>NW_004624769.1:14992109-15014535 GCF_000247695.1 Heterocephalus glaber
TTAATATATAGAAATATATATATTCAAACCAAGTAAATCCCAGGGTGGCATATGTCATATTCTTATGCCTTCAGAACTAGAAACATTTGGAAATAAAAGCTAAAAGGCTATAGGTAAAAACAGCAAATCAAACTGTTTAATATTCATTGCTCAAGGCCTTGTGTTCTGTTGTACCCCACAGGCTCATGTGTTGAAGGTTTGCTTCTCAGCTAGTGATGCTATTGGAAGGTGGTGAAAACATTAAGAGCCAGGGCCTAGTTGGAGAAAACAAGTCATAGGGTGTTGGTGGTCTCTCTAGAGGGAGACCTGGAACCCCGGAAAGCACTGACTTTTAAAGAAAGAAAAGGAGACAGCCTGGGGGATGAACAGCAGTTTAATTCCTCTGGCACTATGTGACAATCACAAAGGAAAGAAGCAAGGCTTTTATACATGTAGGAAAGCAGCTTAGTTATTCTGGCTATCATCTTTCTGATTTTAACCTCTGGTGACAAATGACTTTAAGTGACTCATAAAAGCTACAGGCGAATTCACAAGTCCCCTGTTTCCGTTCACCAATCCCGTACATCAGAGAGCACACCGCAGCCCTCTTATCAGATAGTATCAAAAGAGCAGGAGGACTTTAGCCAAAATCAAGCCCACCGGCCCACCACAAACACCACAGATGTGCATAGTGAGTCCTATCTCTCTTACCACCTGTAGAGTCATTGGGTTGCGGTCCTCTGATCCCAGAAAATGGTAAATAAGAAAACTAGGAAAACCTGTTTTTCTCCTATGAGACTTTCACAATGTCTCTTAAAGTTTTCTGGAATTCTTTTAACAAACAGACTTGTGGAATTTCCCAGAAATGACTTAATTTTCTTAGTTAACAAACTTCTTGTGATCTATTCTTACAACTAGGTAGCTGAATTCTACCATTTCCTACAATTGGGGAAGAACCTTGAAGGATATATTGAGGCCTCAGCCTTTTTCTCTCTCTTTCTGCTTCCTGGCCCCCATGATGTGAGCAGCTTTCTCCACCACATACTCCTAGCATGATGTTCTGCCTCACCATGGACCTAACTTTAACTGACATGATGGCTATTTTTATCATAATGAACTGAAAGATCACAACTATAATCACGCTTGTCAGGCTCTCAGAGACCTATGGCATTGACTAGATGGTAACAGTGTTCCTAGAAAAGAACATGTGGGATTCCCACTAACTCTTACTTGCTCTACGTAAATGGAAGAGTTCTAGGTGTAATGAACAGAGGTCTAGTTTAAATCAACAATGGCTTGGCCTTTCCAACAATTTCAAGACTTGAATCTGTATACACTAAGAATCTTTGAATGGCTATGTCCTTGAGTAAGGACAAAGAATTTGTCACATGTCAAAAATGTATACTATTTATCTTTCTCCCAGTCTTTTCCCCAGCTCATGTATCAGAATTACTATGCATTAGGAAATGGAAAATAATCAAAATTTTGGGGATTCTAGCTAGAATCTACATTAATTTTTAGACATGTACAATATCACCATGGTCTACTAGTCATAGTTGGGGATTATAGAGTCCAGGTTATCAATGAAACTTTAGCCCAAGGCCATCTCACAGTGGGATCACTGGGTCACCAAGTCCTTCTGGAGGACATTTCTCTAGTCAGGAATGCATAATTGGAACAGGTATTCACCAACTGACAGTAACCGTATATTGGACTGGAGGTAAAGGAAGGCAAAAAGAAGACAAGCCAATAAAATAAAAGTTACAAATAATAGAGAAAAGTAATAAAACACAGAAGATAAACATTGGAAAGAAAATAAAACTATTTGGTATTGGGTGTGTGCAAGAAGAAAATGACTAAGACAGTTATGGAGACTAGAAATCCACAATCAAAGAGTTAGCAGGGTTGGTTCCTTCCAGAGGCTCTTGGGAGAAACAATTACATCGCACTCTCTTAGCTTGTGCTGGCTGCTGGCAACCCAGTGTTCCTTGGCTTGTAGCTACATGACACCAAGCTCTGCCTCCATCTTTACCTCACCTTCTCCTCCATGTATTGTGTTTTCTCCTCTTCTGTGCCTCCCTTTGTCTTTCTTTAAAGACACCTGTCAGGGTGTCTCAAAATCCTTAAGTTAATTATATCTCCAAAGTCCCTTTTGCCAAATAAGGCAATTTTCACTGGCTCCAGGGTGTGTACATATCTTTGGAGGGTGAGGGGAAACACCATTTAAGCCACTGCATTGCCACTCTTCTGCCCCAAACCTCCTAACAACCACCAATTATGTTCAGATTGTTAATGAAAATGTTTTCTGTGGCCAATCAGCCCATACTGTTTTGCCTTCCACCACCTCTGACTTCTTTTATTACTAATCTCAATTGTGGATATATCCCCACCATACTTTTTTGTTGATAATATATCATACTGGTCATTCTCTGTCTCAGGACCTTTGTACTATCTATTTCATTTGCCTAGGTACACTCTTCTCCCTGACATTCTCATGGTTCCTGCTATAGTTTGAATGTGTCCCCTAAAGTTCATGGGTTGGAAACTTAACTCCAAGTGCAGCACTGCTGGGAGATGGGAGCCTAATAAAAGGCGATTCAGTTAGGAGTAGTCCATTCTTGTGAATGGATTAATGTCACTACCAGGAGAATGGGTTAGTTATTGTAAAAGTAGCTTTGTTATAAAGCAAATTCACCCATCTTGCACCCTTGCTATCATGTTCTCTTGCCCTTCTGCTTTCTGTCATGGGAAGACGCAACCTTTACCAGATGCTGGTGTCATTCTTGTGGACTTCTCAGCCACCAGAACTGCGAGTCACATAAACTTCTATTGTTTATCAATTATCTGGTCTCAGGTACTCAGTTATAGCAAAACAAAATGAACTAAGACAGTTCCTTCACATCAAGTCTTTGCTTATTTGCATCTTCTCAATAATACTTAATCTGTCCAGTTTATCTAAAATTGCAACCATTCACCCTAAAAATACTTTTTATGTTCATTATGTATAATAAGTTTTATCACTTTCTGACATATTATATAGTTTATTTCTTTATATGTTTACTTTTTATAGTCTATCTGGCCCTACCTCTGGCTGTAGTGTTAGCTCAGTGAAGTTAGAGATCTTTGTTTTTTTTCACTGACATATTGCAAGAGCCTTGGATATTATAGGTTTCCATAAATATTTGTTGGAAAAATTAGTCTACCAAGATAATTAGGATTTCTTGTACCCAAAGGAGAAAAGTAAAGTATGGTAGAATGACCAATTTATTCTGATTTTCTTGGGAGTTTTTTTGTTATAGCATTGAATATTGTACACCCCAGGAAATCCTTCAGTTCCAGACACAGCAGGATGATTATATGCATGAAGTTTGGAGGGAAGTTGGGTGATCATCAGAAGTGGCTTTCTGTTCAATCATGCTCAACTAGAAAGCATGAAAGATGAAGAACTGATAGAAGGCTAGCACAAGCCTCCCCTTGGTACAAAGGAATATCAAGCCATGAAGAAAAATGTTCAAAGCTTCCAGAGATAAAAAGAAAAACAGGATATATATCCAAGAGTTAAACTGGCCTTAGCCTTTTCCACAGTAACACTAGCCTCAAAGAGTTAGAGGAATGGTATTTTAAAGTATCAGAAGAAAGTAAGTTTGGACATAAAACTATGTGTCCAGCAAATTGTCATTCCAATCTGAGGACCTGATGAAAATATCCCCAGGCCCTTTCAAACCTCACTCTCTGTCTCTCTGTCTCTCTGTCTCTGTCTCTCTCTCTCTCTCTCTCTCTCTCTCTCTCACACACACACACACACACACACACACACACATGGAGAGAGAGACATACACGCACACTGAAAATTTTCTTATAAGATGCACTCTAAAAAGAAGGGGAAACAGCCTAAGGGTTGCTTCAAATAATATGATCAATGGAAAAGAGGAGAAAAAGAGATGCCTAACAGCCTAGTACAGCAACACTGGATCCCATGGGGCCAACCCCTCAACAAAGCCAGATTCAGTGGTGTAGGACTAAAGACTGGCTGAAGGCCAAGACTCCAACACAAGGGAAAGGTCTACTTAAAATCTCCACTTCTGTAACCACTTCCACCATTGGACAAGACTCTAGGTATCAACAATTGGGAAAATTCTTCTTCCTATAACTAAGGCCTACAGCACTGTTCAGGGCAGTACCTGGTATGTCCCCAGAAAATGATGGATCTCTTCATCCAACAACAGAAAGAGCCCATTTTTCTTGCCAGTTCCCTTCCAGCCAGAAATCACAGGAGGCAGAAGTGCACCTGAGAAAAATATGCCCATTTTCAGCTGCTACTTTCCCTCTTCCAGTCTCCCAGCCCAGATATTGGAGGGCTTTCCCATTCAGGCCCCATTGTTGCACACTATGTCCCTGAGCACTTCTTGGAGAGGGTGATGCGGGGCCTTTTCAGTATAGCTCCTGCATAAGGAGCCAGGAAATCACTGTACATTTTCCAGCACAGCAAATCACCTTTACACCCTGAGGAAGGTGAGACTTCTAGATACCCAAATGACCACTCTTCTCTCCTTACCTCTTGCTAGGATTCAGCCTCAAACTTTTGTTAAGTGATAAAGTAATTCCAGCATTGAGCATAAATTGCCTTCCAAAAACAAAGGTGATTTATTGAGTAGGTATTTTCCATTATGCAAAAACAAAGAAAAACTTCCATTATTGAAATCATGTATAGATACTCGTTGGCTTATGGTAGAGCTACATTTCAATAAACCCAGCATAACATGAAGTATTAAAAGTTGAAAATGCATTTAGTATGCTTAGCATAATGAACATTAGGGCTTAGTAACACAGTACACTGCATAGTATTGTTATTTATACTCATGCTCATGTGACTGACTCAGAGCTGTGGCTCTCTGCTGATGCCCAGAATCAGATACTGTACAGCTCATCACTAGCCTAGGAAAAGTTCAAAGTCCAGTTTCTAATGAATGTGTATCAAATGTGCACCCTCAGAAAGCCGTAAGTTGAATCATTGTTAAGTCAGGGGCCATCTGTACCTATGGTATACATCTTTAAGTTTCATCATTTGATTTTACTCAAAACCCAGGCTTGAGAACTACTGCTTGTAATAACTGGCAACAATGGCGAAGTCTAAACAAGATCATGTCACATCAAATTTGCATTTTAAAAAAACAGGCACTAGAAGAAATATGAAGGCAATAGTAGAGCTAGTAGAGGTGAGAATAAGAGTATCCATCTTCTTTAGCACTGAGAACTTTAAATGCACTAATCAATTCATCTAGATATTTTTATAATTCCGTAAGGTAGTTGATGTATTTCCAGAGTGATGGGCTGAGAGTAGTGTTTTTGTTGTTGGGAATGAGCTCCTTTCAACCATACCCAAATTTATGCTGGTGAGGTGACTTTCAGAGGCTAGATGAGGAGGAGAACTTGCTATTGAGTTCATTTTTGGTGGTCAGTGATTTATTTAATGATGCCTAGATACTGAAACTGTCAAAATAATCCTCAAAAATAGAGTTCAGAGAGTTTCCAGTGTTGAAGCACCTGGCAGTGATGGAGGATGGTGAACAAAAAAGAGGGCATGGATCTTTACACGCCTTCCCTTTCCCTTGTTTTATTCACTTTTTCCCTTTGGCTGTTCTTGAACTGTATACTTCATAATAAACTAGTGTTAATGAATGAAGTATTTCTGAGTTTGATAAGCCAATATAGTAAATTATTGAGCCCAAGGAGGGGGTCATGGGAACCCTTGAATTATATAGTCAGTCATAAGTACAAGAGGTAATCTGAAGTGAGGGCAGTCTTGCAAGACTAAGCCCTTAACTTGGGATGCTTGTTCTAACTCCAGACACTCAATTGGTTTCTAAGAGAATTGGAGAGAGAAGGCATGGTGGCGCACACCTGTAATCCCAGCACTTGGGAGGCTGAGGCAGGAGAAAATCTGTGCAAGTTCAAGGCCAGCCTGGGCAGCATAATGAGTCCAAGGTCAGCCTGGACTACATAGTGAGACCCTGTCTCAAAGAAACGAGAGAGAAAGAGAGAGAGAGAGAGAGAGAACATGAACTGGAGGATTGCTTAGCATGGAGAAAAAAATACCACACCTTTGGTATCAGAAGTTTGAGTGCAGAAGCTGTTTTACCTTTTGCCTAACTACAGATAGCCTGAAGTGTCAGAGCTGAAATTCAAACCCAGATCTCTTAAAGCTTGGATTTGGAGGGAGAGGGCATATGTTCATTATTCAAAACTTGGAAGGATCACAGCCTGTCTCAAAGAAAAAATAACACACCCTAAATTTCTTTATCTTTATTAAATTGAGGGGAAGAGATAGAAAAATCACTATTGGAACTCTACAAAACTATCTGTTGTGGGCAGCATTTACCGCTGGATGCTTAAATTTTTGAGAGAACAGCATATCAAAGAGACATAGGAACCAAGCTGAAAGAGCTCTAAATGACCAATGCTGAAACAATTTAGACCATGCAGTAAATACTGCAATAGTGGAATATAACTCAGAATATAAAATGAATATACAAGTCCATGCTGGTTTAAATAAATAAACACACAAATAGGGGAGAATTGACAGATCTTCTTTTCAAAGAATTCCAAACAATATTTGTAGATGCTCCCTGCCTTGGGAGCAGGAGCTCACCTACCCATCAATGATGAGTAGACTGAAGGACCTGCTGCCAAAGAGTAGGGAAGAAAAGAGAGAAACAGAAAATCTGCATTGGAGAAACCTGGGAAATGTGATGTTCACCAAATGATGAAGGTTAATATCACCTGAGACCTCATGCAGATGTCATTTACCTCCTCAGGTACTGAGATGAGAATAGTGCTTTACTCAGTGACACTCTTTTAAAAACTTCAAAACCTCAGACTAATCATGGGAACACATCAATCAAAATCAGATTGGGCATTTACCTGGCAAGTATCCCTCCAGATTGTCAGTATCATGACAAATGAGGGAAAAATCAAGAAACTGTCCGAGGGACAGACAGCCAGGGATGGACGGGTGAGGAGTGGAATTGCTTGGAGCCTTCTGAGTTTCATTCAGGGCCTTCCAGCCAAGGCCAGACCTGTGAGGAGCAGAACCCCCGCCAGGCCTCCTGGTTGTGCATGTACCTGGATCCACACCCCAGAGGCACAGGAGGGCATAAAGGTCATTGTATTGAGCTCCAGAAGATAGAGTAGAAGCAAACAGAAACAGGGCCTCTCTCAGGCTCCTTGATGAAAATTGAAGCCCATGGGAAAAATGAAGAGAATCTCTCCATTAAAGGCACACTAGACCACCATAGTTGGTAAGTTGGAGGGATCACCACCTCCCATCAGAACCTGGACTATCTTCAGGGGAAGGGCAGCTGGAACTTTCAGTAGACCCGTGCAGAGTTTAACACTGAAAGAGGTCAGGGAGCACAACTTGGGCCTTGCAGCCAGAAATCAGCCTGAATCTCAGGGGTCTGCTGCTGGCTTGCTGAGTCTAATTGACTTAAACCTGCACATTGTGGCCAACATTGTCTATTGTGACAGCAAAGACATACTTTGAAGGAGACCCTTCATTTTTATTTTTTATATGTTATTTTCAATTTTTTTCTCTCATTTTTAATTTTTATGTTTTTTCTACTCTTTTGAAATTTTTTTCTTCTTTTTTTTTCTTTTCTTTCTCTCTTTCACTCTCTCACTCTCTCACTCTCCCACATTGTTCTTCATCTTCCTTTTTGTTACTGTTCTTGCCCTAATTCAGATTTCTTCTTTCCTTTTCTTTTCTTCTCATTTTTTCCTTCTCTTGATTGTCATTAGTTTCAAAGGAAAGTGAATACAGTTTCTAGCTTCCCTATTGCTGATAGGTTGTTCTGTTCTTGTCTTTGTTCTTTCATTCTGTCTTTTCCTGTTATCTTCAACAGTTCCGCAGAGTTTGCACAATCTTCCTGTGTCCTCTGGCCTCACTTCTAATCTTTCCTTTTCCCTCTACCTATCCCTTCCTCCTCAACTCCTTCTAAATCCCCATTCTGAAGGGTAAAGTTGTTATATTGAAGAGCCTATTCACTATAAACATATTTTTGGCTGGTCCTCAATTTTGATTTAATTCACATGGTTAAAGGTGATAGATTAATAACTACCACAAATTGTTATTTTCTAAGCTATACTTTATATTATTGCTGATTGTATCACTTGAGCTAAGGTGTTGTGATTGATCTAATCAGTTAACCTTCTGGTATAATGAAAATGAGATTGCCCCAGCATCATTAGAGACTCAAAACCTTAAGACCAGCTATATCTGGAAGACACCTCTGAGAAGCAATCATTCCATAAGGATTCTAAATACAACCAACAAAGATATCTACAATAACCAATATCAAAGTATCAACCCAGGAGCTAAACCAAAGACAGTACCAGAAACAAAAATAGACATGAGAAGACATTTAAGCAAGGCTCAATCCCAGACTTCCAGCTCACCAAAGGCAAACTCTGGGGGAAATGACATGGAAAAGTCTGATAATCAACCACTTGGACACCCTGAACTGATAGCATGGGAAGTAACAAAACAGATGAATGAGGCTCTATAAAAATTCAAAACATAAATAATTTCCCAGATAACTACAGAGATGGTGAGCAGAATGAAAGACATGATTAGAGACACTAGAACAGAAAGAGATAAAAAAAAATAGATAAGTTCAGGACCATGATGGAAGCCATGAATGCCCAGCAATGGAAAGAAATAGAAATCATGAACACCCAACATAGGAAAGAAATGGAATCCATGAAACAGATTCAAACAGATATCCAGGTGATTAAAAACTCTATTGAGAGTATACACAGCAGACTGAGCCAATCTGAAGATAGAATATCAGATATAGAAGACACAATGGTGGTCAGTGACCATGAAAAGAGAGATCTCTTAAAACTAGTAAGGGACCATGAGAAATCAATCCAACAGACCCTAGATGATGCAAAGAAGAATAATATAAGACTGATAGGAGTCCATAAAAAGCAGGAGAAAGTACAAATGACATAAAAAAACTGTTCACAGAATTAATGACAGAAAACTTCCCAACAGAGCAAAAGAATTTGACATACAGATAAGTGAGGCATATAGGACTCCAACTATCCATGATTAAAAAAATCTATACCTAGATATATAATAATCAAGATCCCAGAAACCCAACAGAAGAACAAAATACTACAAGCAGTTACAGAAACGAAACAAATCACATGCAAAGGAAAGCCCATCAGAATCACAGCAGACTTTTCAACAAACCCTCAAATCAAGGAAAGCCTAGGGTGAGGTATTTCAAGCCCTAAAAGAAAACAACCTCCAACCTAGACCAATGTATCCTGAAAAACTATCTTTCAAAATTGATGGGGAAATAAGATACTTCCATGACAAAGAAAACCAGAGAAACTTCATGAATACCAAACCAGCACTCCAAACAATTCTAAAAAAATCCTAGAAAAAGACAATGAAGGTCACAACTCCATGAGGCCCAACAGAGGAAATCTATCAGGAAAGGCAAGAAATTAAAAGGAGAGGGAAAAAAAATAAAAAAGACCCAACAACAGGAAAATAACATGACAATGATAACTCAATATATATCACTTATAACCATCAATGTTAATGGCCTCAACTCACCAATCAAAAGAAACAGACTGGCAGAATGGATTAAGAAGCAAAATCCTGGGGCTGGGGATCTAGCTCAGTGGTTTCGCCACCTGCTTCACAAGTGGAAGGACCCGAATTCGATCCCTGGTACCAAAAAAAAAAAAGAAATTAAAAAAAGAAGCAAAATCCAACAATATGCCGTATACAAGAAACACACCTAGTTCAGAAAGAAACTCATAGACTGAAAGTAAAAGGATGGAAAACCATTCTCCATGTGACAGGAACCCAGAAAAAAGCAGGGATAGCTATCTTATTTATAGACAAAGTAAATTTCAAATCAAAAGTAATTAAGAGAGACAAAGAAGGTCACTACATCCTTGTAAAGGGAACAATCCAAGAGGAAGAGATGAAAATCATAAATATATATGCACCAAATACTAATGCCCCCAACTTTACAAAACAAATATTAATGGAAAACAAATATTAATGAAAAACCACACAAGCACTAATACAATTGTAGTGGGGGACCTTGATACCTCACTGTCACAGACAGATCCTCTACACAAAAAATCAGCAATGAAATACTAAAACTGAACCAAGCTTTTGAACAAATGGACTCAATAGATGTGTACAGAGTGTTCCACCCCACAAAGTCAGAATATACATTCTTTGCAGCTGCACATGGGTCATTCTCCAAAATAAACCACATACTAGTTCATAGAACATGTTTAAGTAAATGCAAAGGAAGTGAAGTTATCCCATGTATATTATCAGACCATAATGCAACTAAACTGGAGTTCAATACCATAAGAAACTGCAAGAAATTCACAAACACATGGAAATTGAATAACACTCTCCTGAACAACCAATGGGTCACAGAGGAAATTAAAGAAGAAATTAGACAGTTTCTACAAGTAAATGATAATGGCAGTATAACATACAGGAATCTATGGGACACAATGAAAGCAGTTCTATGAGGGAAATTCATAGCAGTGAATACCCACACTAGGAAAACAGAGTGACCTCAAATAAACAACCTAATGCTGAATCTTAAGCTCCTAGAAAAAGAACAAGACAAACCCAAATCTCATACAAGAGAGGAAATTATAAAGATCAGAGCAGAAATCAATGCAATGGAGCCTAAGAGAATGATACAAAAAAATCAACAAATCAAAAAGTTGGTTTTTCAAAAGAATAAATAAAATTGATAAATCCTTAGCCAACCTTATCAAGAAAAGGAAAAAAAAGGCTCACATCCATGCAATTAAGAATGAAAAAGGTGAAGTCACAACAGATCCAGGAGAAATCCAGAGAATCATCAATACCCATTTTAAAAACCTGTACTCCAATAAAATGGCAAACACAGAAGAAATGGACAGATTTCTAGATATATATGAACTACCAAAGTTGAATGAAGAAGATATAAAAATCCTAAACACCCCAGTTACAATCAGTGAAATTGAAAACATAATTAAAAATTTACCAACAAAGAAAAGCCCAGGTCCTGATGGCTCCGGTGCTGAATTCTACAAAATATTTAGAGAAGAATTATTGCCACTACTCTTTAAAGTTTTCAGTGAAATTGAAAGGGAAGCAATATTTCCAGATTCATTCCTGGAAGCAAACGTTACTTTGATTCCAAAACCAGAGAAAGACCCAAACAAAAAAGAGAACTACAGCTGTGTGGGAAATTGTAGAATTTAGCTATCTAGTTGTAAGAATTGATCACAAGAAGTTTCTTAACTGCGAAAATTAAGAAGTCATTTCTGGGAATTTCCACAAGTCTGTTTGTTAAAAGAACTCCAGGAAACTTTAAGAGAAGTTGTAAAAGTTTTACAGCAGAAAAACAGGTTTTCCTAGTTTTCTTAGTAACCATTGTCTGGGGTCAGAGGACTTTGACCCAATGACTCTACAGGTGGTGAGAGAGATACCACTCATTATGTACATCTGTGATGTTTGCGGTGGGTTGGTGGGCTTGATTTCTGCTGAAGTCGCCCTGCTTTCTTGATACCATCTGATAAGAAGAGGGCTGCGGTGTGCTGTTTGATGTACAGGATTGGTGAACAAAAATGAGAGACTTGTAAATTCGCCTGTAGCTTTTATGAGTCACTTAAAGTCACTTGTTAACTCCAGAGGTTAAAACCACAAAGACAATAGCCAGAATAACTGAGCTGCTTTCCTACATGTATAAAAGCCTTACTTCTTTCCTTTGTGATTGTTGAACAGTGTCAGAGGAATAAACTGCTGTTCATCCCCCAGGCTGTCTCCTTTTCTTTCTTTAAAGGTTGGTGCTCTCCAGGGTCTCAGCTCTCCCTTTAGAGAGACCACCCACACAGCCCAATCTCCCTAATGAACATAGATGCAAAAATCCTCAATAAGATACTGGCAAACAGAATACAGAGGGTGAGCAGATTATACACCCAGACCAAGACAGATTTATCTCAGGGATGCAAGGATGGTTCAACATACATAAATCAATAAATGTAATGCAATATATTAACAGAGTCAAGGACAAAAACCATATCATCATCTCAATAGATGCAGAAAAGCATTTGATAGCATTTGACACCCATTCATGATTTTAAAAAGGACTCTGCAGAAAATTAGAATACAGGGTTTTTATCTCAACTTGATAAAGGCTATTTATGAAAAACCAACAGCTAATATCATACTAAAGGGTCGATAAAACCAAAAACCTTCACACTAAAATCAGGAACAAGACAGGGATGTCCACTATCACAACTCTTGTTCGATATAGTTTTGGAAATGTTAGCCACAGCAATTAGACAAGAGAAAGAAACAAAAAAGAATAAAGATAGAAAAGGAAGAAGTTAAACTGTCATTATTTGCTGATGATATGATACTCTGCATTGAAGACCCAAAACACTCCACCAAAAGACTTCTAGACTTAGTTGACAGATACAGTAGAGTAGCTGGATACAAGGTAAACACTCAAAAATCAATAGCCTTCTTGTAGACAAATAACAGACTCACTGAGAGAGAAATGAGGGAAACAATCCCTTTCATAATACCATCCAAAATAATGAAATATCTAGGAATAAATCTATCAAAGGAAGCAAAAGACCTCTACATTGAGAACTACAACATTCTGGAAAAAAGAGATTGAAGAGGATATAAGAAAATGGATAGACTTGCCTTGTTCCTGGGTAGGAAGAACCAATATAGTGAAAATGGCCATACTTCCAAAACTACTATACAAATTCAACACAATCCTGATTGAAATCCCAACAGTATATTTCACAGAGCTAGAGAAAATAATCCAAAAATTCATTTGGAACCAAAAGAGACCTAGAGTAACAAAAGCAATTCTAGGCAACAGAGACATGGCAGGGGGTATCACAATCCCCAACTTGAAACTATACTACAAAGCTACTGTTATAAAAACAGCATGGTACTATCAAAGAAGTAGACCTGAGGATCAGCAGAATAGATTAGAAGATGCAGAAACAACTCCAGACATACTCAGCTGCCTCATCTTTGACAAAGGAGCCAACCACCCTCATTGGAGGAAAGAGAGCCTCTTTAATAAGTGGTGTTGGAAAAACTGGATTTCAACCTGTCAAAGATTAAAACTAGGCCCATATCTATCACCATGCACTAAAATAAAATCTAAGTGGATTAAAGATCTAAATATTAAAAAAGAAACACTAAACTTGCTGAAAGATAAGTTAGGTAGAACTCTTGAAGACATTGGCATAGGAAAAAACTTTATGAACAAATCCTCAGTAGCACAAGAACTAGCACAAAGAATCAACAACTTGGATTTCATCTTATTAAAAATCTTCTTCACTGCAAGAGAAACCACCAACAAAGCTAAGAGACAAACTACAATGTGGGAAAATTTTTTTTACCAGCTGTTCCTCAGACAAAGGTCTACTATCTAGAATACATGAAGAACTCAAAAAATCAGACTCCCCCCCCAAATTTAAAGACCCAATTCAAAAATTGGCATCTGAAATGAACAGACATTTCTCAAAGAAGTAAAAGCAACAAATAAACGTATGAAAAAATGTTCAACATCACTGGTCATTTGAGAGATGACGATGAAAACAATGCTGAGATTCCACCTCACCCCAGTAAGAATGGCTATCAAGAAATCAACCAATAACAAATACTGGTGAGGTTGTGGTGAGAAAGGAACCCTTCTTCACTGTTGGTGGGAGTGTAGAGTGGTGCAACCACTGTGGAAATAAATATGGAGATACCTCAAACAACTAGGATTAGAAGTCTCATTTGACCCAGCTATCCCTTTTCTGGGTATCTTCCCAAAAGAATTAAAAGAATCATACCACAGTGATATATGCTCACCCATGTTTATAGTGGCAGTTTGTAACAACTAAAACTTGGAAACAGCCCAATTGCCCATCAACTGGAAACTGGATAAAGATGTGGTTTTTGTATAAAATGGAGTACTACTCACCCATTAAGAATGAGAAACTAGAGACACTTATAGCTAAATGGATGCACATTGAGGCCATACTCTTAAGTGAAATTAATAGGTCACACATGTGTAAATACCAAATAGTTTCTCTGGTGTGAAAAACTAAAAGTGTAAATAAGGATCAAAATGTATAATTGATATTGTGAAATAGAAAGAACAGGTCTAAAGGAGTGGGGAAAGTGGAAGGGGTAGGGGAAAGAAAAGAGGAGAAAAGAAAAAATACACGAAAAGGAAAAAAATGCAAACAATGTCTTTGTAAATAGGGAAGGTTGGAGAGGATGAAGGGAGGGCAGGGAAATGGGGAAAAAATAAGAACCAAGATGTATCATGTAAAGATGCAAGCTCTCAATGATGAATGTAACTGTACTGTCTACCTAAAATGTACCAATAAACCTAATGGAAAAAAAAAAGAAACTGTCCCCACTCAGGAGCAATTGGGGTAACATGGCAAGACCTTGTTCTTCACAGGCTCAGGAGTGCAATATGCAATCCTGGATGAGACCCTGGGGGTGGATAAGGATAAATTAGTAAATCCATATCAAGTCTGAAGTTAATAGTGCTCTGTCAATGTTATTTTCTTAATTTTGGTAACCATGTTATAGCTGTATATGATTTTAACATTAGGGGGAGTTGATTGATGAGTTTATAAGAACAATTCACATAATTTTTGCAAATTTTCCATAAGTCTAAAACTTTTTCAAAACAAAAAGTTAAAAAGATTAAATTAAAACTAGAAGCCTGGTCATTAGTAACGGGCAACTTGAGAAGATATGTGCTTTTGAAAATACAAAGCAACAGAGCCACCACTCCCCTGCATTTAGAAGATATGAAAGAAGATTATTTAGAGCATGTCCATCCCTAAGAATTAAATTTATGTTATGTGTAAATACCAAACAGTTTCTCTGGTGTGAGAAGCTGAAAGTGAAAATAAGGACTAAAAGGTATAATAGATAATGTAAAATAGGAAGAAAAAGGGCAAAGGGGAAGGGGAAGTGGGAGGGGTAGGGGAAAGGAAAGAAAGGAATGGAATTAATATGAGAAAATGAAAAAAAGGAAGCAAAGTCTTTGCAAATAGGGAGGGATGGAGGGGTTGAAGGGAGGGCAGCAGAAGGGGAAAAAAGTAAGAACCAAGAGAGTATGTAAAGGTGCAAATTTCCAATGATGAATGTCATTATATTGTGTACCTAAAATGTACCAATAAAAGGATATACAAAAAAAATTAATGTTTACCTTGCATCTTATGGTAGTAAAGTTTCTAAGTGTCTTACTGTCACAGGCAGAGATTTTCTATAATATCAAAATATTTTTGGTTGTTCCAGTGACAAATAGCTTACAATTCTTAACTAGAAACAAACAAACCTAGGTTTGTTCAAGAAAACCATGGACATTATAGACAGCAATTCATTAAATATGTAAGTGGTAGGAGATGGATCTTTCTCAGATGGCAAGGGGATCATGAGAAGGAGGGAGGGAAGAAAGGGAGAAAAAAAGCATAATAAATGTGTTAAACTGGGCATGGTGGCACATTCCTGTAATCCCAGCACTCAGGAGGGTGAGGCAGGAGAATAGCCACAAGTTTGAGGTCAGCCTAGGCTACATGGTGAGTTCAAGGCCAGCCTGAACTGCAGAGTAAGACCCTGTCTCAAAAGAAAAAAAAGAATTAAGATGTGTTTTGTACATGTACCAACTCCCCACAAGGAATGTAATCATTATGTACGGCAAACACTTACTAAAAATAAAAACAAAATGAAAAATAAAAACAGAAAATTTTATAAAAGATATAAGCTATGTTTTTCACAGGAGCTTGGTCATATTCACCCACCTTGGGAAGATGAATCATTAACCTTGTTTGATGTCTGACACTGAAGTAGTTCTAATTTACTCAGCCTGTACAGAGGGACTATAGATTTTCTCAGAAATAGTGACTTGTAGGTATTCCATCTTTTAAAAGTAAATTTAAAATTAAAATATAGTATTCATAATATAGTATTTAAACCATAGTTCAGTTTATCAATTCTTCTTAGGAACTGGGAGGAGACATACACAAAAAATGTGACACAAAGAATTTATATCCAGATTACCTAATGAACTCCCAGAAATTAGTAAGAAAAAAAATGAGAGAAAGGTCATGGGATATGAATAGCCAAGTAACAAATAAGAAAGCATGAATAGACATAAAAGTTATGAAAATATGTTCAATCATATTGTAAATCAAGGAAAATGAAATGCAAACAACAAGAACAAAAATTTGGCTTAGCCATCAGATTGACAAAGAAGCTCTCACATGATTCTGGTGTGAGTGTGAATGAGTATAGACCTTTTGAAGAGCAATGTGGCCTTCTCTAGTGAACTTGAAGATGCATTTACCTCTTGCCCAAGTGTCCACTCCTGGGTACTTACCTAGAGAAACATTGCAGTCTACACTCAGCATTACAGAGGTTTTAATCACTGTTTCTGACACTTACTCATGGTTTAACCTGGTCAAGTTAACTACCTCTGTGTTTCAGGTTCCTTGTCTATAAAATAAGGATAATAATAAACCTTAATATGTGTTATGTACCAACTCCCCATGATGAATGTAATCATTATATGCTGCAAACATGTACTAATAAAAATTAAATTTTTAATTAAAAATAATACTAGCTCATAAGGTTACTTTGAATATTGATATGCCCCTAGGGTTGATTTATGTAACCAAGCCCCCATACATAAGGGGTCAGACACCACACCAGAAACTGTATAAATGATCAACACCACACACTGGCTAAGAGGAGAAGGCTGCTAATCAAACATCCCCAATGTCTCAGGTCCCAGCCACCTGTCCCAACAATAAAGGAGATCAACACCTTTAAACACTTATATCTATGGTATTTCAGGACTCTAGTGCACCACACTGTGCTCCAGAGAGCTGTGTATCTGTTTGTACAGGAAGACATACACATGAATATTTATTGTAGCATGTTCATAATAGAAAAAAGTAGAAACAATCCAAATGTCAAGAATATTAATAAGTGACATAATTACTTATACAATGGAATGTTATATAACTATTCAAAATAGTGAGTTAGACCTAAATGTCTAGTTCTCAGATAGATCTCAAGAACAATGTGGAATAAAATAAACAAGTTGATGAATACAGAGTATAAAATATGCATAGATAAACATGCAGCATAACACTCTCTAAGGTAATAATACAAAGACTATGGAAATTAAAAATACCAAAATCAGGACAGAGGTCTGCCATGGAAAGTAAAAATGCCAAAATAAGGACAGGGGGCTGCACCTTTGTATGTAATGATCTACTTATTTAAAAAAAATACCTATAGTGTATATATGAGACAAGATGTTATAATTCCACAAGCCTGATAATTGATTCATATTTGTTATTTATATTATGCTTTCTGATTTTCTGTAGGCCAGAAACATGTTATGATTTTTAAAAAATCACCAGGTTGTGATGATTAATTGAACATATGGGTGGTAAGGGAGAGGGAAGAGTCTTGGATAACACCCAAGGTTCTGCCTTAGATGACAGAGTTGTACTATTTGTCAATATCTGGACTGTAGGAGAATTACCATCTTTAAGCAATCACCTCATCATATAAATCAGAAAAAGGAGGAAGTTAACCTAATTTAAACCATGATCCAAGGTAACAAAGGAACTTTATCTTCAAAACTAGGAAAATGATCTCAGAACAGCAGTCAAGAATGAGCAATTCCAAATTCTGACTCAAATGCTCTTGCACAAATGATCTAATTCACTTTCTTTATGTCTGCTGGATAAATAGAAATCATCATGTATGCAGAGGGAAATAAGATTGATTATTTAATAATTACAAAAGAGTTGAAATGTAAAAACTCCTTTAAAATAAATAGAAACTGTTCAGTGTTTTTAAAGAAAACTGGAAAACATAATTTGTAAAAAGCGTATGTTTGAGTTTATATTTAAAATGTGAAATATGAAGGGAAATGTAGTTTTAAGTGTAAACTTAAAACACCTTGACAAAAAATTACTATGTCTTAGTTGCTGCTAAGAGGAGGAAAGAACTACTTTAAAAGAAGGGACTAAGTTCAACAAAGTATGTAATTATAAATATGGATGAGATCATAGAAATAACTCAGTCCAGATCTCTACATTTTCCAGAGGAGAAAGGAGAGTTTCAGATACATGTAGGTAAAGGAACTTGCCTGAGAAAATGTAAAGGTTGGACTTTACAACTATGACTATCTTTATGTTACTTATGAGGATGTTAATTCAGCCTCTCCAGGACCTGGAATCCAGACACCTGGAAAATAACAACTTAGTGAAGAGAAACAAGGAAAGCCCCAGAAAGAGACAATAGGAAAGCTAGACATCACAGAGAAGCTGAAGGCAATGTAGAGAAGAGGATGAAACAGTCCGAAAGATAACCTCAACTCCTGGGGAGAGGGCAGCTGTCTCAGCAAACACAAGTGTTATCAACATTTGTTTTCTCCTTGACAACATTTTTTCTCTGAATGGTCCTGGGGATAAAGCTTCCAGAGGAAAGTTGGATACTAAGAAGACCCTCAAATATTACATTAAGTAGGTTGAAGAGAAGTGTAAACACCAAAACAGAACCAAATCCAGTAACACACCTCAGGGAGACAGAATCTTATAAAAGAGATCTACACAGTGAGTTTTTCTACCCAACTGATCTTCAACCTGCAGCACAGAAACAATAAAAATATGAGAAAACAAGGCTATAAGTTTATAGAGTTATAATAACACAGGATATAAATGATCACTTTGGTAAAGAAGTAGAAATTATGAAGAGAAACCAAGCAGAAACTTGGGAAATGAAAAATTCAATGGAAGGAATCGGTAGCAGATTTGACAAATGAAAAATTCAATGAAAGAAATAGGTAATAGATGGGTAGCAGATTTGACCAATGTGAGGACAGATTATCAGAACTTGAAGACAATAGATCACATACTCAATGACATCCTAAAAATAATATGCCATAGAAGCTGGGTCCAACAGCTGCTAAATGATGAAAAAAAGTCCTCTGAATTACAGTATAAAAGAAAAATTAGAAGATGACTCAAAAGATAGAAAAAAATGTATACACTGAAATTATAGCAGAAAAGTTTCCATATCTAGGGAAATAATTTAAAATTCAAGTACAAGAGGCATGTAGAACCCCTAATAACCAAAAGCAGAAAAGAAACTCACACAACACATCATAATCAAAATTACAGAAATTCAACAAGAAAAGAAAATATTTAAGTCTGTTAGACAAAAACAGTAAGTAACCTATAAAAGGCATATCAGAATAACAGCAAGGTTTTCTGTACAAGTCCAAAAAGCCAAGAGAGCTTGAATCAAGTTTTTCAAGTTCTAAAAGAAACAAGTGTCAACCCAGACTTCATTTTTTGCAAAATTACCCTTCAAAATTGACAGAAGTAAAGACTTTCTACGACACAATAACCCTAAAGATATACATGACCACTAAATCAGTATTGCAGAAAAATTTTAATGGAATCCTAGACAGAGACCAGGAAGCCTCCAGAACCAAAAATCCCAAAGAAAAGTATGCATCTAACTGGGAGAATAGTTAAATAAAAGGAAAAATAATGGAATTAGCATGAAAACATAATCGAATAACAGGATTCAGTAAATAATAACTATTCAGTAAATAATAATAACTCTCAATGTCAATGATCTTAACTTCCTAACCAAAAACACAGACTGACAACATCAAAAAACAAAACTGAACATGTGTTGCCTCAAGAGACATACTTCATCCAAAAGAAAACACATAGACTGATAATGAAAGGATGAAAAATGATACCACATGTAATTAGATCCCCAAAGCAATCAGGAACAGGAGTAGCTATCTTATTTAAAGATATGGTAGATTTTATGCCAAAATTGATCAATAGAAACAAAGATGACCACTATAGGCTGGTAAAGGGAACAGTTCACCAGGAAGAAATAACAACTGTAAATATGTATGTAATAAATGTTGGCATACCCAGCTTCATAAAACAAAAACTATCAGACATAAAAAGACAGATAGATACCAATACAATTATAACAAGGGACTTCAATACCCCACTCTCACAAATCAACAAAGAATCAGAGTTAAACCACATCATTGAAGAAATGGATTTAACATATATCTACACAGTATTTCAGCCAACAAAAACAGAATACATATTTTTTCTTACTAGCATGTGAAACATTTTCCAAAATAGACCATGTCTTAGGCCTAAGGCATACTTAAATAAATACAAAAACATTGAAATGATCCTCCATATGCTATCAAATCATAAAGGAATAAAAGTAGAAATCAACAGCAAAAGAAATGACAGACACTGTGCAAACACATGAAGATTAAATAACACATTGAATAATCAGTGGATCCCAGAAGAAATCAAGGAAGAAATTTAAGTTCCTAGAATCAAATGACAATGGAAGCACAATATACCAAACCCTATGAAGCACAATGAAAGCAGTTCTAAGAAAAAAGTTTATAGCTGTGAATGCAAATATTAAAGGAATAGAACAATCCCAAATAAATGACCTAAAGATGCATCTCAAGGTCCTAGAAAATTCAGACAAATCCAAATCCAAGACTAGTAGAAGAAAAGGAACTATAAAAATCAGAGGAGAAATTAATGAAATTGAGAATAAAAAATACAAAAGATCAGAGAATTGGTTCTTTGAAAGCATAATCAAGATTGTTAAACCCATAGCCAAACTTACAAAAAGAAGGAAAAAGAAACCCCACCCATATCCATGCAATTAGAAATGATAAATCACAATGGACATCACAGAAATCCAGATGATTATAAGAAACTATTTCAAAAATTTATATTCCCAAATATTGGGGAGTCTAGAAGAGATAGAGAAATTCTTAGGCACATATGAATTGCCAAAATTGCACACAAAGATATAAAAACCATGAATTGATTGACATAAGGCAATGAAATAGAGGCAGTAATAAAAACCCTAACAACATAGAAAAGCCCAGGACCTGGTAGATTCACTGAAGACTTCTACCAGAACTACAGAGAATCATCCTCAAGCCAGCATAACCTGATCATTGCTGTGGACAAATGGCTTTTGTGTGTGTTTACCTTTATGCAAGTTCCTGAATAGAAGTTTTCACTATAGTGATCCTTTCCTACTCTGTAATGGTGTAATGGAAGAAAGTGGGGAGGTAGACAGTTCATTTTTTGGTTAATAAATTATTAGACCACAAAAAGCCCCAGTTAGACCTGTTGAAATGATTACACACTTCCCAGAGTTCTTGAACTTTAAGCTGATATGATCTGGGACTGTTTCTCTTGGGGAAGTAATACATTTATTCTCCATGTGAAAAAAGAACTACATGAAAATATTTGTGACCAGAAAGGTTGACCATGGAGGGAATTATTAAACTGTCTCTTGATTCTGTTTTCCCCTTTATCTGAGTTTTAGCTGAGTGCATTGCCTCTTAGCTAGAGATCCTATTTCTCAGTCTATCTTGCAGGCAAGAGAGGCCATATAATTGTATTTGGAATAGTAGAGTAAGTTACATCTCCTTAAAAGCAAAATTATTTTCACTATACTTCCTCTTCCCTCTTTCCAATGGGATGGAAAGTAGGAGCAACAGGAACAGCCACTTTAAATCCAGATGTGGAAGCTGTTCAGCAGAGTGTCTCACTCGCTTGGATTCCTGTGTTTTACAGAGCAAGACTATGCTCCCATTCTCAAACTACCTCTTAACTTTGAAAGTTTACACAAGAGAGAGAAAATGTATTATTTATTTAAGTGTACTGTAGCTTGAATGTTCCCATCCAAATACACACTGAAATTTAATCCCCATTGGGAATAACTAAAAAGTGAGAATAGGTGAGACCTTTAAAAAGTGATTAGGGACCGAGGTCCCGAATTGCGTGGAACACGCCAAATCAGCCTGCTGCAGACAGGCAGGTCTGCTCACTCCCTACTGAGGTCCAGCCCTGTGGAACACACAGAATCAGCCCACACCCTGGCAACAATCCACTGGACTTGCATCTGCACGCCTCTGTACAGCCACCTGGTTCCACACTGCAAAGACACAGAGGACACTGGACCACAAGACCACGGTACTGAGTCCCACTGCTCCCAGCCCGGAGGTAGGGGCTTCTGAGCCACCATCCCACTGCTTCTGGACCAGAGGAAGGGGCTTCCTGGCCACCATCCCTCCCGCTGCTCCCAGCCCACAGGAAAGGGTTTTTGGGCCACCATCCCTACCGCTGCTCCTGGCCCCTGTCCCATCTCTCCCAGCTCAGAGGAGGTAATCTGTGCAGGTGCCAACAGCCCCCACCCCAGTTGAAATGAGAAAACATGTAAATAAGTCTCAAAACCAGACTTCCAGATCACCTACAGCAACCG
>NW_004624769.1:15019680-15032638 GCF_000247695.1 Heterocephalus glaber
CAAGATGTACTATGTAAAGGTACAATTCCCAATGAGAAATGTAATTGTGTTGTATACCTACAATGTACCAATAAAAGAATTTAATTTAAAAAAATGGTTAGGTTGTGAGCATTCTGCCCTCATAAATGGAATAATCCACTTATGAATTAATGTAGAATGGGTTTTCTTTTCCTTTTTCTTTTTTTTGTGCTGGGGACAGAACTCAGGACCTTGCACTTGTGAGACAGGCGGCAGCACCACTGAGCTAAATCCCTAGCCCCTATAATGGGTTTTCTTTCAGACTGGGTCTGTTCCAGTTTACCAAATAATTAGAGTCCATGAAAAGATTTCAATCAGAAATCTAGGAGATTAAAAATTATACTAAAAGTATGGGCAGCAGGATGGACCAATGTGAGGACAGAATTTCAGAAATAGAAGACAATGACTTCTTCAGAGACGAACTACTCAAAGACACCTTAAAAACAAGAGAAAATAATATATTGAGTCTCTAACTGCTAATATTAAGAATAACTGGAATAAGTGAAAAATCAGAAGACAACACAAATGTCATAAAAAAAAATCCTGTTCACAGAAATAATGGCAAAACCTCCCCAAATGTAGGGAAAGAAGTAAACATACAGATAAAAAAGGCATGTAGGACACCAAATAGCCATGACCAAAAAAGAACTCCACATTACGTTATACTCAAAATTCCAGAAGTCTATCACAGAGATACAATCTGAAAAGCTATTAGAGAAAGACAACAAATCACATGCAAGATAAACCCATTAGTATCACAACAGACTTCTCTATACAAATCTTAACATCCCGGAGGGCTTGGAGTGAAGTGTTTCAAGCCTTAAAAGATAACAACTTCCAAATCCAATTTATATATCCTACAAAACTATCCTTTAAAGCTGATGGAGAATTAAAATACAGTATTTCCATGACCATGAATACCTCAAGAAATTTATGACCACCAAACCAGCATTACAAAAATTTCTCAAGAATATTTTAGAAAGAGACATTTAAGCCAAGAATGTCAGTAAGTCAAAAAGAATCAACACACCTGGCAGGATCAACAAAAGGGGAAAAAATGATGAAATTAGCAACAGGAAAATAGTGCAATGATAGGAACAAATCAATGCCTCTCAGTAATAACTCTCATTGTGAATGGTCTCAACTCCCCACTCAAAAGACATAGATTGACAGAATGAATCAGTAAAGAAAACCCACAATTTGCAGCATACAAGTAACATTTAATTCAAAAAGATACTTGCAGATTAAAAATCAAAGGATGGAAAATAATATTCCATGCAACAGACACTCAGAAAAAAGCAGGAGTTACTATCCTAATTTCGGACAAAGTAGATCTCAGGCTAAAACTGATCAGAAGAGACAAAGAACTTCACTACATACAAGTTAAGGGAACAGTTCAACAAGTAGAGTTAACAATTATAAAAACATACACACCAAATACAGGGGCACCTAACTCCATAAAACAAATATGAAAAATCAGATAACACCAATCTCCCCAAAAGAGTTAAAGACACCGTAAATAATGTATACATACCCACATTTATAGCAGCACAATTCATAATAGTTAAATCTTGGAAACAACCTATATGTCCATCAAAAGATGAATGGATTAAAATGTAGTATTTATACACAATGGAGTATTATTTTGCCATAAAGAAGGATAAACTTGAGCCATTTATAGGAAAATGGATGCACTTTTGAGACCATAATGTTAAATGAAGTAACTCAGACCCACAAGTTTAAATATTGCACAGTTTCTCTTATGAAGAACTCAATATATAAATATATATATATACACACACATCAGAATAAAAGACAAATAATGGAAGAGAAAGAAAAAAACGTTATTGTAACCCAGAGCAGACAATGTATCTAAAAGTGTTCCTAAATGTACCGTGACTTTGTACTACAATTGTCTTACATGTTTTATGTGTTCGTTGTCCTTAGTCTGGTTTTCAGTCTTTATATATGATAATTAGCTTTATAAGGTTTTATAAGATAAAGAAATAAATCTGATGCTGGAAAGATAAAAGAATGGTGGAGGGAGTGGGAAAGAAAAGAATTGAAATGTGTTATGTACATGTACCAATTCCTTACAGTGAATGTAATCATTATGTACTGCCAACACATATTAATAGAAGTTTTAAAAAAAGGGTCTGTTTATAAAGAGCCCATGTGGCTTTGTCTCTTGCATGTACCTCTCTTGCCATGTGATCCTCTACACTGACTTGGGACTCTGCAGATGGTCCCCATTATCAATGAGGACCTCACTATATACAGCTAATGATTTTGAACTTCCCAGCCTTCAGAACCATAGCCAAATAACCTCTTTTTGCTATACATTACTCTATGGTGTTCAGTCATAGCAGTAGAAAGTAAATAGACAAAGCCATTCTATGTTGGCATCTTTTTGGAATAAAAAAGAAATGTGCCTCATACATAGGCACAATTTCCATATATTCATTTTTATTGCAAAAAGAGTACACATTTATTTGAAATGGCATTTTGATCTTTGCTTATTTTTATGTATATCTATTCTGTTTTTCATTTCCAAAATATGAATAAAAATAATAGATCTCACTTCTTTGAGGTGTATCATTAATGTACAGTCATAGTTTGAGGGAATTTTACTTCTATGAAACATAAACAATATGACATATTCCAATTAATAACAATGATTTTTTGTGTGTGCCAATGATTCCAGGTATAAATCAGACTTTCTGCAAGAGTGCAAGAGAGAGAGAGGAAGAAAGGTATGTTCACTATCTAATAAACCTTCCCGTGTTTAAGGTGTAACATATATACCATTCCTGGTGAACCCTGCCTGTAGTCACTGTACTCTTAAATTGGCTATTTGGCAACTGTGGCTAATTTTTCTCTATAGAGCCTCATTGGGCTCAAATGATTACCATGTTAGACATTTTATTTTTTTAATTAATTTTATTGGTACATTTTAGGTATACAATATAATGACATTCACCACTGGAAATTTGTACCTTTACATAATATATCTTGGTTCTTATTTTTTCCCCATTCCTCTGTCCTCCCTTCAACCCCTCCACCCCTCCCTATTTAAAAAGACTTTGCTTCCATTTTTTCATCTTCTCATATTAATTCCATTCCCTTCTTTCCTTTCCCCTACCCCTCCAACTTCCCCTTCCCCTTTGCACCTTTTCTTCCTATTCCACATTATCTATTATACCTTTTGACCCTTTTTTACACTTTCAGCTTCTCACACCAGAGTTTGGTATTTATGCATGTGTGTACTATTTATTTCACTTAAGAGTATTGCCTTAGTGTGCATCAATTTATGTCTCTAATTTCTCATTATTTATGGCTGAGTAGTACTCCATTTTATTTTTTAAAAAACACTACATCTTCTTTCCCCAGTCTCCAGCTGATGGGCAATTGAGCTGTTTTCAAGTTTTAGCTATTACAAACTGTGCTGTTATGAACATGGGTGTGCATATATATCACTGTGGTATGACTCTTTGGGGAAGATACTCAGCAAGGGAATAGCTAGGTCAAATGGGACATCTAATCCTAGTTCTTTGAGGTATCTCCACACTTGATTTCCACAGTGGTTGCACAAGTCTACACTCCCACCAACAGTGGAGAAGGGTTCCTTTTTCCATACAACCCCACCAGCATTTGTTATTGGTTGATTTCATGACATTAGACATTTTGATTCATAGGAAGGAAACTCTTTACTACAGAATTTGCATATTTTAAACTAGAAGATTTCAGGAACAAATCCCGCATCAGGGAACCCAGAAATTTAACAGAGAAAACACACCCTTTTCCGAACTTCAGAACACCATTAATCAGATGACATGCAGTTGTAATGGGGCTTCTCTGTTAAGTAATTGTCATTGTTTTAGACCCTATGGGACAGCACTTGTGGAATCTTTGGGAATCTATGTTTTTGTATAATAGCAGTTCTGACAATTTATTGGCTTTCCTTTGCACAAAGTTAGCCATCAAGGAGAAAAAGAAGAGTCTTTTAAATGTTTTTTAAATGTTATGGTGTCAATGGCTAGGTTTTTAAGACCCTGGCTTTGATTACCAGGGGTGACTCTAGAAGAGTGAGCCACGAAGAGGATGGTGAAAGCTGTTCAGGTTTGTTTGTTTGCATGGGAGATGTGGGCAGAAATTATCCCCTTCATTGTCAACCCATTAGGTCAGCCTTGGATACCATTTTTAAACATAAGCAGCATTTTCTTCTAATTATACCCAAAACGTGAAACAAACATGAAAAAGAGCCTCAGTTTTTTAAAGAGTTGTCTCCCTCTAGTGGCGAAAGGACAGAACTGTGCAAGGAGGCTGACGTCGCAAGACATAGAATCTTTGCATTTTTTGTGGGTGTTATATGAATGATCATTGAGTATGGGAATATAATTATAGAATATATTTTGTGCCTCCATCAATATAAATCTTAGAGTGACAATATCATTTCAAAGGGTTTCTATGAGAATTGGTTATCATAAATGAGATCAACAAAAGAGTGTTGAAATGCTAGTAAATTACTGGATTTGGCATAATAAGAAGTAAAATGACTAATGATGATGTGTCATAGTCCTTCAACATCACTCCTCCCAAATGGCTTAAACCCGGAACTTTTGAATCTTTACAACTTGAGACTATAATTGTCAAAGGTGTGCTATATGGACTCCTCCTCATAAACTGGAGGTGCTCTGTGGGAAGGCAGAATAGTGGCCTCTCAAAGATGTTCACATCCCAATCCTTGGAGCCCATGTTTAAGGTGGATTCCATGGGAAGTGGAATTAAGGTAGCAGATGAACCAAAGCTGTCAGAAAAACTGTACGGGATCCTCAATGTGTACCCAGTGAAATCACAAAGTTTCCATAATATACGGAAGAGGGAAGTAGAAGAGGAGGTCAGAATAATGTGCCACGCAAAGAATCAGAAGAACTTGAACCACTGCTGCTGATTTGATGCAAGAGAAAGAGGGTAGGAGCCAAGAATTCAGGCAGGCTCTAGAGGCTGAACAGACAAAGGAAATGATGAGTTCTCTCTAGAACCCTCAGAAATTAATGCAGCCCTACCAACACTTTGACTTCAACCCCAGGAGACCCATTTTAGACTTCTGACATCTAGAGCTACACAATTTTAAAAATATATGTGTGTTGTTAAGAGCCACTTTACTTGCAATAGTCTGTTAAAGCAACACTAGGACATTATTTTATGTCTTACTTATGCGATGCTGGACAAAATGCAAAATCCTGAAAGGGCTTCAATTTATTCTTACTAGTCAGAAGTGACATAACAGCATTTTACATGCCATGAGCTTGAAAAACTTAAATATGACCATGATTTAAGATCATAGACCTCCATGGTGTAGTTCTTCAGCACTGCTCTCCCAGTTGTGATGGGATGGTTCAGCGGCTCTCCATCTCCATAAGGCTAAGCAGGCAGTAAGTATATGAACATGATAATGCTTTCCTTCCCTTATGGAATAGGGAAGTTGGATTTTAAATTTTCCAACTTTACATTCTATGAATTTGTGTATTTGTAGCTTATCAATTGATGAAACAACAGTCACAATATTATATCTTCCTCTACATCTATTCAGTGATGAATGTACTAGATAGCTTTTTGTCACTGTGACAAAATATCTGAGAATAACAACTTAAAGAAGGAAAAGTTTATTTTGGTTCACAGTTTCAGAGGTTCAGTCTATGTTCATCTGGCAGAAACATCATGGAGGAAGGATGCAGCAGAGGAAAGCGGCTGTCTCATGGCAGCCTGGAAGCCCAGTGTTGGAGGTGCCATGCTGGCTGGCTTCTTTGTCCTTCCATTTCTGTTCCATCTGGGATCCTGGCCTGTTAGGTAGTGCTGACCATTTCCAGAGTAGGCCTCCTCCTCTCAGTTTGCTGTCCCATGTGCCAATTTTTTTCTGGAAAGGCCTTCGCATACACATTCACAAGTATGCTTTACTATTTCCTATGTGTTTCTTAACCAAGTTAAGTTTATAATTTAGATTAACCATCACAATTGGCTTCTTTAAAATAAAACCCAACACTTCTTCATCTTGCAGCATGGCATGTGAAAACCCTGAAAAGCTGGATAATGACGAGAAGAAACCTGACGCCAAGAAGGCTAATGCTGGTCACAGAGCTCAGAAAGGCAACTTTAATGCCAAAGAACCCAATAAGGCTCAGCCCCTCTGCAGCTGAAAACCACCCCTGGCAAAGGAATTGGCAGGCATTCCAAATCTCCTTGCATTCCAGATCTCCTTGCATTCCAGAAAGGTGATATACAAAGGGAAGTGCTTGGTAGCTAAATCCAAAGTTAACATGAAAACGAAGAAAAAAAGTTCTTTTTTTTAAGTCACAAAACCAGTGGGTTATAGCGAGAATAATGGACTAGGTGCCCACAAAATGCCCAGGTATCTTCCAACTGAAGATTTGTCTTGAAAGTTGTTGAGGGCAAACACACTTATTGGTCAGCATGTAAGAAAATGTGAGCAGGCATCATGAGCCATTCTGTTAACATTCACTGCATGCCACAGAGGTGAGTGTGGCTTCCCTAAAGCAGCTGAGCACAGACTGGACCTCTGGTCCTCAATTAAGTTCCTATAAAGAAAACTACCAGAAATTTGTCATTGTCCTCGCCACCAAAATTGGTAAAAATTCCCCCACATCTCATTGATGCTTAATTCAAGAATAAGCTACATGAATCAGATTCCAGGAAGGTGAGGCCTCCAACAGAAATACATGAGCTCACCGAATGGTACAAGATTGATCAGTGTCTAGTCCACTTTGTGTTACCATTAAAGAATACCTGGAAAAAATAAAAGTACCTGTGACTGGGAAATTTATAAAGAAAAGAAATGAATTGGCTCACAGTCTGGAAGCTGGGAAGTCCAACGCCAAGGTGCCAGCCACTGGCAAGGGCTTTCTGGGATCATCACGTGGTGGAAGGCACAAGGGCAAGAGAGGCGAGAGGGGGCTGATTCATCCTTTATAATGGCACCAACCACACCCAGGATTGTGGCATTCTCAAGGTCTAGCCAGCTCTCAAAGATCCCACCTATTAATACTGTTACAATAGCACTTATACCTCATCATGAGTTTAGGAGGGGACAATCATTCCAACAATAGCAATTGGAAAGCTGTGGACTTGCAACTTAGGCCAAAAATCCAGTTGTTCCTCAGCTCTAGAGCTACCTGTGTTCTGTGTTCTCTCTCACAAATGCAGTTTTTCCTCACAAATTGAGGTTCTAAATTTCTTGTAAAGAACTTCTGTCTCACACACACACACACACACACACACACACGCGCGTGCGCGCGCGCGCAACCTGCTGCTCCTAGCAGAAAGCTTTTGCACTGAGCTGGATGGGATTTCAACCCCTGCTGCTATGAGAGGTGGAAGGACAGGAGACAGAACATGTGGTTCCTACCCTTCAGGCTTCTCTTCCTTTCAGCTTCTCCTCCTCCAGCTGAGGGTCAGCCACCCCAGGCTCCTGAGTTTACAGCAGCTGAGAAAGTGGGAGCAAAAGTGTCCCACAACACTGACAGCTCTGGGGAGCAAAGGCCCTAATTCGGGGGCTTAAGCTTCAGGCTGCTGCTCACAGAATCCTCAGGCTTTGCCTTCCAAGTACCGCAACATCATACCTCTGACTTTCTTAACTGGGCCTCAGTGAATGGGAGGCTTGGACTCACAAAGCATGATACTGTTTTTCATTAAACCAAAGACTTAAAATTATAACCACTGTGCTGATTTAGGGTTTCTTGAGAGTGTTATGTTTCCATACTGCATTACAATAACCTTCATTCTCCAAATTGGACTATTTTGCATATGTGTCACCCTGATATGGTACATGAGACTCTATCTGGTGCTCCTGCACAATTTGTAGGGGGATCACTTCCCTTTGCTTTGGCTGAGCCATTTTTGGAGGGCTGTACCATCTAAATTGTAACTGTGCCTGCTTAGTCAGGAAATATCTTTTTCCAGTCTAATTTCAGTCTTGAAAACAGTGTGGAAAAGTTTACTCATGAGTTTGATTCAACCGCATCTTTTCTCTATGGAAACCCACACTGCTACATAAACTCAATTTTATATTCCTGCCACCCAGTCTACCTTTCACCAGCAATTTTAAAGTAGATTTTCACTTTCTCTAGGTATGAAGGTGGAATAGCTTTGTGGAATATGGAATATCCATATACAAGGAACTCACAAAACCAAATCCAAAACAGTCATTGTATAGGATGTGATCTCTGAACATGGAGGCTCATGCAATTCAAACACAAACTTGGTGAATTCTTCAAGAAGGATCAAGTGCACCAAAAAAGAGCATGTTTACAGCCATGTGATGAAGAGGAGTCTGTACAATCCTCTATAGTAGAGCACTCCTTAGCTGAGTGCTGCGATTGACCACCAGTATCTGTTACAGAGTTGGAGGAGGCAGCAGAGGCTCGGGGTATTCTTGAATCATACACTGTGTGCCTACTTCAGAGCACAGCAGTGTATTCAGCTGGTTATTTACATGGACTCCTAGGAGCTCAGATCTAGGGATCAAGCAAGGTCACAGCTATGGTTTGAATGTGTCCCCCGAAAGTTCATGTGTTGCTAACTTTCTATGTTAATGGTGTTTGTAGGTGGGATTTGGAGAAATAATTAGGATTAGATGAGGTCATAAAGTTGGGGCCCCATGACAGCAACAGTGGCTTTAAAAGAAATGGAACAGAGACCTAAGGTAGAATGTTCTCTCTGTCTTGCCATGAGATTCCCTTCACCATGTTTTGATGCACCAAGATGGCTTTCACCAGATGCCAACATCTTGACATTGGACTTCCCAGCCTATAGAAGTATGAGCTAAATAAAAGTCTATTTTTTATAGATTACCCAGTGTGTCATATTCAGTTATAGCAACTGAAAATGAACTAAGACTGTATGAGTCAGCTTTCCAACACTATGACAAAATATCTGGAATAACTAATTTAATAAAGAGGAAAGATTTGTTTAGATTCACAGTTTTGGAGGTTTCAGTCAATGAGCGATGGTTGACTACTTTTGGCCTGTGGCGAGGCAGTACCTAATGTAGAGGAGTGTGAGTAGCGCAAAGTGACTTACCTCATGGTGGCCAGGAAACAAGGAGGAAGAAGAAAGCATAGCATTCCAATATCCTCTCACTAGTGTGCTCCAGATGGACTAACCTACTGCCAGTAGGCCCCAACTCCTAATGATCCTACTTCCCAATAGCACCACAGACTGGAGACCAAGCCATAAACATGCAGGACTTTGGGTGACATTTAAGACCTGAACTATAGCAAAGACAGACACAGACATCACTTCTGGTCAATCTAGAGCACAATGGCTTTCTAGAGCCAGGCTCCTTGGAGCATAGGCAATAGGGTCTCTCTTTTTTTTTTTTTTCAACTGAATCAAGCTATGTATTTCTCTTGAGCATTGGATATAAACCATTAAGAGTTAGCACTACAGGATACAAAATCACCATTGAAAACTCAGTAGCTTTTCTCTACACCAATAATGAGCCTGCTGAGAAGGAAATCAGAAAAAAAAACTCCATTCACAATAGTTTCCAAAAAAATAAAAATACCTAGGAGTCAGCCCAAAGAAGCAAAAGGCTTCTACAGTGAAAATTATAGAATCCTGAAGAAAAAATTGAAAAAATACACTAGAAGATAGAAAGACTTCCTATTTTCATAGATTAGCAGAATTCATATTTTAAGTGGCTATATTACCAAAAGTGAGCTACAGATTCAATCCAATCCCCATCAAAATCCTAATAACATTCTTCACAGAACTAGAACAAAAAATCCTAAAATTCACAAGAAATACAGAAGACTCAGAATACCCAAAGCGATTCTGAGCAAAAAGAGTGAGGCTGAAGATATCACAATACTTGATTTCAAATTATACTACAAAGTCATGGAAACAACAGCATTCTGACACAAAAATAAACACATAGACAAGTGGAATAGAATTGAGAACACAGAAACAAACACATGTGATTATAGCCATATGATTCTGGATAAAGGAGCCAAAAACATAGATTGGGGGAAAAAACAGCCTAACAAATGGTGCTGGGAAAGCTGGATAAGCATATGCAAAAGATTGAAACTAGGTTTCTATCTCTCACCCTGTTCAAATATCAGTTCAAAGACCTAGGCATAAAACCTAAAACTTTGAAACTGCTGGAAGAAAATATTGGGAGCCATAGACACAGGCAAAGACTTTCTGAAAGAACTCCAATGGCACAAGAAATAACAAATGGAGATACAAAAAATTAAAAAGTTGTTGCATAGGAAAAGAAACTACCAATAGAGTGAGGAGTTAGCTTACAGCATGGGAGAAAATCCTTTCTAGCTACTCTTCAGACAGAGCATTAATATATAGAAAATATAGAGTTCAAAACTTACACATAAAAAAATTAAATAGCACAATTCATAAACAAGTAACTGAACTTAACAGACACATACCTAAAGAAGTACAAATGTACAATAAGCATATGGGAAAAAAATGTTCAACATCTTTAGTCATTAGGAAAATTCAAATCGAAACTACTTTGAGATTCCATTTCACCCCAGTCAGAATGGCTATCATTAAGAATACAAAAAAAAAAAAAAAAAACAACCAATAAATACTGGCAAGGGAGCAGGGGAAAGAATCCTTCTACATGGCTGGTGGAAGTGTAAATGAGAACAACCGCTACAGAAATCAATATGGTGGTTCTTCAAAAAATGAAAATGAAAACTACCATAGGACCCAGCTATCCTACTCCTTATTATGTACCCAAAGGAATTACAGTACTATAGTGATACCTCATATCCATGTTTATTGCAGAACAATTCACAATACTCAAGATATGGAACCAGCCTAGGTGCCCTTCAATCCCTAGATAAAGAAAATGTGGATATACACACAATGGTGGATTACTTAGCCATAAAGATTAATGAAATTCCATCACTTTCAGGAAAACTGAGGATGGAACTGGAGATCCTTGTGTTGAGCAAAATAAGCCAGGCTCACAAAGACAAGTATCACAGGCTTCTCCTAATTTGTGAATCTAAAAATGATGACACAAAAGTAGCAAGGTGTAGTTCTAATTCAGCAATGATTCATCCTATGTAGTTGCATTCTAATCTGTTAGTCTTAAATTTATTGTCATTAAATCAGTTATGTGATTTGTCTCTTATCCTTGTAAAAGCTGTATGTCCTGAACAGAAACCTCTCTCAGCCTCAGCATTGCTTACTGTGATGTCCTATCTTGTATAGTCAAAGGAATTAGAGCACTGTTTCATTATGCATTGCTTTATAATAACTGGAGCAAGAGTGCTGAAAATTTACCAATCAACTCATTGCTCATTACCATCATGAGCCTGGCCAACTACGGGCTATGGGAGTGCCCTAATTCTGGCAATAAGTATTTATGGCCACTCTACTTTTCAGAATAATTTTCTCTGCATAGCTGCAGGGGCATTGTGTCCTTAAGGAACTGGACAAGTGTGGGGGGCGCAGCTCTGCATCCTGCCTTGACTTGGAATCTGTGTCAATTGCACTCTGTGACTTAATCAGCTCCTGGCTGGTGAACAGAGAGGGACACTGCAGACCAACTTAGGGGACGTGAGACAAGCTGTGGGCTAAGTGGACTCATGCAATTTTCTAAGTGCCACAATTTCCCTACTTCTTACAAGCCAGGAGAAGTTCTTCACCATGTCCACAAACTGGGTGCCGAGCCTTTAACACACTGATCTTTGTGGGACACTTATCCAAACTACAGCATGCCACATTAAACCTCCTCCTCAAAGCTAAAGATTTAAGGAGTTTCCAGCTTTTTTCTAACAAAATAGCAACTTGGGTGAATATCTATGTATAGTCATCTTTGCCCACATTTTTCCTTTCTGACTGAAAATGCAAGAAAGGGGTAGGTCGTTTTCAAAGCTCTTGATATTGCCGAACTACCCACATAAGAATCAACCTCTTTGTGCCTCATCAGCTTCACCTTTGCTTCAGTTGAGCATAATTTTTTTAAAAAACTCTCTGTTAATTTGACAGGCTAATGCAGTCCCTCATCGTGCTTGAAACATTTTAAGGGTTGCATTTCCTATCCTTTGGGGACCTCTTCCAAGAAGCTTCCACCAGTAACACCTGCCATCCTATGGATGCCGAGGAGAGGATGTGGGTCCCCTCCCCACAGGGACCCTGGAGCTGTACAAGCGGGCTTAGATTTTCTTCTCTAGCGGCCTCAGGACAGCCACACGACTTGCTGGCATGCCAGGCACGTGGAGCTTTTGAAAAACATGCAGGCCTAGGATAAAGACTCCCTCCTGTGCACCGCCCAATACTCTAGAACTACAGCATCTCCAGCAGTCTGTAGTACCCTACAAAGGGAGCAAAAGTGAGTCGACTTGCACAAACACACAATAACAATACAAAAGGGTTCCTGATAAAGGAGATGGTAGAGGCTGAAATCTAACTTAAGTACATGGGCAGTAAATAAAAGCAGAAAGAAAACAATTTGAGAAAGTTGCCTTCTTGAAACTGCAGTTCTTAAAATTCAAATTTTAGAAGTCGTCAAGTGAAAAGCCACTGGGTGGAGCTCTCATTTCAAAATACAGTATAGTCTTTATCCCTCAACCCTTTACCTGCTTTCAGCTGAAATGGCCTTAAACTTTACCAACAGGCTGATTGCAAGCATTTGCTCGTCAAGTCCACTGGCTCTGATCCAGATTTTGTGTTAATCCATAGTCTACAGGTTGTACTGCCACCATGAGCTAAAGCTTTCCTTTAGTCCCTAGGTTATTGCCTTCAAAGTAAATGACTGAGATCCCCTGTAGTGTGTGTGTGTGTGTGTGTGTGTGTATGTGTGTGTGTGTGAGAATTTCCATTACAGCCACAACAGTTGCAAAATATTTACCTCTGCAATAGAGATAAGTTTAATTATCTTTTAAAA
>NW_004624769.1:15041463-15086114 GCF_000247695.1 Heterocephalus glaber
GGGAAGGGTGGAGGGGGTGAAGGGAGAGCTAGGAATGGGAAAAAAATAAGAACCAAGATGCATTATGTAAAGGTACAAGTTCTCAATGAGAAATGTAAATGTGTTGTATACCTGAAATGTACCAATAAAAGAATTTTTTTAAAAATAGTGAAATTTTTATTTTTAATGAGATCTGACCAGTAACCCAAAAATGCAACTTTTTTAGCCTCCAGAAAAAAACCAAAACAAAAGTTCACACCCTTATCAAAACCAAGCTCAGTGGAAAACTGAATGGAAAATAGAGAATGAAGCTGTACTGCCTACATGCTAAGGCGAACTGGTTAGAGGCAAAGTTGCCAACAGGCTTGGCCAGGTTTTACCTCAGGAAACTGAGACCACTTAAAAAAGTTGAAAGAAAATTCTTACTTCTAGTCTACTCTCTCATTCCAGGACCAAGAAACTGAATTCTGAAACATCCCAAAGATCACACTGGAGTTAACTACTTGAGTCATCTGATTCTGTATTGGAATATTCACCCCTCATCCTATTCCCCTTTTAATCTGGCTTCATCCAAGAAAGAAATGGGGGTGGGGGAGGGAGATGACCAGACAAAAGAACCAAGAAACCCCACTTGTACAGAAAGTAGAAGAAACTGGATGTAGCTATTACATTTTAGGAAAAACAGTCCCTACAAGGAACATTCTCCAATGAAGAGTTATGGGGGAAATAAATGTATTTAGCAGTATGTTAGAAATTTAAGTTTCATGCCCTCCTAGTCTCAAAAAAGTGTATAAAAGAACCAATTAGAACCATAGGTCAATGTCAGAAATTGGAAACGGGCCTCAGAACTGACCAGCCACCCTGTGGGAAGAGGAGGCTCTCGGGATAGGATCCCTCAGCAGAAGACAGGGCCGCAGACAAACAGCTGCCCTGTTTCTTAACAAATACTTCACTTAAGGATGAATAAGTAAGGGCACAAAACTCTATGGGGAGAGCTAATTTTAGAAAAGCAACAGAAAATAGAAAAAGGAATTCATAGCTGGGTCCAGTGGCATGAGTCTGTACTCCCAGCTACCCTGGAGTCTAAGCCAGGAGGATCTTGAGTCCAAGAACAGCCAGGACAGCTTAGAAAGACCTTATCTCAAAATAAAATTGAAAGCCAAAAAGGGCTGAGGGTGTAGCTCAGTGATTAAGTTCTTGCCTAGTGTGAGGCCCTGGGTTCAATCTCCAGTACTACAAGAAAAAAAGAAAGGAAGGAAAGGAAGGAGGGAGGGAGGAAGGAAGAGGGAGTTCATCTAGATGATGAAAAGAATCAGACTTGTAAAAATAACCTACAGCAGAAGCTAGATGATGCAGGAAACCAGAATCCTCTACTGGGTATAAAAAGATATGGTCTCTATTAAACAGGAGCCAAAAAACAGAAAGACTAAAGTGAGATGAAAATGAAGTGATATACCCTGAAAAAAGAGATGGAAGAGGATATCAGAAAATGGAAAGACACCCTCTGTTCCTGGGTATGAAGAACCAATATAGTGAAAATGGCCACTTTCAAAACTGCTATACAGATTCAAGGCAGTCCCAATTGAAATCCCAACAGCATATTTCATAGAACTAGAGAAAACAATCCAAAAATTCATTTGGAACCAGAAGAGACCTAGAATAGCAAAAGCAATTCTAAGTAACAGAGACATGTCAGGGGTTATCACAATCCCCAACTTGAAACTATACTGCAAAGCAGTGCGATAAAAACAAAACAAACAAACAAAAAAAACCATGGTACTGGCAAAGAAACAGACCCAAGGATCAGTGAATGGAACAGATTAGAAGATGCAGAAACAATTCCAGACATACTCCGCTACCTCATCTTTGACAAAGGAGCCAACTATCCTCACTGGAGGAAAGATAGTCTTTTTAATAAATGGTGTTGGAAAAACTGGATTTCAGCTTGCCAAAGATTAAAACTAGACTCCTATCTTTCACCATGCACTAAACTAAAATTGAGGTGGATTAAAGATCTAAATATTAAAACAGAAACACTAAACTTGCTGAAATATAAGTTAGGTAGAACTCTTGAAGACATTGGCATAGGAAAAGACTTTATGAACAAATCCTCAGTAGCACGGGAACTAGCACAAAATATCAACAACTGGGATCTCTTCTTATTAGAAAGCTTCTGTATGGCAAGAAAAACCACCAACAGAGCTAAGAGACAACCTACAATATGGGAAAAAAATTTTACCAGCTGTTCCTCAGACAAAGGTCTACTACCTAGAATACATAAAGAACTCAAAAAAGTCAGACCTCCCCAAATATAAAGACCCAATTCAAAAACGGGCATCTGAAATGAACAGACATTTCTCAGACAAAGAAGCAAAAGCAGCAAATAAACATATGAAAAAACGTTCAACATCAATGGTCATTCAAGAGAGGCAGATGAAAACAACCCTGAGATTCCACCTCACTCCAGAAAGAATGGCCGCTATCAAGAAATTAACCAACAATAAATGCTGCCAGGGTTGTGGAGAGAAAGGAACCCTTCTTCATTGTTGGTGGGAGTGCAGACTGATTCAATCACTGTGGAAATCAACATGGAGATACCTCAAACAACTAGGATTAGCAGTCCCATTTGACCCAGCTATTCCTCTGCTGGGTATCTTCCCAAAAGAATTAAAAGAGTCATACCACAGTGATATGTGCTCACCCATGTTTATAGAGGCACAGTTTGTAATAACAAAAACTTGGAAATAGCCCAAGTGCCCATCAACTGGAGACTGGATAAAGATGTGGGTTTTTAAAATAAAATGGAGTACTACTCAGCCATAAAGAATGAGAAACTAGAGACATTTATAGCTAAGTGGATGCACATTGAGGCCATACTCTTAAATGAAATAAGTAGGACACACATGTGTAAATACCAAATAGTTTAGTTTCTCTGGTGTGAAAAACTGAAAGTGTAAATAAGGATCAAAATATATAATTGATAATTGAAATAGGAAGAAAAGGTCTAAAGGAGTAGGGGAAGTGGGAGGGGGAGGGGAAAGGAAAGAAGGAAAAAGAAAAAATATGAGAAAATGAAAACAAAGTCTTTGTAAATAGGGAAGGGTGGAGGGGGTGAAGGGAAGGCAGGGGAATGGGGAAAAAATAAGAACCAAGATACATCACATAAAGGTACAAGATCCCAATGATGAATGTAACTGTACTGTATACCTAAAATGTACCAATAAACTTAATGGGGGGAAAAAAAGAAAGTTAAGTGATATGAATATGATTAACGAATGATTTCAGCAAATATTATGAACCATTATAACCTGTCGTGGTGGTGTGTGCCTGTCATCCCAGCACTGCTAAAGCTGAGGCAGGAGGATCACAAGTTTGAAGTCAGCTTGTGCAAAGGCCTGGACTACATACTGAGACACTGTCTCAAAAACAACAAAACAGACAGGTCCCAGACTAGGAGTGGAGAGCACAGGGACATGCTGAACAGACATGATGGCACTTGTGATGTAGCTTACATATTGTGGGTTCATACCCAATACAGTAACAAATGAATAATTTATTAAGAAAACGAACAAGGGGCTGATATAAGGAACAGCAGGTGACCCCAACGTACCACAATCCCTTGGGGATGGGTTCTGAGAGCTGCTGTGGGTACCAGAATCCACAGATGTTCTAGTCACTTGTACAAAATGGGGCAGCGTTTGTGTGTAACCTCTGCATATGCTCTTGTGTACTTAAATCACCTCTAGATTACTCATAATGTCTAATGCAATGCAAATGTTATGAAAACGGTTATTGTATTGCATTATTTAGGAAACAACAAACAGGAAAACCATCTACACATGCTCAGTATGCATGCAAAGTTTTTTCCAATATATTTGATCCATAGTTTGTCAAATTCATGGGTGTGGATCTCACAGATCTGGCGGGCCGACTGTATTAGATGAAGTAGTCAGGGAAGGCTTCTGTGAAGGGACATTATTTGATCTGAGCTCACTGTGGAAAGAGCCAATAAAGAACATTACTGGCAAAGGAAGCATTGTGCTTCAAGGTGAAAGAGTTCTTTGTGTTTGAAGAATCAAAAACAGATCAGCATGGCTAGTAAACAATATAAGATGATTTAGAGACATAAGCAGCAGTCAGTTCATGTAGAACCTTTAGAGCCAAAGTACTCTGGGTTTAAGCACAAAAGGAAGCCATGGAGCATGCATCCATGAGTGACAATGTGCCTATCTGTAAATGTATGTATACATATATGTGTATGTGACCATATGTTTACATACATGTTGCATCCATTTGCATGTATTTAAATGTGTGCCTATACACACATTAGTACTCTACTCTGTAGGAAACAGACCAGAAGGGACAATGGAGCAAACAAAAGGACAGAAAGATGATGGTGGCACCTGGAACTGAATTTCAGTAATAGCAGTAAAAATGGAGACAAATGGATAGTTTAGAGAAATTTTGAGAGGTAGAAACAACTGTTTACTGGTAATGGAAGGCACAAGAGACCACAAGGTGTTACGTATGATGTGGGTTTCGGGCTTGAATAACATGGCAGGTGGATATCAAAAGATAATAAGAAAGTCTGAAAATGCAATAGCAAAATTAAGAGTGCCTTGCAGGTAGTGAAGGGCAGAACTGAAGAAGGAGAAATAAAATATATGTCGAAGCAACCTGGGATTCTCCCCCAGATAGTGAAGAAAAGTGCAGAGATGAAAATCATGGGAAAGAAAATGACAGAGTTTACAGAACTATTTTATGGATAATATTGGTATTTCTGAAGAAGAAACCAGACAACTGAACCAAAAAAATAGACATGTAAGAACAATTTCCTCTCGAATGACCAGTGATGATGAACATTTATTCATATTTTTATTTGCTATTTCTACTTCTTTGTCTGAGAAATGTCTGTTCATTTCAGATGCCTATTTTTGGATTTAGTCTTTAAATTTGGGAGGTCTGATGTCTTTAAGTTCTTTATAGATTCTAGATAGCAGACAGTTGGTGAAAATTTTTTCCCACATTGTGGGTTGTCTCTTCATACTCTTGGTTTCTCTTGAGAAACTGAAAGTGTAAATAAGGACTAAAAGGTAAAATTGATAATGTGAAATAGGAAGAAAAGGTGCAAAGGGAAGGGGAAATGGGAGGAGTAGGGGAAAGGAAAGAAGGGAATGGAATTTTCATGAGAAAAAGAAAAAATGGAAACGAAGTCTTTGTAGATAGAGAGGGGTGGAGGGGTTGAAGGGAGGGCAGGGGAATGGGGAAAAAATATGAACCAAGATGAATTATGTAAAGGTGTAAATTGCTGATGATGACTGCCATTATATTGTATACCTTAAATGTACCAATATAATTAATTTTTTAAAAGAACAATTTCCTGATATGGACGACACCTAAGTCTAAAAAATAAAACACCCTCTACCAAGAGAAATTAATTAGAGCTCAAAACATGGCTATTTCATTCTGAAACACTGAATATTTCCACAATACATAATCAAATTTTTTTAAATTAAAGAAAAATGCAAAATCAGTGTGACTTTTTTTACATATCAGCAGTTCGGTAAGAGACAGAAGTCACTGAAACTACATGCATATCTAAAGTTTTGAGGCATAACAATTATGACTCAAAAATCCTACAGTGAGCCAAAATTGTTACTCATGTGAGAAAACAGTGAAAAGATATTTTCATCTCTGCAAGGGCTAAGAAAATATACTATCCATATTTCCTTACTTCTATTGAACAAGAGGTGACTCATGTTTTAATCAAAAGAAGTCACTAATAATTTTAATTTAACTACATAAATAAGTCAAAAGAATGTTAAGTATACTTTCAAAATAGAAAGAAAATGAAATATGTGTAATAATTGAAAGAAAAGTTACACACTGAAAAAGTGCACTATGATAAATTTGTATCTAAAAACTTGAATATCTACAAAAATTGAAAATAAGAGTGAAATTTTTCATAGCAAGTAAAAATACTCCATCCTACTCCTTTTGCACAAATGCAGACTTGCTATGAAGAAATTAACCAAGTTGATGTGTTAGAGAATAGCAAAGAACCAACTTAGATAAGGAGCATGGGGAGATCGCTTGAAGAATCAGTTTCTTGACTCTGCAGATGGAGCTGAGATTCTCAGAAGAGACAGAACATTTATATGATGATCACAAAGTATCTCATTATGTTTAGAGTGGACTCGATTGGAATCACATAATACAACTGGAACTCATAACCAATACATCTGTATTACCTGATTATTCCTTAATTCAGCCAAAATGACTTCCATTTACATGTTGTTGTTGTAGAACATTGTTCACTTAAAGCTATAAACAATATACAAAAAACTATAAACAATATACAATATCCAGTTAGATCAAGGGTGGACAAATTTTTTCTGAAAAGGTCAGATAATAGATATTATCCACTTCCAACCTTGCCAGTGTAGTATGAAAGCAAGCAATACATAAGCAATTGGGCACATCTGTGTTCCAATAAATCTTTATTTCAAAGGCCACTGGATCTGGCCAGTGGGCCATACTTTGCCAACCACTGATTTCAGTAATTCTTCCAAACTAGTCTTCTCAGTATGTGGAATTTGTTTACCTAATAATCATGATCCCTTCCCTGCCTTAGTCACTTTCCTGATCACACCCTGATCCATGATCACAGCAAGATCAAAACCCATCACCTGTCCATAACCTCAACTGCACCTTCCCCACTCTTGCAAATGGTGATTTTTTACCTTTCCCATTTACTCCTTCTAGAACCCTAAATCATATAATCATTTAACTCTCTTTCCTTCTATCCAGTAATCCTGCCATTTCTATGCTGTCTTTCATTCCACCTGATGTCTTTTCATCCTTTGTACCTCCTCCGTAGCCCTTAATCTCCTGAGAGATCATAACAATCCCTCTCTTTCATAAATTTTGGATGCCCTTGTCCTCCTTGCTTCATCACTCCCCAGACAAAACTATAACTCCAATTCACTCCATAATCACTCTGCAAATGAATGGGCCTGGGGGAAATCCCAAGGCTGTGATGCTTAAGCTCACTTTAATTCATGACCAAAAGTCTCAAGTGAGACCTTTTCATACCATTTCCTTAATTGAGCCCATTTCCCACTCTGACATCAAAACTTTTCTTTCCAGATCAGCAGCCTCTCCTTCACCATGTCTTCAAGGCTCTTATGAACTTTATTATTTCAATACAAAATTAGAAACTACTGGAATAAAACTTCCACAAACACATGCTGATCAGCCTTGTCACTAAGCTACTGCTTCACTTGTGCACTAAACCCCATGACCTCTTACCTACTCCACTCCAGCAAATCCTCACACTATCTTCAGAGTTTCTACTGGATTATCATAAGCATTCAGACAGCTACCATTTCTCCCACCATCCATCCACCCATCCATCCATCCATCCTTCTGTCATTCTGAGGAACTTAGGACAGTGGATGACATAAGATAGCAGATCAGATAAAGTGGTTGTCTTCAGCTGGTGGGTAGAAGGAGAACACGGGTTCAAACTATGGGGTAGACCCAATGGAGCAAGGATCACCTGGAACTACCCCACCCCCATTCCTCTAAAATTCCAGGCAGGTTCTGAAAGAATGGGAAGTCAAATTGGTTTCAGCTAAATTTAATAGGTGAAAAGCTTAGTCTGGTTTCCAATATCCTGGAGCTCATAACCTGGGCCAAGTCAACCTGTGAGAAAGAATTAGATGCTTGTCAGAGACACATTTGTTTGGCAGTTCATCCACATCTAAGTTTTTGAATTTTGTTTCCTTTTTCCTTCTTGTTCATTGAATAATCTTTATTTTTAAAAGTCTCAGTTGTCTTAGCTGAAATCAGTGGGAAAGTTTACTTTTCTTTTTCAATTTCAGTGCTGAGATGGCTCAAATGCTACAAGCATCCCATGAGACTAGGCCTGGCAGCTGCTGGATTTGGAAGAACCTGGGGCACACCCAGGTGGGAAGCATGGTGAGAATGCAAGTGGGGACAGGGGTGGGGCATGGCAGGACACCTGCAAGAGCAGCCACTTGGGTTGAGCTACTTCCCTGCAGTCTTGGCTTTCCACACCAGAAGGGGGAGGGACTCTCCATTCCCCACCAGAATTCCAGGAACCAATATACATGTTGGGAGAAATGAAACAGGAACCTACTTGGTGCCCTGTGCAAAGCATAAAGTCTTCTTGAAGGTCAGAGGCTACATCTGGCTGGTGGGAAAGTCAAAAGGGGGGCAAGTTAACCTTTGTCATGTGTGCCCATGCCCTGCCTAGAAACTTTGAATATGCTATGTCCACAGACTCCAGACTTCATATGAACTTGAGCATCTTACAGTGGCAACCCACCCAGGCCTGCCCTGGAAATATCTATGCGTCATACTTCCCTAGACCCTCAACCCTTCCTCTGGTAGTCCCATTTTCCATATACCAGGCTTGCTTTCTATACTTGCCACCATACTCTGATAAATTCACCACAGACTCAAATGAGGTCCCTACTACCCTTTGTTTGTGTAAAATATTTGAGTTTTTGTAGATATGCCTAGTCTTAGAATGAAAATCAAAGGCTGAGGACTTCTGGATCATTTCCTCAGTAGATGTGTACCAGTGAATTTTAGTCAAGCCACACAGAGGCTTTGGAACTCTCACATATGAATGACACAAAAATCACAGAAATATGCTTTCAGTTTCAGGTCTGGCTGGCTCTCAGGGGCCAGTAACCATGGTAACCACCAGAAGTACCCTGAAGATGTGTGATGAATCCTCTAGGTCTGAGGTGGGCTTCTCCACCTCTGCTCTTCCCTTTCTGCTTTCTCATTTCTTTTCTTTTCCCTCCTCTCTTCCTCTTTTTCTTCATTCCTTCCTGTACCCCATACTCTGGAAGTATTTCTGAAAGAAAAGCACATGTCTATGTTCCCCACAATGTCAATCCCATGAATCAGGCAGGAATTCTTCTGTTTTGTTCTCTGCAGTTCTTAGGACAGTCCCAAGCACACAGTGGGAGATGTTTGAATGAGTGAATTAATAAATGAATGAGGAGGCTAACTGCCTCATAAAGAGTCACTATCATGGCATTTCCAGTGCCTACCTAGGGTTACAGGTCAAAATCCACCTGATCTCCTGGCCTCACATGGAGATCAACAATTAGGAATTATTTCCTGGAACCTCACCCCTCCTTCAACAATAATCATCCACTGAGATAAAATAAAACATTCCTTTGTGAACCTTTATTTTGGGGGTACTATTCACTTTTCAGTCACTGCTGGTAAAGACCAACATTGTGTCTCCCAGGACCCTGTGGGCTCCAAGGAGACCTTAGGGCCCATGCAGCTTCCTTCAATGATTTCCAGACAGTTTGCACATATGGGCAGGAAGGCCAGGACTTGTACAGTTATGTTCCCTCTGGCACCACACCTGTTCAGACCATGTAAAGGGTTCAGCAGAAATGCCACCATCCAGCTCCATCTGTGGCTGTCACAGAGGCAGGCGTAATAATGTATGCCTGTCCTGAATGGAGTCACAGTGAATTCATACAGTGTCAGAACCAGGGTTCCAGCCCCAAAGCCTGGCTGTTTCCACAGCTTCTCTGAGTTGACCTGCCTCTCCCCTCTCTGAGAAGCCCTGGTCAGGGCTAAAATTGGGCCCCTACTCTCCCAAGCTCTCCCCCAACAGGCAGAATTAATCACGTGGGCCAGGTACCGAGCACATTGCAGCCCTGAATACCTGTTTAGTGAGCCTGGCCACAGAATCAAAGGGAGCCCACAGGAAGGACCACTTTTGAAGATGCTCAACATAAAGGAAAACACCTCAGGCCAGTGACTAGGGGTCCTTCCTTGACCCAACTTGAGTCGGGCTTCCCTGAGCTTCTTCTCAACTAGGCCTCAATCTTGACCCAAGAAAATTTGAACATACCCTACCATAGCTTCTAACAGCCCAAGACTGCATTTCTGGGATTAGCCCTCTTAAAATGCCTTCACCCTCCTCCCTGTCATTCTCTCTTTAAAGTGCTGTTATCCCTGAACAAACTGAAATTGAGTTCAGTCCATGCTTGGACTCTATTACTTATGAGTTAGTATGCTACTGATTAAAATCTGTCCTTACCATTTTAAAGTCTGGTTTTGTTTCTTCTTTTGACACCAGCCATTCTCAGTACTACACTACCCACTCACCTTGCTGGTGCCCCCACTGACCCAATTCAAACACCTGTCACAGCAGATGCTGTCTCCACTTACCCTCACCCTCCTGGCTTCTGCTCTTCTATATCCCTCTCTTTTTTCCCTACTTCCTGTTTCCAAGAAGAAAAGTAGAAGTAGCCTAAGTTGGACATTTGGCCCAGATAGGTGTTCTAGGTCACCAAAATAGCTCACAAATGAGTTTACTAAGGGATTTGGGAAAGCAAAAACTTTCAGAGCTTAAGCCTGAAAGGAAATGATAGTGGGACATCTTGGCACTGTGCCCTGTGTCACCAGGCCGCGGCAGTTTGGGGCAGCTTCTACAGGGGTCAGTGCCCATAACTGGAAAAGAAAACTCTTGTCATGGACCAAGCAGAGCTGCTGGGGTATCAGTCATCTTTGCAGAGGAATAATTCCTTAGGGTTGACTGCTCTCCAGGCTTTGCTGTCAGCTCCTCAAAACCACCACAAGTTTCATTTGCAGCTGTCAGGGTGTCAACTGGGAGTTTCCATGGGAATTGGGAAGTGTCCAGATAACTTCATGTTTCCTCCCAAGCTGTGCCCAAGACCTGATGTATCAGCTGCTTTAAAGGTTTCAGAACAAAAGTCATGTATCTTAGGTTTTGTTATGCAATTATTTTTAATCAGTAAAGACTGTGGTGAAGGGATAGCCCAACATCTGAGTCAGGTTCTTCCTTGGGCAAGTACAAAGTCTAAAGTGCTGAGTCTCCAGACTAAAAGATGGTCATCTGTAATGTGTGATGATTGGAATTATGACATCAAACATACTTTCTGCTCTAAAATAATACTTAATCATCCCACATTTTTGTAATGTCCTAGCATTATGCCAGGCAAATAGCTGATGCATAAGAACTGCTTTATGGAGAGATTACATATGGGTGCTGGGGAATTCTGGGACTTTTTTTCCATTTTATGACCCATCTTTGTGTGATAATATATCCAAAAACACATCAAACCATCTCCAAAATAAGAGGATATGCGCCATGGATATATTCTATTCCCCCACAGCAGCCTAAGCACATGAGAATACTTCCATGTTACAGATGAGAAAACTGACACTCAAAGTGCTAGATTCAGACCTAGGCCTGCCTTTTCCCAAATCCTACAGTGCTGCCACTCCCGGGCTGACTCATTACCTTGATCTTTCCTCCTACAAGGTGCCAGGAGCACCGACCATGGGGTTATGAGAACAAGACCTGGTTGTCTCAAATTTCAGGAAGAGCTTAATGGTGGGAATGGGACTTGACATGCAGCTAATGGGAAAAGCTAGAAAAGGGGGCATAAATGTAGAACCAGTAAGAGGACAGCGTCAGCCTCGTGTCAACATCCATGCTGTTTTTTCTCTTTGCTGCTGTTTCTATGAAGGGACCATTCACGGTACTTTCCAGCAACTGTTTTAGACTCTTGTTTTGATGAGCTGCAGCAGTTGCAGTTATGTGGGCCGTGGGGGCCCCGTCTTCTCACTTTTCTTTCCTTCCTTCCTTGTCTTGAGCTCAAGGGCAAAAAGACCAGTAAAAGAGCCAAAGACTGTGGCAAGACTGGGAAATACCAGGCCCTGTGTTACACATGTGTGTAGTTGGCACTCAAGGCCTCCTGCCCTTTGACAAAATAGGTCTGAGTGCTTTGGGAGAAAGGCAGATATCTATCATCATCATGGCATCTTTGTTCAACATTGACTATTGAGTTGGATTTGTGTGTCTATCTGCGGTAAAGTGGTCAACTTGAAAATAGATCGCTGTTGAGAGATTTTTCTCAATTTTTTTATAGATTAAAACCCAATTAGATGACCCAAGTCACACATTCAGATCAATTTTCCACATAGAGCAGTAAATCCTCCAATTTATCACTGACAACTGAGCCATGGTGTAGGCCATTGATAGGATGTTGTAACTGGAGGAAACAAGAAGACTACAGCCTGCTTGTCTGAGAGATTGCCGGATGAAGGGAAGCAAAGAGAGACTAAGGAGGACAAACTCTGGGATTTGATTTACTGCCTTTGTCAGGACCAGCCTTTGAGCAGGAAGAGAGGGGCTTAGATACCCCCAGATCAACAAGGGGAGCCTGGGAACCTCAGAGTTGGCAGTCAGGGGAAGAGGAAGCCCAAAGAAGCCCAGCTGTCAGCTCATCAGCATTTCCACACTGGCACAAGGTGAGGGCTTAGAGATGAGAAGGGCAAGTCAGTGAGAGATGAACTGAAGGCAGGGATGCTGGATGCCCAGAACCTGCATGTGGAACACTGGAACCCCAATCGTTTCCGTGTGCCACAAAAAGGGGATACAGTCATGCTGAACACACCATCAGCCAGTGAAGATCTCACGTGGCTTCAGAAAAGCCTTGGTGAATCTAGACATCAAGATCAGAAAAAAAAAAAAAAAAAAAAACTGGGGGAGGGCTCCTTAGGCTCCAGTGGGAGCTGCAGCTTGTGATCCCAAAAGGTCAGATGAGGCCAGCAGCACCTCAGGAGATAACAGTACAGGAAGTTGCCCAACTCAGTCACTCTGTGGCACAGACTGGAGTATAAACACAGGACACAAAATGGACCTAGTTGGTTCTTCTTCCATGAGGTTGCCAAAGCCACACCCATCCTCTATGATCAGGTCGAACATTTCACGCCTGTTTCCTAGCACTATTATTAATAGTGCTTTCTCTCTCACACATTCTTTTTGCCCTGGATTAATCTGACAGGAGTGGTTGTAAAGGGAATGAATGCTAGAGAAGCCAGGCTTGGTGGTGCTCACCTCTCATCCCAAGCATTCAAGAGGCGAAAGGAGGAGGAGGATTGTTTGAGCCCAGGAGTTCAAGGCCAGTCAGGGCAACCTAGTGAGACTCACCTCAAAAATAAACAAACAAAAAATTATAGAATAAAATGTATATTGTGATTCCATGTAAAAATTAGAAAACTCACCTGTTTTTAAGATTCTGCTATATTTGTACATCCACAGAGAACATGTTTGGAAAGATCTTGCTAATGGTATTTACCTGGGGGTAGATGTGGACTTGGAAAGAATTGCAAGTCTCATTTTTATATTCATTGTTTGCTAAACTAGGCACATGTTTTTCAAATTTCAAAAACAATGTTTCCACTTTAGAGGGTGAATTACAATGACCACTCAGTGCAGAATACAGGCGTCATCTCTCAAAGAGGAGCCCGAAGGCAATGAAATCTGAGAGCTTGCATGTTACTGCTGCAGAGACTGAGCACTTGCCTTAACCTTGGAACAGTTTATATTATTGCACACAGGCTATTTACCAGATCATACTAAACATAGTTTAGTTTGTTTTTCCTATGACCCAGTGGGTGTAGGCTCACGAGGAAAAGCCGAACAGTAAGAGAGAAGCAAAGTAAACATTCTCCGTGCCCATCTGGGGAGAATGTGAGGAGTTCTGTGACCACACTACAGTTGACTTCTGACTACTGATTTTGAAAGACTGGTTACTCACTTCTTCCAGTGGCCAGAAATTACCCTAACCTCTTGCCAGAGCATGGCCTGCTTTATTTCTCATTTCAAGGTTTCACTTTTGCTCTCCACTCAGGGCTATAACCAGTGAAGCAAGAGCTTCACAGCCAAAGTGAGAGCCGCTGAGCATCCCTGTGTTGCATAGAGCCATGGGTAGGGGCTTGTCCCTTCCAGTCTGGAAGGCCCGGTTAGGCTGCAGGCTGTTGGAACCTGATTAGACAGACTCCTTTTCTTTCTTTCTCTTTCTTTCTTTCTTTCTTTCTTTCTTTCTTTCTTTTTCTTTCTTTCTTTCTCTTTCTTTTTCTTTCTTTCTTTCCTTCTTTCTTTCTCTTTCTTTCTTTCTTCCTTTCTTTCCTTTCTCTCTTTCTCTTTCTTTCTTTCCTTCTTTCTTTTTTGTGAGAACAATAGCCTTCATTTTAAAAAGATAGAAGAAAAAAGGAAAGAAAGAAGGAAGAGAAAAGCTGTGTGTTTCTTTTTTTAAATAAAACTAGAAGGATAATTGCAATTCTGTGCAATCCCCTCAGAACCAGGACTACAAGACAAAGTTGCAGCCAGGGAAGGTCTCATGTGTGCTGCTCCAGCCACTGGTCCAGCTTTTGGCCTGGCATTAAGTGACACTGTCAGCTCAGTGTTGCAGCTGGGCCTCAGCATGTACAAGAGAACACATTGTCCAGGTCTTGGGATGCAGGGAAGCCAGCTTCTCACACACTCTAGGAGTCAGCATTATTCACAGTTCACTGGTGTGCTTAGCCAGAGGGCAGCATACTCCTCCACAGCGTGCCTCCAGGCATGGAGCCCCCTGTTTGGGGTGACACATCCTTCTGGCATCTCCAGCAGGCTGAACACCACAGGTCACTGATCTGACTTAGCCATGCTGTTCATGGGAACATTACTCATGGACAAGCTCAGCAAGGAGCTGGGGTTTCTAAGGCAAGAAGGAGGAAAAGATGTTCTCAAAATAGCAGAGCTGCTGTACACTGGTCATGGAAATGTCAGCGTCCCAGAATAGTTTTCTGTCTCTCCATTCCCATCAAGATGGCCCAAGGCCAGTCTCTGCTTGTCAGCTTCTCAGTGTTCTCCAAGCCCCTGTAGAACACGTAGAAAAGGCCCAGGCACTTGGCCAGATCAGCCTGCAACTTTCCCTCAATCTCTCTGAACCAAAGCTTATCCCGACCATTCTTCTAACAGTCTTCTACTAGTCCAGTCATTCCCATGTTCTGAAAACCACCCCCAGTTTTTGTCTGCTGAAAAAGCAGGAGGAAAATAGACAATCCCCAGAGGCCGTCTCCTAGAGACACAGGAAGAATCTGGGCAGCCAATCTTGCTGAACCAGCCAGTCTCTCCACTGAACTCAGTGGCTGGATGAATGTTGTCATTTGCTAAGTGTGCCATGATATGAGAAATACAGGAAAGCACTCATGAAATCTTGTTGTGTTACTACTGGTATGATCCTTAGGGTTTTAATAGATGTGTGCATTCGACAGCTTTTCATTGTTGTGATAAAATCCCTGAGAGAATCAATTTAAAGGATATGGTATTTATTTTGGCTCAGAGTTTCACAGGTTTAGTTCATTGTCACTTGGTTCTGATACTTCTGGACCCCTGGTGAGGCAGAACATCATGGCAGGGGGAATGTGGTGGAGCAAAGTGGCTCACCTCATGGTGGACAGGAAGCCACTAGGGCAAGAGGAGAGGCAAGGGGCAAATATACCTTCAAAGGTATTGGACCTTCCTCCAACAAAGCCCCACCTCCTACAGTGCCTATTACCTCCCAGTAATGTCATCAGCTGGGGACCACACTTTCAGCATATGATCTTTTGGGGGGCATTTTAGAACCAAACCTTAGCAGCATGCTATTGCACCCAAATAAAGAGCAATCTGATTCATGTTTTCATGATTTCATGGCAGCAGGAAGACCCCAGAATCTTCTTTCTCTGACTGCTAGTGGCCCACAAACCTAAGAATGAGGAGAGGAAGGGTCTGTAGATGTTGGTGATTGGGGAACCCTTTCAATAACTGACTCTTCTCAAGTGCTCTACATTCCTCTCTCCAGAAGTGAGATGTGCCTGTCACTTAAATTTTAGTATCAGGATAAGGGAAGTGAAATTAGTCCTTGTGGAGAATCAAAAAATATTTGCTACATATGTGCTATACACCAGCCTAGCCTCGCACTCCAACTTTGTGTCTACTCTTTGATATGCCATGTTCCATCAACTGCAAGGCACACATTTCTCTGCATACAACTTGGCATATCTGAAATTGAGGGCATTTTAAAATTAGCAGACTTTTATAATCATTACTTAATCATGATGTACATGATTCCAAGTAGCAGTCATGATGCAGTCGTCTTTGTCCCCCAAATGCTTAAAATAAAAGTGCCAACAGCACAACTTACTGTGACTTGAAAGAAAGCCCTAGAAATAAAAGTATAACACACTTTTAAGTTATAGGAGCCAAATGGTTGTGAGAAGAAGGTAGGGGAAGTGGTGAACTAGAAGTGTTCCCCAACATTTCTGTAAGAGGAGACAAGAGTTGGCTGATTTTACATATTTGTAAAGTCCAGCTGAGAGCTAGAACCAATGCTTTTGGATTTCTACTGATTATCTTCAAAATATTGTATCAGCATTGTTTTTTGATGGCTATGTCAATGAAAGATCCTAAATTTGAGAATAAGTCAAAGGAATGGAAGCATATCCCTTTAATATCATGTATTTATATCATTGTCTGGCGGAATGTACATTCATTTGATTTGTTATCTACTTATAGGTAAAGGTCTAAATTTTGTGAAGTTACATGTAAACTTACAGATTTTTGTCTGGTAAATGCAAACAATTTTTGTTTAACAGAAAAGATAACTCCAAAGGTATGTCTTATTGCCCTGTAGGACATTAACCAGTTTTATTTATAACCTAAACTTATTCCAAAATAATTTTTCAATTCCCATATATCCCTTGTTCCCTTAATTCTCCTCTGGGCTAGATTTACCATTCTGCTGGTTCTGCATGCATGCGTGTGTGTGTGTGTGTGTGTGTGTGTGTGTGTATCTGTGTGTTATTTGTAGGATTTCCTCTCAACCCTCCTTTCATGATCTTATTTTCCTTTCAGCCCATTTAAATGCTTGGTGTGAGTATTGCTCAAAAATACAAACATACTCTCAGGATCAGGCTACAAGTTAAGTAAATCCATTGACAAATCACCCAGAACAGCTTTTAAATATGCATGCAGTCTTTATCACAGACACAAAGTGCATTCTTGTTCAGATCTCTGAAGCTGGTTCCACCAGTTTCTCTGGGCTGAGAGGGCCAACACTGAGAGAGCATCTGCCTTCCAGCCCCACCTGCCCTTCCTGGGCTTCCTTCCCAGGCTATTTATTGTAAAACAACCCCGGGACTTTACATTGTCCATCCTCTGCATGATGAGCAAACACTAGGTGCAGCAGTAAGAGCATGAGGAGAAATGGTGTTTAAACCCAGTTGGGGGAAAAGAATGATAAGGGAGAGGAGTTCTACTCATGGCACACAGGTTCTGAAATCTTTCTAAACTTTTGACTTTTTATTATTCCTTTTCTTTATCTGACTTTTTATTATTCCTTTGCTTTATCTGGGTTTACCAATTGTACTCTTCCCCTGCCCTTTATCTTATTGAACTTCCCAGTCCCCACCATGTGGAAATATGGAAGGGCAAAAATCTACCCAAGTTCCAGTGCTATTGGAGGTGGAAAATAACTGCTATTGAAGTTAAAAATAAGCAGCAGAAATCTCAGCCCTCCCTCCCCCTTTTTCTCATCTACTCTCTTTTTCTACTCTCCTTCATTTGTCTCTGTTTCTTTTCCATAATGTTAAATCTCTTCCATTAAGGGGTTTCTTTGTGACTAATTCTACCACTTAATTTTCTAACATTCACTCTTGACTTTCAAGGGGGCATTCACCATTTTGTGTGACATTTCTTATGATTCAATGGACATAAGGCAATTTCTTGATAAATCCAAGGTAAGAGTATCAACAACCTAACCTTGCTCTCAGAAGGTGGTATGGGGCTCTGTGTTCCACAGAGGAAATGAAGAATTGAGCCTGGAATGGACATGTCTTTTCAACAAACCAGAGGTGTCCTGCACAGGTATGGGATGTATTCTCTAGTCTGGAGAGAGGCAGGAGGCCACAGTTCTTGGCCTGATCAAGTCTGCCCAAGTAGTGAGACAGAGGGAACCAGAATTTCTCCTGGTTACTGACATCCAATGAAGGATCATATTCCCTGGGAACGGCTGAGCCAACTGCAATTTGAACCTAAAATTACAACTCCAGAAGGATCCAGAACAAGTAGGGTGAAGACAAGATGGACTGTCAGCAGCATTTGTGACAGTACAGTCTGCCACTACTGTAGGGGTATATGTTATCACTGTGACAAAAACATGTGAAATAATCAACTTAAAAGAGGAAAACTTTATTTTGGCTTATGGTTTCAGAAGTTTCAGTTCATGGTTGCTTGATCCCATTGTTTTGGACCTGTGGTAAGGTGATGAGGCAGCACATCATGGCAGAAATGTATGACAGAGGAGATCTGCTCAGCTTACGCCAAATGAGAAATGGGCTGGGGGTTGGGGTCCCATTACCCTCTTCATGGTCCCACCTCCAATGGCCTAACTTCTTCCCACTAGGTCCCATCTAAAGGCTCCATCACTTCCCAGTAGTGCCACAGACCGACAGCCAAGCTATTAGAACATGACCTTCAGATGACACTTAAAATCCAAAAGCTAACAAGATAGAAATGGGATTGATCCCTTTCTTGCCCATTTTTAGGGTCACCACTGAGACTTAATGAAAGGCAGGTTAACAAGAGAAAATCATAATGAATTTATCAATGTGAATAAGAAAGGGAGTCTTACGAAACATAAAGCTCAAAGGAGTGGCTCTATGGTTAATGTTTAAATAACTTCATAAGGAGATGGAAGGGGGAAGCTCAAGGCAATTTTAGAAGGATAGTAAATGATTTTTTAGGGGACAGAATGAGCCTGGAGATCAGACAACAATGGCCTGGCATAAAATTCCTCTGACTCTAGATATGATGTTTGATTTTCAGCCTCTTCCTTTGTAATGAGTTTAATCTTCCTTGTTTATGAAATTTCAGTAAAACTGAAGGCAATAGTGTTCTTTTTGTTGGATTCATTATTTGGGCAGATGAAGGAACTTTAGAGAAATCCCTTCCCTGTGTTTGCAGCTCCTCGGGGGCTCTCAGTTGAAAGTCCAAAGTGGCATATGTTGGGTATATTTTTATGAGTCTCAACACCTCAGTTCTTGACGCAGCTGCCAGGCTTTCTTTTTATGCAGTTGTTCTGGCCCTCACTTATTCCATCATCTCAATACTGATGATTATTTCCATCATCAATGTTGTTGACTTTAATACTAACTCTTTAAAAGACTTTTGACTACAATGTTTGAATTTTGGAACTTGATAGTTCTACTGTGGGCTGGTAGGTTGATGTGTGAATAATAATGTACACATTATTTGGTAACCTGCTTTATTTCCTTTCACAATTGCAAATATTTCCTCTCTGTTATTTAGTAGACTTCTAAATATTATTTTGATGATTTCATGATCATCTATCATGAGATCTCCCATAATTAATTCTAAATTTTCACTACACCAAATATCTTTATAAGTACTAGTGTAGAAAAATCTTTGCAATCATTTAAAAAATATTTAATTACAAGTATTGTAAACAATCGTATGTTTTTCATTAAAAAATAATACTTAGCCAGGCATGGTGGCAACACACCTGCAATCCCAGATATTCAAGAGGCTGTCAGGAGAATCACAAGTTCAAAGCCAGCCTGAGAAACTTATCGAGATTCTGTTTCAAAATAAAAAATAAAAAGAGCTGGAGATGTGGCTCAGTGACAGAGCACCTCTGGGTTCAATCCTCAGTACTAAAAATAATATTTAAAAGATAATAGATAAGACTGAAGTCCTCAGTGACCACTTTCAATCTAGTTGCTGCCACTGTCATGGAGATAATGACCATTACTGGATAATGTATATCTTTTTTAATGTATGTATATACATTTCAAGTAGTTAAATAAAATATATATGCTAAATAGTTTGATTTATGATGCTTGAAGTGGTACACAGATGTTAACATGGTACACCTCCACTTGGCAGAATACCTTGGAGAAGTTTCCATGACAACACATGAAATCTGCATTATTTTAGGTAACTACTGAAGAGGATTCCATACTCAAGACAAACCACAATTTCTTCAGCTACTTCTCTATTGCTGGATACTTAGGCTGCTTTAATTTTGCTAACAAAATGATAATGCTGCATCATATCTTCTCCTTGTGCAAATGTTTCTCTGGGGAGTCTCACAGAAATGAAACTGTTGAGTGATAAAGGAGACAGTTTTTATTTTAATAGCTACTGCCAAACTGCTCACCAAAGTGACCACAGTAGTAGTCCTATGAGAGAACAAACAAAAGTATGTGTGTCTCCACAACCTCACCCATACTTTACATGATCAAAATTTTGATTTTCGCCACTCTGATTGAAAAACAGTATCTTATGTTATTTGCATTTCCTTTGTCTAAGTGCTCAGTAAGACCTGGATAGTTGGGAGAATAATTCCTCACAGTGTATTGCCATGGATGGGGCCCCTGGAAAAACCCATTTTGTGGACTAAAGCCCCTCAAACAAATATAACTTTATACAAGATTGTCCTTCTGTGGTCTCTGAGTTAGTCAGCTTTCCATCTCAGTGGCAAAGTACCTGAGAAAATCAATTTAACAGAGGAAAAGTTTACTTTGGCTCCTGGTTTCAGCCCATAGGTGACATAGGTGACTTGCTCTGTTGCTTTTGGGCTGTGGTGAGGCTGCACCACATGGTGCAGAGCACATGATGGGGCAAAGCTGCTCAACTCGTGGTGGCTAGGAGTTGAGAGAGAGAGAAAGAGAGAGAGAGAGAGAAAGAGAGAGAGAGAAAGAGAGAGAGAGAAAGAGAGAGAGAAAAAGAGAGAGAGAGAGAGAGAGAGAGGGCCCCACCTTCTAAAAGCTCCACCACCTCTCTGTAGCACTATCACCTGGGGACCAAGCCTTTAACACATGGACGTTTAAGATCCAAGTCATAATGCTCTCCATATTGATCCCTAATTTATAAAGCTGGCTGATATAGTATCATAATAAAGTAGCAGATTTTCAATGTTTGAGTGTGATGAGACTCTAGCTGCTACTACTAAAAGGTCAGTAGATGAATTATGCCAGGTCACTATAGGACCCAAATGCCTGGCCACTCTCCACAGAAGCCAAGATTGTACCTATATACAGAAAGCAACAAGTCTTGGAGACCTGCAAATGGCCCAGGGACTACCATAGTGTCTCACTAGCAGAAACGGGCTGTGCACATCCCTCCTCTTCTTTTGGCCAAGGATCCACTCTCTTTCTTCCTATTAGAGAAGTTTGCTTTGGTTTTACTAATCTTCTGGGGGTCTGTATTTTCTAGGTAAAATCTTACTCAGAGAAGAATAAAGAACCTATCCTTGCTTGACCTCCAGAACTAGAAAGCTGATTGGTAATAGAATAAGTACACACAATGGAAAGTGTGTGTACTAAGCTTTAGGTGAATTATCAAGGTGTTTTGCAGCAAATACTCCAACCTGGAATTAGTCACAGTGAGTCCAAGTGCCAGCTTCACCCTTATTGCTATGCAGTTTTGACATAAAACTCAACTTTCTAAATTTCAACTTTCTCATCTGAAAGGTGACAGTCATATTAGTACCTACGTATAAGGCAGTTATGAAAATTAACTAAATTAGTCAACCTCTGGATACAGGCACAACAAATAGTTTATCCATAAAATAAATATGAGTATTTCTCCACCTGTTCTCATAATAGAAATACATCTCTGTGTGGATTACACTTTCCAAAGTAGTTGAAAGGGGCACATTAAATTACAAAACTTTATCCTGAAATACTACAGTTATAAAGAAGTATGGTAAAGTTCCAAGGACTTTTCTTATTTTTCTTGGATATGACATCATGTTTATTCAAAAATATCAGTCCATTTGAGGAGTCTAGCAACCATGGATTATCTAACAACGGTTACTATGGCTGCAAGGAGGGAGAAGAAAACAGCTTCCCAGCAGTGTTTACTGAAGAAAAGAGTCAATAGTTCCTGTAGTTAAATAATGACTGTTGGATATTTGCAGATTATAAGACAGGAACAATAGCAAAGTGAGTAGAAAAACATCGCTATGCCCTTTCCAAGGAAATTAGAGTGTAGCTCAGAACACTGAGAGAAGCGAACCATGATCTTAGTATTTCCCCATGGTAAAATATAGCAAAAGTCTCCTTTGCTCCACATGGTAGGTGATTTTCTGTCATAAGTTTCACTATATTCTGTACTTGTATTTATGTTCTCAGCACGGGAAGGATAGCTTTCTCATGAAATGAAGATGAATGATTCAATTTGGATTCTCTTTTGTTTGTTGTTTTTTGATACAGGGTCTTGCTGTGTAGTGCAGGCTGACTTTGAACTCACTTTGTAGCCCAGGCTGGCCTTGAACTCACAGCTAGCCTCTCACCTCAGCTTCCCAAGTGCTAGAATTACAGGTGTGTGATACCATGCCTGAAAGATTTCTGGATTCTTGCAAAAATGGTGAAAATGAACAAGAATTCATTAAGTCACTGATGCCTCCCCAAGTTGCAGAGGGTTGCTTTCACTGATAGGTGGTTGTGATTTATAAAACAGGAATACCAATATTTATTAGGGAAGAAATCTTCATTCAGCAGATTTGACTTTGAATTCTATCTCTAACCCTTTGAGATTGTGTGACAACTATTAGCTATTTAGTATCTCAGAGGAGGCGAAAACTGCTTCATATTTCTCATCTAAACTGAATAAAATACTTATTGAATATTATACTTACAAGACTGTTATAAGGTTTAGAGATAACATTCAGAAGTGGTGGGCCAAGGATTTAGCTCAGTGGTTCCACCGCCTGCCTTGAAAGCGCAAGGACCCAAGTTCAATCCCTGGTACAAAAAAAAAAAAAAAAAGAAGTGGTTAGCACAGGATGTGGAATGTTGCTGACTTCTAGACTTTTGTGGTAGCTGAATAATGCCCCATGCCCAAAGATGTCCATGTTGTTCAAATCATGCTTTTTAATTTTCTGTATTTTCCGACATTCTGACATTTAAAGCCTTACTGATTCTGGGAAGATATCCTTCCTAGGGATGCTAATTCCTACAAGTAGTAAAGGACCAACCTGCAGATATGCTTCTCATATGCAAACCAGCCAATCCAAAACCCATATCCTGACCTGCTCCTTTCATCTAGCACATGGAAAGCCATGTTCTCCCGGCCCTAAGTACCAAACAATTAGTTAGCTCTGATGCTCTAGAGTCCACTGAAATACTTAAACTAGCCAATATTAAGTTTGTTTACCCTGCCTTACTTTTCTCCCACAGAAATCCCAACAAATGCTCTTGGGCATGTTTTCTTCCCAGTTGCTCTGCCTCTTGACAGAGTCCAGTGCTTCTCCATTTGTCCCCCATGCCATGGCATGACCCCATCTCTTGGGAACTGTGAGTGACAATCTTTTGAAAAGCAGTTGTCTGATGAACTGTTGCTCTTACCATAGTAGAATAACAATAAAATCTACTGTGCTAGCCCATCAATAAGGAGGAAAATCAAATGGAGAAGGATATGAAATCTTAGGGGAAAGAATGAAATTTGAGATATATTGAGGGGAAAGTTAGCCTTGAGGATAAATCTAAGGAAATAAATATGTGATTAGAGTCTTGCAATCTAATATCTGATATCACTGAAGCCAGAAATTGTTTGGAATTCAGACTTTTTCAGCTTTTAGAAATTATACTGTCTGTTGTGTATTTGCAAACTGCATATATTATATAACTTCCTGAGGAGGATATTGGAAACATCTTGAATTCAAATGTTATAGTTTTTGAAGCAGCAAAATATATGAATATTCACACTAATGTTTTTACTGGCTAAAAAAGCTTTTTATCAATTCAGCTTATGTCTTTCCACCAAATGTGTTCGTTGAAAATTTATTTTTTAAACACACGCACACACACACACACACTTCAGGTAAGGAATTATGGGCCTATATTAGGATTTCCAGTAGAAGAAAAGTATGTCTACAGAGGAAAGATAATGATTAAAGAAATATAAAGTATGTCTTGCTTAAAGAAAGGCTGCATCTACAGTTTGAAAAAGTTTAATACATTCCAACCAGTGATGGTCATAACCTAGTTTTTAAAAATTCTGATAGCATATATGTGTGTATGTATGTTTTCCATTTGTATATATATGTATATGCATATATATATATATATACAAATGGAAAACATTTTGAACACATTATATACAAATGGAAAAATTAGCTGACATTTGACGTCTCTTCTACAACACTAAGAATCACAAAGAATACTAGAAAACAGAGAAAGCTAAAAGAAAGGACAACACTAAGCCAAAATTTTATACACAGCCAAGATATCATTCCATTACAATGATGAAGGCAGTCCAGCTAGGCAAGGACTCAGAGGCTAGAACACATAGAGATGGAGCCTAGGTAACAGCTGGGAAATTACCTTTTGTCTACTTATGAACAAGTTGAAGTAACAGGAACCAGGTTTACTCTTCTGCCTATAACAACTTAAAAAACTGGACAAAGTGTATACAGCGGTGGTTTTTAGGTATTGAACATCAAGCATCAAATGTCCCGGGCTCATGCTCCCAGACAGAGGTAAGTCATGTGACTGACCCAGCTCACTGCCAGGAGGGTTTATCTAAAGCATGACATAGGAAGGTGGAATCCTAGCTGAGCCCTGCAGGTTGCATGCCTTTAGCTACTTTGTGAGGCAGAGCACTAGAGAAAAGAAAACTACATGGACAGCAACAAAGATCTGCAGAGGGTTGGCCTTAAGGCCAGGTAAAAGCTGACTAGAGTGTGCCTCTGAAGAAACAGCTCTGTCCCTACTGGCGTTTTGCTCAGCTTCTATGTTATCTATCACCCGTAGCTCTAATTAATCCCTGCCCTACCCATCTCCTAGGGCTGATATGAGGCTAACACCAAATGTGAGTTAAGAAAACCTGTTTTCCAAGGCTTTGGGGAGAGTCCACGGCATTGCACAGGCCAATCAGCCTGCACCATCACCTTCTCCAGCCAGCACCCAGGATAGCCTGGTGACTGGCCAATGGAGTGTGCAGGTGCCCATGCCACAAGGAGGCATCCATTCTCAGGATTGTACAGTCCCTTAAACTACACCCAGACCTGCTTCTCATCTCACCTAGCCACACTGCCCTAGACCCCTCTCAGGCAGTCTCCTGGATGCTCTGTGGGAGGTGAAACCCAGCACTGGCTTCTGAGACTCTTTGCTCTTGTCATTGCTCTCCTCCCTCCTCATAAACCATTGTTTATATTCACATAATGGACTTTATAACCTGGTGCCAAGAAACAAATGCCCTTCCCCATTTTCCATCCCCCAAGGTGGCCCACAGACAGCGTCACAGGTGGCTTTTACAATCCTTGTACAACTGGGTGTTGTTCCATCCTTGGTCATATCCCCTAAGCAATAGCAACAGTCATGACAATGACAATAAAAAACTTTGAGTTCTATGTTTACACCAAAAACCTCCAAAGAATGTACAAACCCAGATTGGGTGTGGACACTGCCTCTCAGGGTCTTCAAGCAGAGACCTGCAGGAACATCCTGCCAGCCTTGGCTCAAGGCAGAAGAACCCAAACCCAAACCATTCATCAGCTTTCTCTGCCCAGCCACCCTATCACCCTTGATAACTTTCTTCTCGGCCCTCCCCAGGGGATAGGGACATCTGGCTTTCATGTTCCTTTGTCCCCTATGCATGCTGAGTGGAGCTGCCACTACTCAGTATTACTGAATTGTTTCCAAGCTTGTTTTTCTTACAATACTGTGAGTCTCTTGAAGGCTGACAGTATATTACTCCATTGCTTTAAGCCCTTCAATGATTCTTCCCTTCCTCTAGGACAAAGGTCAATTTTCCCCCTAAGGACACCAAAAGGGCCCCTCACCCTGCCTCATCCTAAACCAGACTCCTTTTCCTTCCAGCTTCACTTCTCCTGATACCACACTCATCCTATGCTCTGATCATACTAAGGTTCTTTAAGCTTCTCAAAGGAACCATATTCTCTTTTGCCTTAGAGTTTCTTCTCATGATATTTCCTCTGCTGTGAGCATTCCTTTCCACCCCTTCCCTTCCTGTCCCTTGAGTAATTCCAACTTGTCCCTTCTTAAGTCTCACTGTTCACAGGAAGTCTTACCTGCTCAGCATGTCAAGACTGGATGTTGGACAAGCCGGTGAGCACAAGCCATTCTGGGTCTGGCCACCCTCATCCTGCATTGTTTCCACCTCCAACTACATCGAAATCCCTGTCCTGGTCATTTTGTGCATGGTATTTTATTTCCCAAAATTCATCGCTAAAGTCCTACCTAGAATGTGACCTTATGTGTAGATAAGTGTTTTTACAGACCTAATCAAGTTAAAATGAAGTCACTAGGGTAGCCTCTACTTCAATCTAACTGGTGTTCTTCTAAAAAGGAAAAATTTAGGGACAGTCACCTACACACGGAGAAGTTTCATCAAAATGAAGGCAGAGATTGGAGTGATGCTTCCACAAGCCAAGGGCACCAAAGATTGCCAACAACCACCAGAAACTGGCAGAAGGCATAGAGTAGATTCTCCCTCACACCCTCAGAGAGGAAGCAACCCCACTGGCAGGTTGCTGTGCGACTTCCAGCCACCCAAACTCTGAGTCAATAAATGCCTGCTGCTCAGTTTGTGATGCTTTGTTACCCTTGGAAACTAATACAGGCAACAATCACTTTTATTTTTGTATTTTTGTGGCTGCATGTACAGAGCTTAGCACACTGTTGAAGTGTGCCTGTTGTAGGCACAAAATATGAATTCAATCCATATGTATTTTAGAAATTTGTACTCCAAGAAACAAAGAGACATGGTTCCCACACCAGAGGATCTCAGAACTTAATGACAACACAGAGAAGATGTTCACAGTGTGCACTTAATGCCAAGGCAGAGACGTGGAGTGTCAGGACATCGGTGGCACACCCCTAACTCAGACCAGGTGGTCCTTGCTGGGCAGTCATCCCAGAAATCTCCCAAAGCCTGAACCTTAAAGTACAAGTTAGGCAGAAAAGAGAATTTAAATAAACAAAGAGAACTGGCTATTTGCAGAGCTGAGTAACCTCCTATAGAGATAAGCTGGAACCTACTAGCGATGGGTCTCCTATAACCTTCTGAGTCTGGGAATCAACAAGGAATCTACAAAATGTACAACATGTATAATCAGGTTTAGGTTCTAGAAATTTCTCCCTGGCAAAGTGAGGCTAGATTATAAGGGGTATGACTCACTGCCAGGAAATTTTTTCCTACCAGCCCTTGACCTCAAGGGCAGACCACTGCCCTAGAGCTGGATAAAACCCTAGAGCTGGGTCTGCTGGATAACCTTTACACAGGATAGAGGAATTTCCCACACACCAAGTCCCATTTTGACCTTTTAATGGGCAGTGATATCTCTTGAGCAGATGTGTTGTACTATTTTCAAGTCCTAGCCACCCTCAACCTCCTATAATCTACCTCTAATTCTTGGAATTTGGGGAAAATCATGTTTGTCATTATTCCTCAAAACTGCCAGCTCAAAGTATGTACAGTAGACCCTCAAGTTATAACTGGCTTAACCTATAAGCAACTTGAGTTATGACTGGAATTTTAGTTCTGACTTATGACCAAGGTCTGAATGCCAACCACTTGTGCTTCCAGATGGTCTCTTTAAAGAGTTCTAGAAGGAACATTACAGCATCCTTTCCTGTATGGGGTTAACTGAGAAATCCTGGGCCAATGCCTCTCTAGGGACACTGAGATCTTCCTGTGTACAGGAGAGAGGCTTTGAAGCTGTGTAGAGGAGCCTGAGCCTTCTATTGATCAATTTGAGTTACAACCTGTCCTTGGAAACTAATTGAGTTCCTAAGTCACTGTAGTTCTATGACACTGAACGGAAAGCTGAGGACATCTGTGCCATATTTCTTTTCCAATTCATATTTCTCTGCTCTGTTAAATCTAAAGAATGCAAAGCTATTAGATCACCAGAGAAAATCAAAGGGAAGATGAGATCCCAGAGTACAGAGGCTGCCCCAGACAAAACCTTTCTCAAAGAGATGGGGCAGAGGAAGGGCTCCTCCATTCCCAGTGTCCCCTTCTCTGCAGGAGACACATTGTGAGTCTTCTCACAAACAACATCTATTTTGGTTCTGATCTCTTGGTCTCATTTTATCACTTCTCAGAGGATATGTGGTTACCCTGAATGCTGTGGTCAAGATAGGAAGGAAAAGCAAGCAAACATAATTCATTCTACAGGACAGGTAAACATAACTCAGTCTGCAGGACAGAAGATAGACCACACTCACCAGGCCAGCAAAATGCCTGGCTACCTCTGCATCTGCTGCTGAGGGAGCTTCTGCATCCTGAAACAATTCCAGAGTCACCAGCTGCCCCCATGGAGTCCAGTTAGATGAGTGTGTCATGGCACTGCAGGTGCTTATAGTAGTCATTTGTCCCCACAGACCCCAATATCAGAGGACTCATTTGCTGATCTTTAGCTGATGACAGGTGCTGGGGTTGACATTTGCATGAGCACCAGTACACACCTTGATGGGTCATCCTTCAGAGGCACAGCTGCAGAACTGGTGGGTCATCATAGAGCAGGCTACCATGAATGGGACAGGACTAGAAGCTGATTGTATGGAATTTCCCTGCTGTTCTGGGGGCGGGGATTCATGGGCTATTCATTTAACTTCTGTTAAACCTTCTGTCAGTTTTACTACTGATGCAACAGGGAGGAAATGAGCATCCTGTTTTGCTCAAGGAGATGCTGCATTTCAGCACTGGGAGGTGTTTGCCCCAGGCCTAGAGGGGCACTTCTCAGGTATGAGGGCAGGCAGTTTATGGGCAGTGGCCCACCCAGCCAACCCAGCCAGTGCTGGGTCAGTTTTGCACAAAAACTGGTGAAGTCTCACCCCTGCCCACCTACTACACATTGAGGGATTAAGCAATCCATGTATTCAAAGCCCTGGGAGATTCAGAGTTGGGGCTGTATGGGAAAATTTCATTACCCTTGACTGAGATGAATTTGTAGGACAGAGTACAGAGTATTGAGTCAAAAGATTTTCACCTCCAATGTAATAAATAGCTATTAAGCTCCTACTGTGTGCTGGTACTGTGCAGGACATCTAAACATGTGACAGCAGCTACTCTGGGCATGTGTGTGTGTGTGTGTGTGTGTGTGTGTGGTGGTGGTAACTGTAGAACACAAATGCAAAAGACAGCACCACCACACCAGATTTTGCATTCTAAGCTGTGGATTTGAGTCTTGGTCCTACTTCTTGTTAGCTGTTTGCTTGAGTTTCTTTAAGGCAGAAAAGTGACCATAAACTTTCCCAATATCACAGCACTTGGAGAAGATTAAAGGAAAATAGTATGTAAAAAGTTAAAAAAATAAATGTTCAAATGAGAAGGAGAACAAGGGAGACGGTAGGAGCAAAGAATGAACAAGAGAAAAAGAGAAGGAAAAATTGAAACAAAGCTTTTGTAAATAAAAGGGTGAACAGGGGTTGAAGGGCAGGAAAGGAAATGGGAAAAAAAGAAGAACCAAGATACATCATGTACAGGTACAAATTCCCTAGGATGAATATTATCATCATATATGTCTAAAATGTACCAATAAAATTCTTTTTAAATACACTATAAAGAGGAAAGTGGCACCATATAAGAGTGAACCCTTGCTTGGACTGTGGACTTTGGGTGATGACAATGGGTTAATTTAGGGTCCATCTCTTATAAAAAGTTGCCTGGATGTCGATGGTGGGGGAGGCTGTGTGTATATAGAAGCAAGAGATTTATGGGAACTTCCTGTACTTCCTGCTCAATTTTGCTGTAAACCTAAAATTGTTCTAAAAGTATTTATTTAAAAGAAAAAATTAAAATGCATAACCTGTTTAATAAAATTAAAACTATTAAAAAATGGGGCTGGGGATTTAGTTCACTAGTTCCGCAACCTGCCTCGAAAATGCAAGGTCCTGACTTTGATCACTGGTACCAAAAAAAAAAAAACTATTAAAAAGAAGAAAATGCAAAATCAGTATAGATATGGTTTAATTTAATTGATATTAAGGCTTTGGTAGAAAGGTACAAGCAAAATGATATGAATTTGAAGCCCAGTAAAATCACAACTCATTAGAAATACTTGCAGTAACTAGAGAGGAGGATAAAAGGCACATTTCCCAAAGAACTGGACCTGGCACAGTCTGCACAATGGGTGTCATGAACCCTATGAAGATACTTGGGTAAGGTAGGAATAACAGGTGCCTTAGCACACCAACCCTCCCTTTGTCAACTACCCTGAAGCAGGACAACAAAAGGATAGCCCACACCTGAGGCCAAAGCCCGAGCACTCACACAGCTTCCCCTGAATCAGTCCATGGCATCTCTATTTCTGCCTGCATTGGTAGGAATATGTCTCCTAGGGCTGCTGCAGCAAAGTATCACAACTTGGGGGGCTAAAAATAATAGAAAAGTGTTCCATCCCAGTTCTGGAAACTAGAAGTCCAAAATCAAAGTGTTGGCAGAGCTATGCTCCCTCCAAACACATGAGGGGAGGATCATTCCTTACTGACTCCAATTTCCAGCAGCTCCAGGAGCTCTTTGGCTTGTGGCTGTGTCCCTCCAATCTGCCTGTCTTCACACGGCCATCTTCCCTCTCCTTGTCTTCACATGGCATTCTTTGCTGTGTGTGTCTGTGTCCAAATTGTCCTGTTCCTACAAGGACACCAGTCAAAGTGTTAAAAACCCACCTTAATGACCTCATCTCATTTTGATTACATCTGCAAAGATCCCATTTCCAAATAAGGTCACAATCATGTACATACTGGATTGATTTACCTGTGACAACAAACTAGCATGCTCCATTCCTGCCTCATCCCCAAGTACTATAGAGGAAGACCCTGGATTTAGAGTCCTGAGACTTAGAGTTGTATCCCAGCTCTCTGGCTTAGTAACTGTATGACCTTGGGCAAGTTACTTAAACTTTTCCTTTTCTTGTTGTTGTTGGTACCGAGGATCGAACTTGGGACCTTGCGAGGCAAGCAGTGGAACCACTGAGCTAAATCCCTGGCCCTTACTTAATCTTTTTGAGCCGTAGATTCTATGTCTGTATAATAGTGATCATAATGCCTACAATACCTTCTCCCCAAGATTACTGTATTAATGAATCACTTTATAAACTCTAAACTTCCAAATATTTATCATCTCTTTAATTATTTTATTTTCATCCAGACCAATATTTATTATTATCGTTTTAATCACAGGACCCAGTTTTCACTACTTGTGGCTGCAGAAAAGGGGCTAGATTCCATCAACATTTTAATTGCAATCAGTTACCCAATCAGGAAATTAAACCCCTTTCAGGTATTTCTGCAATTCCCTGGACTGTGTCATGTGTGTTCAGGACTAGATTCCTGGTCAACCTCAGCATGGGGCTCTCCTTTCCTGCCCTGAGCCATGTGCCTGGGTTCTCAGCTGTTCATATTTAGAGCTGACCACTGAGCTGGTGTCTTTATATCACCTGACTCGGGACTCCAGACAGGAGCATACACTTTCTTCTTTGCACTCTGCTCTACTTCATTCCCCTCCACACTCTGCCGAAAACAGGCTTCAATGAATATTTTTAATTTTATTTTTTTATTAGTACATATTTGTCATACATATTAATCACATTCATCATAGGGAATTTGGACCTATACATAATATATCTTAATTCTTCTCCTCCCCATTCTCCTGCTCTTCCTTCAACCCTTCTTCCCCTCTTCATTTATAACAGCTTTGTTTCCATTTTTTCCTTCCATTCTTTCTTTCTTTTTTCATCCATCCCTCCCCCCTCCCTTGTTCTGCTTCCCATTTGAGCATGGTCTTCCTACTTCCCAATGTGTATCCTCCATTATGCTCTTTATATGCCCTTTGGGTTTCTCACACAAGAGAAACAATTTGATGTTTAAACTTGTGTGTCTGATTTATTTCACTTAAGATTATAGTCTTGAGTTGCATCCGTTTTCCTATAAAAGACTCAAATTTATCCTTCTTTATGGCAGAGGAGTACTCCATTGTATATAAATAACACATTTTCTTTATCCATTCATCTTTTGATTGGCATATGAGCTGTTTCCAAGATTTAGCAATTATAAATTGGGTTGCTATAAATGTGAGTATGTGTGTATCACTGTATGATGCATTTAACTCTTTGAGGAAGATAACTAGGAGGAGAACAGTTGGATCAAATGGAATCTCTAGTTTAAGTTTTTTGAGGAATCTCCACTCTGATTTCCATAGTAGTTGGGGGTAAAACTTTTAATAAGGCTTTGCAGAGTTTGGGAAAGGGGTCTTGCTGGATGTGGTGCCACACACCTATAATCCCAGTACTGGGGAGGCTGAGACAGGAGGATCACTCTGAGTTCAAGGCCAGCCTGAACTGCATAGCAAGACCCTGTCTCAAAATGGGGGGTGGGTCTCAAAGCTGGTGGTCTTAGAACACTCATGGGGCTGCTCATGGACAGACCATGCTGGCCCCACATGGGAGCACAGAACATCCTGTATCCAGGCCAACCTGCCAGAGACTCAGAAAGAGCAGGAGTTTCTTTTAACAGAAATGTAAACCCTACCTCTTATTCCTAATTTCTTCTCCTCTGACCAGCCACTCCCCAGAAGTATTTCAAGTGGGAATATTCACTCCACATCAGGGAAGTTCCCAGAGGCCTGTGGCCTTACTTCCTAACTCTCTCCTCAAAATTCTATCTGAAGGCTGTAAATCAGGCACAGACTCCTGTCGTTTGGGTCATGCAATCTAGAAAAATGTGAGTTGATGCCAGTGTCCCACTTGACATATATTTTGCATAAAAAGGCAAGATTTCCATGATCTTTTGGAAAATACGAAGACATAACAATATCCAGCTACATATCCTCATGTCAGTACTCAGTCTGAGCTCAGAAGCAGTGCTTTCCTCTAAGTAGAGCCATGTTACCCAGCTCATCCACTCTCTATTTGTCATTTATATTAATTGCTTGGTTCCTGCAATCATTTGAGTTGGTGGGATCATAGTGTACTCAGAGACCCCTACTGTTGCAGTCCACTGAGAGCCAGGGCAATCCAGTTCTGGTGACATTCTCTCCTCCAGCACGGAGTAACAAGGCCTTCCTACAGAACCCTGTTCTTAACCTTCCAGCTCTTAAGAATGATGGCTCAATAAAAGAATTTAAGGGGAAAAAAAAGAATGATTGCTCAAAGAGAAATACAGCCCCCAAACACAAGGAACAAACAGATGAAGACTCGCCCTACAGTAGCATGCAGCATCACTTGCTCTATATCCCTATGGACCCTAGAATCATTTCTTCCTCCTTTGTGCCACCTTCAAGCAGTGCCACCAAAACAGCAGCAAAGACAAGACCCTGGCACATTTGTACACAATTTCCATCTGGTTGATGGTGAGGTTTCAGTCAAATGAAAACAGTCTGCCCAAAAGGAAAATTTAAATTTAATCTCTTTTAGGAAACTCCTGCTTATATATTTTAAGGAGTCAATTTTCTAGAAATATTCCCATAAAATTTATTCTCTAAAAGGCTTTATGACTTAGGCACCAATTAACATCATGCCATATATTCTGGTGTTTGGATAGACTCCAAATACTAAGACTTCAGACCCAGACAATCATATACTAAATGATAATGGGAGGGGTGGGGAACTTCCATAAGATCAGAACCATGGACACATCCTGGACATGAAAGAAGCAGATAAAATTTAACTTCTCTTCACACAGATGCATAGAATATCTCCCTTATTTGAACAACAAACAGATGCCAGCTTTGGGAAATCTGTCCCCTCCGTTGCTGGGAAGGGCAAGTGGCCTCTTTCTAGCTTCCTGACCCCTGAGGTCTATTGACCTTGCTTGAGGTATTTGGAGAGGAATCCCTCTCTCACTTAACATTCTGGCCCAAGGATGGGCAAACTACTCTTTTTCTAACACCTTCCTCTCCCCACCGCCTCCCCCAGTCTATGTTGCCACTCTACAAGCTGACATACCACTGAAATATTTAACTGAAATATTCCTAATGTTATGGGATAGTAAAATGATCACATGGAGAATTCTGAATTTTCCTAGATGTGAAAGTTTTCAGATTTAAAATGGAGTCACCTGTGTCAAACTCTAACAAATGGAGCCGGGGAAGGCCATGAAGGGAAGGTTCTCATGCCTAATAACAAGAACTATCATAAAGACAAAGAACAGCATAAGGACAGATAACCACTTAGGCAGGAACACTTGCATGACACGCTGTCTCATAAGCCTAGTTGAACAAAAGAGCATGCTATGACTTTAAGACTAATTTTACCTCTCCACTGGCCAATCAATTCACCAGTACTTGCTGGTGCCAATGAGCTTTCTTTCAAAACATCTTAGGAAGATTTCTCTCACTGTAATAAAATTCCTCCATCCCAATCTTACTATTATCCCCAAAGTGACAACTTTTTGTATAGAGATTTGTCTCTATATTTTTGTTTCATTTTGATTTAGAAAATACAACCTTCTAATTTTTAGTGCAGCATTCTTAGACTATCTCCAGGCCTCTGGAGTCTTACTTAACCTCCCACCATCTTGAACTCCTTTTAAGCATTGTTCAACTCCTCAAATTCCAGCCACAAGAAGTAAAGCTCAGAAGAAACCACAGCCTGGCTGTGACCCACCTTCTGAATTCTAGTTTCCTGTCTGAGGACATGCCACTTAGTATAGTTCACAACAGCAAAGCCCATCCATGGAGAAGAGGACTAAGCCTGCACATATAGACCAAAACCTTAATGTTCAACCCACAACCAGCTACTTACAGAGAATAACTGAACTTAGCTATTTGTACTGGACTTGAATGCCAGCACCCCCCACCATGTTGAGTTGCAAGTGCAAATTCTGCCCACATGAATGTGCATGTCTAAGCTCAGGTGAACAGAGGTCTGAAAAGGCTACTGGCTTCTTAACACCTAAAGGACTTTCATCAGCTAACTCAACTATACTTTGCAAAGCCCTTGCCCTCCTCCTTCTCAAAGCCATGCTGCCCAGCATCAGTGGACTACTCAGAGGAGAAGGAAGGAGGCAGGATTGATGGGGTGAAGATATGGGCTCAGATTCCTTCTCCATAACTTAAATTTCTGATCACTTTCATCACTTGTCTGGACTACCTAACCCATGGGAGGAATCAAATGACCTAACAGTGGTAAAAATGCCCTATTGAAAATGTTCACACAAAGTTAGTTACTAACTGGTGTAGAGAACGCATTGTGTTTCTGTGAGATGACTGACAGTGAAGACTTACTCATGAGTTGAGGATCCTTCCAGACTGTTCCATCTATACCTCTGTAGTATGACTGCCAATGCTGATTAATGTTTCCAAGATTAAAAGCCTTTTTCTTAGGATGGTTAGTGAATAAGGACAGTGGATGAATCAGTAATATCTGTTTGGAGGCATGTTAGAGAATCATGAATAAATACAACAAAAATGAATCAAATTTTCATTATTAATAATTAAATAATTCCCTATAATAAAGCGTTAAATTGTTGATAATAGTCATTGATTTTATTTTACCAATAAAAATTATTGCAAACTTATTAATTATTAGATTATTGATTTTTATTTGCCATTTTAATTAACCAATCAATGAATAAATGATGAAGTGAATTGAGGGAGACTATCACAACAGGTAGAAAAAAACAAAGTGGTAGGAGAGAAAGAGCTCTGTTCATGTTATTGGCCTCCAGAGAGCTATAGTATATATTCAGGAACTGGAAAAAACTATACATTCTCTTCTACATTATGCTAGCACACAACACACGTGTATTTACAGCTTCAAGTCATTCTACTTGATATTCAAATAATAAATTTTGTGTAGGTTTTTTATTTTTAAAAGATCAAATGCTCACAAAATATAATCAACTGCAAACATTTCACCATATAAACATTTTCTCATCACAAAAAATTGAGGCCATAGTGTGCTTTCCTACAGTACAGGGAAAAAGTTAAAATCCTAGGCATGAGGAAAATTAACTTAATCTGGAAATTTAGGGTAGAGAATGATTTTTATGTGGTTCTTGTGCCAATCAAAGGAAAACCATCCATGTGTTCTCAATGAACAGCCTCACAGTAATATCTACCAACCACATCCTCTTCAACAGAAAGGAATAGCTACCTTTTCATTTGTTGGGAAAATGTTTTTATTTGCTCTCAGTGACAATTTTCTCACACTAAAAGTCAGATCAATAAATGAATACAAAAACAGAACATGGTATATTCATGCAATGAAACATTATTGTTCCATTAAAATGAATGGAATTTTGACACCATGCTGCCATAGAGATGAACCTTGCTGAGTAAAAGAAACCAGACACAAAAGGACAAATGCTGTCTTATTCTACTTCTAGGGAGGAGGCAGCTGGAATGGCAAATTCACAGAGACAGAAAGTAATACAAAGATTTGAAGAGATGAGGGGAGAGGGAGTTACTACTTAATGGATACAGAATCTCTGTTTGGAATGCTGAAATGTTTTGGAACTACATGGTGGCATGTAGTTGGTGGCACAACATTCTGAATATAAGTAAAGCTACTGTATTGTAAACTTTTGGTTTCAATGATAAATTTTATTCTCCTCCCCTTAAGTAGCTTATATCCTTATAAAAGAGATAAATAGTAATGGAAATAATGTGTACTAATGCCCAACAAGTAATGCTACAGACTCAAGCTTCTTGAGTATGAAGGATACCAGAATATGCCACCTCACAATACACTGCTCTGGCATGAGGGGTATTTTGTGCCAAAACCAATTAGTCCTTTGCCCTCCATTATTCTGTATAAAAACAGGAGGCAAATTTCCATTTGTGTTTCCTTTTTTTTTCTTCATTATGGCATATGACCAGTACAGACCAACACAGACCAGTAGGTCTCATATTGGCATAATTATACATGCATATGACATGCTTTGATCATTCTGCCTCCTCCCCTGTGCTGCCCTTCTCCTGAGCCCCTTTTCCTTCTCTGTTTTTCTTCTACTTTCATGACATCTTTTTCTGTTTGACTTTTTTTCTTAGATTTCTCAAATGAGAGAAATCACGTGATATTTGATTTTCTGAGTCTGACTTATTTTATGTAGCATGACGGTTTATAGTCACATCCATTTTCTTGCAAGCAGTATGATTTTATTTTTTAATGGCTGAATAATATTCCATTATGTCTATGTGCCACATTTTTTAATCCATTCATCTGTTGATGGGCACCTAGGCTGTATCCATCGCTTAGCTATTATAAATTGCACTGAAATAAACATGAATATACAGATATCTCTATGATGTGCTGACTTTAATTCTTTCAGGGACACACCAAGGAGTGATATAGCTGGATCAAATGGTAGTGTTATTTTTAGTTTTTTGAGGAGCCTCCATATTATTAATTTCCATAATTGACACACTAATTTATATTCCCACAGTATAGAGAAGTTCCCTTTTCTCCCACATCCTCATCAGCATTTACAGTATTGCTTTCTGTGTTCTTGACGATAGTAGCCATTTTCATGAGATAGAATCTCAATGTAGTTTTTATTTGCATTTCCCTGATGGCTAAGAATGTTAAAGATTTTTACATGTACTTATTGGCCAGTTGTATTTCTTCTTTTGAGAAGTATCTGTTCAATTCATTTGCTCATTCAGTGATTGTGCTTTTTTTTTTCTTGTTTTGTTTGGCTTTGGTGTCAAATTTTGAGTTCCTTATATATTCTGGGTACTAATCCTCTGTCTGAAGTGCAGCTATCAAAGATTTTTTCTCTTATTCTGTAGACTGCAGAGACTACTCTTAACCTATGTTGACAATTACCTGCAAAGAAAGCCCAGAGTAAATAGCCCATTAACTATGTATTTCCTCCTCTTACTTTCCCATAATTTACCTCCCTACCCAAGAAGCTCAAAACCTCTTGTCCTTTGTCTAGCCTACTATAGTACATAAACCCCAATTCTGCCTCCTTGAATCGCATTTCTTTGTGAACTCCAGCACTTACAAACATTATTACATAAGTTTTGTCTCTTAATCTGAGGGGTTTGCTTTTTAGTTTTTTATTTTTAATTTTATTTGGTTTGGTTTGGTTTTTGTCAGTTTAATTTGTAGGAGGGTACGGGTGAAAAGTTCATCCTCATCTACAGGTATAAGAACAAATGGAGATCTTACTCCATCCTCTGAGGCTTCGCTGAAATGAGCTGACAGATTAATAAAACATTAATGATGGCAGATTAATAAGGGAAAAGCCATACACTTTAGTAATGTGCACAAATACTGGAGTGTTAGCATCAGCTTCTAATGACAGATGTTTGAAAGTTTTATACTTCTTCATAAAGGAGAGGGAATGAAGGGGCATAGGCAATTTTAGAAGAATAATAAATGTTTATTAGAGAGAATAAATGGACTTGGGAGGCCGTAATTTCCTTGTGAATTATTCTTTCTGAAATTTGATTGAGCCTGAGAGACAGTATCTTGTGATGAAGATCATTCAGGGTGGTCACTTTCCTCAGTCAGCTGTTACAGATAATGAGATTTGGGGTGGGGGTGGAAAGCAGTTGTGTTCTCCTTTGCTGTAGGACAGATAAGGGAATGCCAGAGAGAGCCTCTCCCTGTGTTTGTGGGGAGAAACAAGCCAAGGGTACAGGGACCTTGATTCTAAGACAGCTTTTATGGCTTCTCTGAATGTGAAAGCACCAGGCCTTGAGATACTGTTTGTCTGAACCCCAGTACAGGTGTTATTTGTTTTTTTAAAGAACCTCTTACAATTAAGGCATAGCATATTGTAAATCAATCATTCCAATCTCCAACCTGAAACCTATTTTTCTCCTCCTCCTAAATTCAAGGCATATTGACTAGAGAAAATAAAGACAAAGATATTTAGTAAGGTGACACTGGCAGCCAGTTGAATAATATAGCTGAAAAAGTCCATTCAAGAGTGAAATGAATTTTGATTCCCGGTACCAAAAGAAAAATAAAAGTGAAATGAATAATAATTATAGGTGGATTATCACCACTTTTCTGTTTTTGGTAGATGTTGTAATGTATTGAATAAAAAGAATGTGGCTTAAACTCTGAGGAGTTTCTTTCAAATCCCAGTTCTATTCCATAGGAGCTATTGGCATTGGGAAAGTTATTTATTCTCTGAGCTACAGTATGCTCCTCCATAAAATTCAGTTACTGGCACATAATAGGAACACAGCAGATGCTGGAGTTATTGAATAAGTGGATAAATGAATGGCTGACAGTCATTGAATTGAAAATTATTGACCAAACCCAGACTTAGCAGATTCAAAACAAAAACAATGGAATTGACAGAAAGCTATGTTTTAATGAGATGACAGTGAAAATGGAGAAAGGGGGTTGATTCAGGAAAAGTGGAAAGAGCTTCAGAAATAACAGCAGCTTCCCTACCCTGAGGGTGTGGCCTTGTTAAAGTACTTAAGCCTCCACACTTTCCCAGTCTCATGTTTAGTGAATCTTGAAATGATTAAGAGAGGAAACCCATGCTTCTGTGAACCAGAGTAAGCCTAATTCAATAACATTCAGGGTGATCAAGACAAAGCAGAATAGATGCTTTTGATGTCAGAACCTTGCTGTTTTAACCTTAAAATGGTCCTGGGTGGATCCATTAGACAAGATGTTCTATCAGACTTAAATTCAGCCATGTGGACTGCAGCGAATGCACAACTTGCTGTTTGCTGTCACCTGTGTGCCCACCTCTGCATCCATACTCATGGGGATTTTCTAGACTCCAGGTTTCCAGTTAATCTAATGAACAAGAAGATATCATGAAAGTTGAGAAAATACGTATTCTTTGTGTGTTTTTCTTATATAGGTCCTAGTGTACTAAGAATCCAAACACAAATGCTGCCCGAGTACCAATTAGGTGTTGAATCAAAGTAGAATGTGTTTTCTGATTTCTGTCTTAGAGTACAGGGAAGGGGACTTTACCTCCCATCCAAATCTTTCCCCATTCCTCTCTAAATCCCTCATCCCAGACCAACTGTCTCATCCTCAGTACTGAGAGGACTTTCTTGAGTCATAACAGTAACCTCCAGACTGTCTGCAAATATAAAAGGACACTATGTAATATTAGCACTATTTTATTTTAATGTGATTTAAAAAGGAATGTCATTTATTTGACAAAAATTTAATATGCACCACTTCCTTATAATTTGCTGTTAGGGCTGGGGATTTAGCTCAGTGGTTTCGCCACCTGCTACACAAGAAGAAGGACCCAAGTTCAATCCCCAGTACCAAAAAAAAAAAAAAAAAACCAAACAAAATATTGCTGTTGATTCTTCAAAAGCCATAGATAACACAAGGTGTGTAGTCTCAAGAGTTTTATAATCTGCTTGGGAACTCAAAACTAAAAATTAAATAAGAGATATACATAGAGTACACCTATAGTACTGATTTTAAAATAAGGTGAAAAGCACTGATACTTATCGAATATCTACTATTGAGACAGGAAGGCAGGGCATGGCTAAAACTGGCTGGGAAAGGAGGAGTGATAAGATCCTAGAACACATGCACAGAACAGTTTCCAAAGGCCTGCACGTGGACTGTTTAGGAGAACTCAAGCAGGTTTTCAATAGGATGCCTAGACCTGACATCATCCTGAGGAGTGGGTGATACATAAAGGACAGTCCAAGTTGAGTTTTTGCCACTGTGTTCTCACTTGCACGGTAGCCTACCCTCACGCTATAGGGTATACTTCTTTTCCTACTTTTGCTTGGCTTAAACTCACTCTGAAGAACCTGTTTCTTTTCTTACTTTTAATAAAACTTTGTTACCATTTGAGCTTGCCTTGACCAAGTCTTTGCTTAGGAGAGTAAGGTCCTAGAAACCACCTCCACAAGGAGACTACAGCACCCCAAAACCTGGTAACACTGTGTTTCAGAAACTGGTATAGATACTTTCATCTATTCCCCCTGATTGAACTGTCATGTGACGTGGGGGATACTATTTACATTTCACAAAGCAAAATACTCTAGGCCCCTAATGGCTAAATAATGATGACGTTTAGGACTTGCTTTCCTTTGTGACAGTGGATCTTTTAAGCTGAAGGAATTTGAGAGACAGAATTTCACGGTCTCTGTAACCTTTTCCTGCTTTCCTGCCCCAAAGCAGATCATAAAACCCAGGAAGTGGCCCAGGGATTTAGCTCAGTTGTTCCACCGCCTGCCCTGCAAGCACAAGGACCCAAGTTTGATCCCTGGTACCAAAAAAAAAAAAAGCCAAGAAGAATCTTCTGACCTTCCACTAAAGCAGAATATAAAACCCTCATGTGAGAACTGACCCTGCTTTACTCAGAGAAAAAGAACATTTTTACCTCTGAAGATGAAGAATCACAGAGAAGATGCTGAGCCAATAGGCCTTGTTAAGTTTTTCTCCAGTTTATTAGATCATTCCCTTTGTCAATCATATTTCTCCATAGCTGTCTATTTTTCACCAAACTTACTATAAAAAATGACTCAAGTTTAACTATTTCTTTGGGTCTTCATTTCCTTATGAAAACCCCAAGTCATGCAAAAGTTGTTTTCAGGAAAACTAAAAATGGCAGAGGATTTATTCATCTGAGAAGTGTTTATTCATCTCAGACGCCTATTTTTGTATTGGGTCTTTAAATTTTTATTATGTTGATTACTCCTACTCTTGATCAAGGGATGTCTTTCCATTTTCTGATATCCTTTTTGATCTCCTTTTTAAAAATACTGTAGTTTTCGATGTAAAGATTTTTTTTACTTCTTTTGTTAGATTGATTCCTAAATACTTCATTTTTTTAATGCTATTGTGAAAGATGTGGTTTCCCTAATTTCTCTCTCAATAAATTCGTTATTTGTGTACAGGAATGCTATTGATTTCTGAGTGTTGACTTGGTATCCAGCTATGTGACTGAATTTGGTTATTAAATCAAGAAACCTTTTGGTGGAGTTTTTGAGGTTTTTCTATGTAGAGTATCATGTCATCTGCAAATAATGATAGTTGACCTTCTTCCTTTCCTACCTTTATTGCTTTTATTTTTTTCTCTTTTCTAATTGCTCCCAACATCACTGGTCATTTGAGAGATACAAATTAAAACAACATTGAGATTTCATCTCACTTGAGAAAAAGAGGCTATTATCAAGAAATCAACCAATAACAAATGCTGGTGGGGATATGGAGAAAAAAGAACCCTTCTCCACTGTTGATGGGAATGTACAGTACACTGGTGCAACCACTGTGGAAATCAGTGTGGAGATTCCTCAAAAAGCTAAAACTAGAGGTTCCATTTGACCCAGATATCCCCCTTCTCAGTATATTCCCAGAAGAATTAAAGGTATCACACCTCAGTGATATATGCACACTCATGTTCATAGCAGCACAGTTTGTAATAGGTAAATCTTGGAAACAACCCAAATGCCCATCAACTGACAGGTGGATAAAGAAAATGTGGGGGTTTTTATACAATGGAGTACTATTTAGCCGTAAAGAATGATAAACTTGAGACATTTATAGCTAAATGAATGCACCTGGAGACCATACTCTTAAGTGAAATAAATCAGACACAGATGTGTAAATATCACCTCATTTCTCTGGTATGAAAAAATTAAGTATAAAAAAGGACCAAAATACATAATAGATAATGTGAAATAGGAAGAAAAAATTTAAATGGGAATGGACACTAGGGGAGAAGGATCAGAAAAGGAAGAAAGGGAAAAGGGAAAAATGAGAAAAGAAAGATAAAATGGAAACAAAGCTTTTGTAAATAAGGAGAGGAAGAAGGGAAGGGAGAAGAGTGGGAAAAATAAGAATTAAGATATATTATGTACAGGTACAAATACCATATGATGATTGTGATCATTATGTATATCTAAATTGTACCAATAAATTTAATTTTTAAAAAAAGATGGCAGAGGAAAGTTTGGCACACTATCACAGCCTCTCTGAGACCCAGAAGGGAGATACTGCACTGGAAAAACAAAAACTTAGTGAAGAGAAAACTAAAAGCTCTGGGAATCAAGAAAGAGCCAACATGAAAACTAGAAATCACAAAGAAACAGGTGAAACTGAAGCCAATGCAGAGAAAAGAGGAAAACAGCCTGGAACACAAATTCCAGCTCCCAAGGATGAAGTTCTGCAAACACGAGGGAAGGCCAGAGAGTGTCAGCAGTCCAGTGAAGAAATAATGGACCAAACTGGCAGCACTAGCCACAGGAAAAGCCCATAATTATTGTAATCTGCAAATACAGTGTAGGGTTTTATTCTGAAAGAGACTCATTATGCATGGCAGGCTAGAGTTGGAGAAGAAATCAACCACAGAACCTATCATATTTGGGAGTGATATAATCAGGAGTCATTTGGGGAAAAGGTAAATTGTCTAAGACTGAGCTATACCAGGAATCAGAAGTCACACAACTGCATTATAGGGTTTCTGGGGTCACTCGAGCACAATGTGATTGAGAAACGGCCACAAGCAACGGTCCCGAAGGGGTGGGTTAGTCATATATCCTCTGAGAAATTTAAGCAGTGACAAGCTCAGGCCAAAAAGGACACAGGGCTTTTCCCTCTGTGGTTAGAAATCAAGCTGGCACTGTATGGCTTTCTGAGGGAGCTGGGTCTAAAACAGCTGACATTAAGTCCAGCAGACTATTTGATTCCCCCTTCATGACCTATCTCCAGCATGAAGCTCAGTGGTCTATTTGCTTTATCCATTTGCCAATGTGATCAGGGATAATCCACGGTGTGAACACTTGCCACATCCAGGGTGTATGGACAGAAGGGACTCCAGAGCAAGGGGTAGGGACACTTCACAAGTGCATAGGCTATAAAGGTAGGCAGAAATAGCAGGAACTTTGGATGCACAGGAGGGCACAAACACCAAGAGACACTAGAATGAATACAGCCCTAAAGCAAACACCGTACCATTGATTGACTTCACCCAATGAGAAAGCAAGGCAGTACTGAGTATATACACAGGAGAGAGAGAATACTAAAACCTATTAGAGAAAAACATCAAGTAACTTATATAAAGGCAAGCCTATTAAAATAATAGCAAATTTCTTAGCACAAACCCTAAAGTCCAAGAGAGCTTGAAAGTGAAGTTTTCCAAGCCCTGATAGAAAACAACTGGCAATCCAAACTTCTATATGCTGCAAAATTATCCTTCAAAATTTATGGAGTTAAGACTTTCCATAACGAAGAACCCCTGCAGAAAATACTCAGTTGAGGGACACCGTAGCAACGTCGCCAGTTGGGCGGAACTCGCCGAATCAGCCCACTGCAGACAGGCAGGTCTGCAGACCCCGTAGCAATGTTGTGAGTCGCGTGGAACACACCGAATCAGACCGCAACCCGGCAGCAATCCACTGGACACTCCCCCACCCCGCTCCTTTGTACAGCCACCTGGTTCCACACTACAAAGACTCAGAAGACACAGGACCACCAGACCACTGTACTGGGTAAGTTGGAGTCATCTTCACCTCCTATCAGGACCGGGACTATCTTCAGGGGAAGGGCAGCTGGAATCTGCAATACAACTCTACAGAGTTCATCCCTATGGGAGGACACGGAGCTCAACTTGGGACTTGCAGCCAGGAATCTGCCTGAATCTCATGGGCCTGCGACTAGCTTGCTGAGACTCATTGACTTATATCTGCACACTGCAACCCACATTGTCTATTGTGACAGCAAAGACATACCCTGAAAGAGGCCCTTCATCTTCATGGTTATTTTTTATTCCCAAAATTAGTTTTATTATTTTGGTTTTTTTCTCTTTTCTTTTCTTTTGCTCCTCTTATCTTTAATTTTTTCCCTACTCTTTGCAAATATTTGTGTTTCTCT
>NW_004624769.1:15091699-15106067 GCF_000247695.1 Heterocephalus glaber
AGGAAAGAAGGGAAAAGAAAAATTATGAGAAAAGGAAAAAATGGAAACAAAGTCTTTATAAACAGGGAAGGGAGCCCAGAGACTGAGGAAAAAATAAGAACCAAGATACATCATGTACAGGTACAAGCACCCAATGATAAATGTAAACATACTGTATACCTAAAATGTACCAATAAAATAACTTAAGCAAAAAAAGAGAGAAAAGAACAGATAGACACCAATACAATCATAATGGAGAACTTCCGTACAACCCTCTCTAAAAATAGGTCATCTAGACCAAAATAAATGAAGAAAGAATTATCAGAGTCAAACCACAACATCGAACAAATGGACTTAACAGATATTTTTAGTGTTTCACCAAACAACAACAGAAAACACCTTTTTATTTTTTTAGCAGTACACAGAACTTTTTCCAAAATAGATCATATCTTAGGTCATAAAACATGCTTGAATAAATATTAAAGAATTTAAATAATCCCTTACACACTATCAGATCATAGCAGAATGAAACTAGAAATCAATAGAAACTATGCAAAAACTTGGAGATTAAGTAATATGTTATTGAATAATCAAAAGATCATATAAGAAATTTAAAAGTTCCTAGAATCAAATGATAACACAAGCACAACATATCAAAACCTGTGGGACACATTGAAAGCAGTTCTAAGGGGGAAGTTTATAGCTGTGAATGTCCACATTAAAAGAATGTAGCAGTCAAGCATGGTGGTGGATGCCTGTAATCCCACCACTCAGGAGGCTGAGATAGGAGGATTGCCAAAAGTTCAAGGCCAGAGTGGGCTACATGGAGACCCTGTCTCACAAAAAGAATGTAGTGATCCTAGATGAATAATCTAATGGTTACATCTCAAAGTTCTAGTAAAACAAGAACAATTCAAATTCAAAACCAGCAGAGGAAAAGAAATTATAAAGATCAGTAAAAATTAATGAAATTGAGACTAAAAAATATACAAAAGTTCAACAAATCAAAGAGCTGGTTCTTTGAAAGGATAAACAAGATTTATAAAGCCTTAACTAAACATACAAAAGAAGAAAAGCTTCTATCATTGCAATTAAAAATGGAAAAGGTGAAATCACAACTGATGTTGCGGAAATCCAGAAGATTATTAGGAACTATTTTGAAAACTTACATTCCAAAAAATTGGAGAACCTAGAAAAAGTAGTGAAATTCCTAGACACCTATGAATTACCAAAATGGAACCAAGAAGATATAGAACTCTGAACAGACCATAACCAGGTAATAAAATAGAGGCAGTAATAAAAACCTTAGCAATTAATAATAGCCCAGGACTTAATGGATTCACATAGAATTCTACCAAAAATTCAGAACTTCAGGGAAGAGCTAATACCAATACTCCTCAAAATCTGTGAAATTGAAAGGGAAGGAACAGGCCATAGTCATTCCTAGGAGCTGGTATCATTCTGGTACCAAAACAGAACAAGGACTTAACAAAAAAGAAAAAAAGGGCCAGGGATTTATCTCAGTGCTTCTGCCACCTGCCTCACAAGCACATGGTCCTGAGTTTGATTCCTGGTACAAAAAAAAAAGAGGTAGAAAAGAAAAAAGAACCTAAAGGACAATCTTCTTAACAAACATAGATGCAAAAATTGTCAACAATATACTGGCAGACAGAATGCATCAAATCACTACAGAGGTGATGCATCAAGATCAAGTTGACTTTGTCCCAGGAATGCAAGGATGGTTTAACATACATAAATCAAGAAATACAGTATATGATAGAAGCAGTAGTAAGGAGAGAAATCACATCATCATCTCAATTGAAACAGAAAAAGCCCTTGCAAATTTCTAACATCCATTAACGATTTTTAAAAAAACCTTGACAAAAATAGTTATAGAAGGACCTTATCTCAACTGATAAAAGCCATATATGACAAACCACTGCCAACATCATATTAAATGGAAGAAAACTGAAAGCATTGCTTCTAAAATGAAGAATAAGATGAGGGTAGCTGCTGTTACCTCTCCTGTTCAATATAGTACTCAAAAATTTAGCTAGAACAATCAAGTAAGGGAAAGAAATAAAAGGGATTTGTGTAGGAAAGAAAGAAGTTAAACTATCCTTATTCACAGATGACATGATTATTTACAAGCAAGATCCAGTAAAATGTACCATAAGACTCTTAGAACTAATAATCAAATTCAGCAAAGTAGCAGGATACAAAACCAAAACACAAAAACCAATAGCATTCCTATACACCAACAATAAACTGACCAAGAAAGAAATGAGGAAAACAATCCCATTCACAGTAGCTTCAAAAAATAAAATACCTAGGAATTAACAGAACCAAGAAAGTAAAAGATCTCTATAATGAAAAGTACAGTATTCTGAAAAAAGAGATCAAAGAGTGCATCAGAAAATAGAAAGATACCCCCTATTCCTGTATAAGTGGAAAAAAGATTGTCAAAACATTCATATTACCAAAAATGTTATACAAATTTAGTGTAATTCTAATTAAAATTCCAACATCATTCTTCACAGAAATAGAAAAAATAATCCTAAAATATATATATGGAACCATAAGAGACCTAGAATAGCCAAGGCAATCCTGAGCAACAAGAGAAAAGCAAGAGGCATCACAATCTCAGATTTGAAATTTTATTACAAAACTACAGTGATAAAAACAGTATGATCCTATCACAAGAACTGATATGTTGATCAATGGAACAAAATTGAGGATGCAGAAACAACCCCATGCACCTTCATCTGTCTGATCTTTAACAAAGGGGCCAAAGTATACACCAAAGAAAAGACAGCCTCTTTGACAAAAGGTCTTGGGGAAACTGTCTGTCCACATGCAGAAGAGTGAATCTAGATTCATATCTCTCATACCGCACTAAAATTGAATCAAAATAGAGCAAGGATATAAATATAAACAGAAATAATCTGCTGGAAGAAAAGCTTAGCAAAGCTCTTGAAGTTATAGATATAGGCAAGGACTTTCTGGACAGAACCCCAATTGTACAAGAAATAACACAAAAAATTAACAAATGGGACTATATCAATTTTTAAAGCTTCTGTACAGCAAACAAACTACATATTGAAAAGGCAACCTACAAAATAGGGCAAAAAAACTTGCTGCTACTATTCAAATAGAAAACTAATACCTAAAATATATAAAAAGCTCCAGCCAGTTCTGGTGGCACATGCCTGTAATTCCAACACTGGGGAGGCTGATGCAGGAGGATTGCCTTGAGTTCCAGACCAGTCTCAACTACATAGTGAATTCAAGGCTAGCCTAGACTATAAAGCAAGATCCTGTCTCAAAACCAAACCAAACCAAACCAAACAAACAAAAGAACTAAAAAAGAATAGACCCCCCAAAAAACAAGACACAATAAAAATAAACAATTTAAATGAATAGACAATTTCCAAAAGAAGAACTACAAGTAGCCAATGGATATATGAGAAAGTGCTTGGCATTTTTGACCATTAGAGAAAGGCAAGTCAAAACAACACTGAGATTCCATTTCACTTTAGAAAGATTGGCTACTGTCACTGATTGAAAAAACAACAATAGCTGGCAAGGTTGTCAGGGGTGGGAAAAAGAACTCTTCTACATTGTTGGTGGAAACCACTGTAGTACAACCACTATGGAATCTGTATGGAGATCCCTCAGAAAACTAAAAATAGAAATTCCACAACTCAGCAATACCTCTTCTGGGTATCTTCACAAAACAGTTAAAGAGATCATATTACAATGATACATGCATACCTGTGTTTATAGTAGCACAACTCATAATAGCTAAATCTTGGTAGCAACCTATATGCCCATCAAAGAGATGAATGAATAAAGAAAATATCATGTAGATACACAATGGAGTATTACTTGAACATAAAAAAAGATATGTTTGAATCATTTGTAGAACAATGGATGCACCTTGAGACCATACTACTAAATAAAATAAATCAGACACCAAAGGTTAAATGTTGCATGGTTTCTCTTATGATAAACTCAAAGTATGAAAAAGAGCAAAATAAAAGACAGTTTATAGGAAACAAGGGAATAGACTTTATGGTGATAAGAAGGGAATCTGGAGATGGGTGTAGACAGGAGGAGTGGATTGAAAGGGGAAGTAAAAAGGATCAAAATGTGATATGTCTATGTACCAGTACCCCACAATAAATGTATTCTTTTATGGTGATCATACTAATAAAAAAGGAAGAGAAAATTTTGTATTCAATAAATTTGTATACTTTTCTCTTCTTAATCTGCCCCCATACCCATCCTCCAGTCTTTCAAAAAGAGGTAACTGTCCTCCTCTGGAAACATTTATTTTTCTATTAACAAAGAGCAAAAGTCCTTTCTGAAAACTTTATTGCCATCTAGTAATTTGGAATCATTTAGCACATGACAGTTTTGTGACAGTATGTTTATGTTGGTTTTGTTTTCAGAGAGTGGTCATAAAGCTTAGTGCATGGTCAACAGTGGAAAAAAAGTTCAACCAGTTTTTTTATCATGACTTTTCATTGTAGTAGCATGGCACTGCCATTGTTCTCTGTGGCTGTAGAGTGGATACTTACCCATTACACATATACACATTCATGGCTATGCATGAGTGCACATCAGAAAAACAAAAGCTTCACAATGACAAGTGAATGCAGACAGTCACTTGGCTACTCATAAAATCATGCCAGAATGTTGTCCAAATTCACTCATCCCTAATAATGTCTTGGCTCACAACTGACCATTGTGTTAACAATATGATTACACAGGAAATATTGCCTTTTTAGAGTCTGGAATTTAAATGAGTCTGAGGAATTCTAATGGTCTTATTGCTTTTATTCCTAGTGTTCCCAAGAGGAGTCTCAGAGCATAAACAGCAAGGAGTAGGCATTTTCTAACTTGCAAAACAAAAGTTGACCGACACAAAACTATAGAGTTGCTCAATACTCTTCGTGGTGTTAGGAGCATAGAAGCAGCACACCACACTGTGTGGTGGCACTTAAAGATATTAAAAGAACAAACAAACAAAAAATAATTTCCTGGATGAAAAAGAAAATTGAAGTGGAGCGAGTTTTCTGTACTTTTTTAAATTAAAAAGAACATGTTGGGCTCAAGTAGTACAAAGACAGAATTTGTAGCCTTAGAGAATTTTGTTTGGCTACAATATTTTGGTATTGTTGTTTTGAGACAGGGTCTGGCTACATGATCCAGGCTGCCCTTGAACTCACTTATGTAGCCTAGGATCCTTAAGAGCTTGTTTGCAGGTTCTAGCAGGAAAGTGCAGCTATGTGAATACCCTTGACTGAGGAAACAGTCCTCCTCTATTCCGGGAGTGGGGGGTAGTGTCCTCTTCAACCCAGTGCAACCCAGTGTCCCTTTAGGAGGGACACACATGAAGCAGTGAGGGAGGAAAGGGACACCTGCCTAGCGAGCCAGATCACCTGAATCAACCCTGGCAATCAATGGGGTGACAGATGTCACAGCCAGCTCACCCTCACTTCCATGCTTCCTGTGCCCCTTCTGCATTATCCTCCCGAGTGCTGGGATTACAGGCGTGTGCCACCATGCCTGGCTGTGCTACAATATTATAACATTCAAAAGCCAAAGCTTACTTAGCCACACATATTAAAATATGAACACAAACAAGCACACTTTGAAAATGGCTCCTGAAGTGCATTCTTTTAATTGATCTCTACCTCAATACCATATAGTTAAGTGTTCTAAGTCCTTTTAATAAAAGAACTGAGGTATCTTGGTGTGGTAGCAACATGCAGAAATACAAGGGGTCATATAAATGTAGTAAAAAATACTTCCACTACAATAAGAGTCTTTAACAGTGGACTCATGCTTTATTCAAGCCTCATGATTTCTGAAAACCTCCCTAAATGAAGAGAGACACGAATACTTCCCATCTGACTTTTGTGGCCTGTAATAGAGGTGGGTGAAGGCTATAGGTCTCTTTTCCTCAGTTTCATTAAGGTAGTGTGTTACAAGGAAAGCAGTTCTCAGACTGAATCTGGCCATCAAATAAACAGTTAGAAGTCAATAGGCTCAACAAAGCTGTTCAGCCAGTTCTGTAAACTCTATGAAGAACTGGTTCTCTGTTGTTTTGGCACTATGACAAATGCCTTGCATAACAATCACTTAAATAGATATGACAGTATTCAAACACCAAGATTTAACTGAATCTTCCTTCAGAGGTGGGTGCAATAACCCTTCTGTAATTTGTTGATACAGGTCCTGTTTCAAATTCTAAAACAGAGACTGCATTTGGCAGGGGTTACATTCTTCCTTAGGCTTCCTAGATAATAATATCTTGTTTATACAAGGGCAGTCCTTCCAATGAACCTACATATTTTGAACACTACTGATTTCACCAATGAAAATTATTTTTCAAATTCATTATGCTAAATAACAAATCTATTGGTATTTACTGGTGACCAAGACAGGGGAAGTGTTCACAGCTTCTTCTAGAGGAGGAATTCCTAAGAGTCTTTTCAATTTCAACAATCCCCTGGATTATGCACTCAGTCCTAAATAGTATCTTGTTTTTCGAAATTAATGAATTGCACCTGGGTGTTGGTTAAAATCCCAGAGATAGATATCACATCCCCTACAACACAGAAATTTTTTAAAAGTTTATTACAGATAATATGACATTTTTATTATGATCTTTTAACATTTCTAGCCCGAGCCCATGCTGGGGATCTACTCCTATATCTGAGCTCTAGTTTTAAAAAGACTTTCCTTCTGTGCTGTCTCCATAGTCTGGAGTCTTGGCAGAATCTGTCCACTGTCAGATACACATTAAGGTTCCCTTTTCTTACCTGTGCTTTAGATCAAATGTATGGGTCAGATGATGATAACCAGGATGAGAGCTTACTTCTTTCACAGGCTCATAAATGAAAGTTAGTTAAGTGTCTTAGTCTTTTTTCTGTTGCTATAACTAAACACTATAGCCTGGGTAATATATAAAGAATGGAGATTTAATAGCTCTTGGTTCTGGAAGGTGGGAAGTCCAAGAGTATAGTGCTACGTCATAAAATGTCAGAGAGTGTCACATACCAAGACAAAGGAAGTGTACTATCTTCGGTCTCTCTTCTGCTTCCTAACAAGCTATTAATGCCACCCATCATGGGGAACCCACTATCATGACCCATCTAATACTAAGTACCTGCTCAAGCCTTCCTGCCCCACCCCCCATCCAAATACCATTAATGTGATTTTGAAGATTGAGTTTCCAACACATGAAATTTTGGAGGGCACATCCAACCCATAGGATTAAAAGTTGCTTTTGTTTTTTAATATCAAGCAATCAGTTAAGACTCCAACATTTCCTCTCCAGAACTCTTGAATTTGCTAATGCTTTTATATTTTGCTATGAGAGGCCCATAATGTCATCCTTACTAATATCATCCAAAATACCATAGGGGGAAAGGGGCTTTGACATTCTCCCTGCACTGGCCAAACTTTTAGACTAACTCTTCTGTGCTTTTCTTTCACCTAGTCCTCATCCATAGAGCTCAGCTTGCCTAGTGGATATGTAACAACTGTTAAGTCAATTTATGGAGAATCTTCCACTTCCAACCTTGATCACTCTGGTCTGCCTTCAACAAGAATCCAAGTCAGGTTGGCAAGAATGCTCTTCCACTTGATTATTTTTGTATTAATTACTATGCTTAAAAATTTTCCACCCAAAGATACCCCCATCTCCTTATTGTGTCCTTGGTCATAAATCTCCAGTGTCCTTACTACAGCATTTAAAGTTGTACCTCATCTCTCTTACTTCAATAATTTTGACACTTATCAAAATAGTTTTGAAAAAAATCTTCCTTACCATTTTAACAACTGTCAGAATAATTTCTCTAACAATATAGTCCCATGAAATGGACAGGATCAGTCACTGGCTCCTCACTCTGGCCAATAGGCCTCTGAAAGAGGACCCTTAGTGGACACCTTTGAAGATTTTGTCTTTGCTCTTGGCTGATGGATGGGGGAGCCCAACACCTGAGCCAGTGCTCCTCCGATAACAGATGAGAAGCTGAAATGTTCAAGGAACTGATAACCCAAGATCAAGCAGAACAACAACTAATTACAAAGAACTGAAGGAATTAAAGTACTGTGATCTTTTACAGCTTTATGTTTGGAATATTGTTAGTTCTTTAGTGTAGTATGTTATGGTTAGAAGGAAACCTTTTTTCTTTTACCTTAAGAGAAACCTGTAATACATATTATTTAATGAATTATATCTGCAGACAAAAATGAAACCTTGATATTTTTGTACCTGCCTGATACTTCTAGATTCAAAAACTATTATTGAGTATTCTTCTTTCCTTGCCAATATAATTATTTACTCTTTACATGTGTTGGACAAGAATTTGTCCTCCTTTAAACAGGATGCAATTTGGCAAATTGGTTATATAGTCAGGTTTTGGCTGAATTTGAGAATGGTGCATAAAATCAGATATAAACGGTGTTAAGGAACTAAGGTTGGCTATATTCTCTAAAATGCTTATGAAGCCCTCTTGGGAAATGTAGCCTCATACCTGACTTACAGGATTCTCAGACCTACTGGGATGTCAGTAAAGTCACTTCCCAACAGGCCCAGAAACATTAGAATATTTTGGAGACCCCATGAAGAGAGGAATTCTCCCAAATCTGTATTACAGGTGAAGTCTAGTAATGAGTTCTTGCCTTGGCTTCCTAGCCTTGAGAGACTTCAAAAGTCTAATCTGAGATTTCTTATGAAAAGTTCTAGTAAAGCAAACTTAGAAAGGCCTATATGGACAATTGCCATTCTTCCTTCATGTAATACTCAAGCCAAATATAATGAGATAAAACATATTTTGTAAACATGAACACTCTTACTTTGGTTAACTTGGATCAAAAAGGGAGATTTTTTAAAAAGGGAGATAAGATTTTTATGTTTCAGTAGAAAACTGTAGCATCCCTTGTGGGTTATGACTCTGGTCCTATTTATTATCTTTGAGGTTTTGTTTGGAACTTTATTATTTATCTCTAAGTTGAACTAGATTCTGAGATCTTATGCAGTTTGTCATTCCTCACCAAATTTTTAATTCATTTACTTCCCTTACTATCTGACAACTCTCCAAACCCTAACCCTTAACACTTTAACAAGTGTCAGAATAAGTTTTCTTTTAACATCTTCCATATCCCTCCAGGATGTAGTAACACAGACTGGATTTGCTCTCCTGCCTGGAAAAAAATCCAAAAGAGTAAAATATATTAAATAATAATTTAAAAATACTATGTGTCAGTCAGTGAAAGATGATAATACCTGAGAAATGGAAACAAATGATAGAGTTCCTACCATATTCCATGCTTACTACCTTGAAAGTGTCTTGAGGTTAAGATCTAGGAAGAGGGGACCCAAGTAGATGCTAATGAGGAGACAGCTGAGTCAGGAAAACCAAAACAATGACAGCTTATAAACAGTTACCAGAGGGGAGAGATTTTCATGCATAGAGTTCTAGAGTTCTGCAGAGGGGCACCCTTAACTATTCTTCTGAATATTAATTTTTGCATGCATTAACGAAAACTATCTAAAGCCAAAAGAGCCACTAGAAAGGATTAGTGGGAACAATATCTTGTATTCACACAGCTATAAATAGTACCTAGTCTCACCAGATTTAAGACACCATGAGATTAATGAAGCAATGGATAGATTAATGCAGAGTAGTGTCTCAACTCAGCAGAAAGGAATAATTAAGTCTAGGCTGAGCATTGTTCTACCCCACCTGAAAAATCTTAAAAGCAAGCCTTTAAGTATTAAGTATTCCCAAGTAACTTAACTGTATCCCAGAACAAAGCTCAAGAATGTTTATAGGATTGCAAAAATATCCAGGATCCAACAAGATAAAATTCACAGTGGCTGGCATTAAGTAAAATATTATTCATCATGTCATTGTGAAAAGAAACAGGCAAATATGAACCATAGTTAAAAAGAATAATCAGGGGGCCAGGGATTTAGCTCAGCAGCACAGCACCTAGCTGGCAAACTCGAGGTCCTGAGTTTCATCCCCCATACCAAAAAAAAAAGAATAATCAATGAATTCAAATTGAATCAGACACATGGACATGGTTGAATACACACAAAGACTTAAAAACAGTTATTGTATCTGTATCCCATAAATTTAAAAGGTAAAGAGACATAGGAGATTTAGAAAAAAACCCAAATCATCTAGAGATTAAAAACTATACTATTGAGATTTTTTTAAATGGTATGGAATTAACAGCAGATTAAACATTGAAGAAAGAACAAAACTAAAAATAGCAGGTTAGACATTGCAGAAAGATAAAAACAGAAAGAAAACTGCCACAATGCAGAGCATAATCAAATTTTGGAAAAGTAGTGATAAAAATTTAAAAGCACAGAAAAAAGATATTATAAATAGGTGTACAATAATGAGGATTATATCAAATTTCTTATCAGAACTATGCAAGAAAAAAGATAAGTCATAAAGACCTTCACATAAATAAATCATCAGACCAAGATGGCCTCAATGATAATTTCTTTAAAACATTTAAAAAAAATACAGGTTGAATATTGCTTATCCCAGATGGTTGGGATGAGAAGCATATGAAATTTCAGATTTTGGAATATTTGCATATACATAATGGATACCTTGAGGAAGGGACTCAAGTCTAAATAGGAAATTCAGTGGTATGACTTACACACATAGCCTGAAAGTGATATTATATATTTTAGTATACATTTGGTACATTTATTGGCTACAACCCATCACATGAGGTCAGGTGTGAAATTTTCCTCCTATAGTAGCAGTATGATGCTCAAAAAATTTTAGATTTGGAAGCATTTCTGATTTTTACTTTTTTGAATTAAGGATACTCAACTATACTACCAGTTTTACATAAATGTGCCCAAAAACTTGAATAAGAAGAAATAGTTTCCACTTTATTCATTTAAACTAATATTACATTGACATCAAAACCAAAACTGGGGCCAGGAATTTTGCTCAGTGTCATCACACTTGCCTCACAAATGCAAGGACCTGAGTTTGATCCCCAGTACTGAAAAAAAAATTACAAGAAAAAAATTAATAGATCAGTATTCCCCATGAACATAAATGTGAATATTCTAAACAAAATTTTAGAAAATCATATCCATTATATAATAAGTATAATATACTACAACCAAGTAGGATTTCAATAATTTAAAGTTGATTTAACATTTAGCATTCAATCAATGTAACTCAACTAAAAAAGAAAACTACAGGGCCAGGGATTTAGCTCAGTGGTTCCACCACCTGCCTCCCAAGCAGAAGGTCCCAAGTTCAATCCCTGGTACCAAAAAAATAGAAAACTACAGGCCAAAGTCATGAATGAACAAAGATGCAAAAATCTTCAATGAGATACTGACAAACAATGCAAAAAATCATTACAAAAATCATACATCATGCCAAATATACTTCATCCTAGAAATGCAAGGATGGTTCAACACATTCAAATCAATAAATGTAACACATCACATCAACAGAAGCAAGAACAAAAATCACATGACCATCTTAATAGAAATAGAGAAAGCCTTTGACAAAATCCAATATCCATTTATGTTAAAATATCCCTGAGGAAAATAAATATAGAAGAACTTTATCTGAATCTGATAAACACCATTTATGACAAACCTATTCCCATAATCATATTAAACAGGGGCAAACTGAAAGCTTTTTCTCTAAAATCAGAAGTAAGACAAGGAAGTCCACTATCACAACTCTTAGTCAATGTAGTACATACTCAAAACTTTAGCCAAAGCAATGAGGCAAGAAAAGTAATAAAAGCTATATGTAAGGCAGAATCCAAACTATCTTTATATGCAGGCAATGTGACCCCTTACACAGAAGACCCAAAAAATTTCACCAAAAGATACCTAGAATTAATAAACAAATTCAGCAGTGTAGCAGGAGACAAAATCAACACACAAAAATCAATAGCATTTCTGTATACCAATGATGAACCCACTGAAAAAGAAATTAGGAAAACAATAGCATTTACAGTAGCTTCAAGAAAAAACAAATACTTAGGAATCAACCTAACAAAAGAAATGAAAGACCTCTATAATGAAAACTACAGTACTCTGAAAAAAGAGTTCAAAAAGGATACCAGAAAATGGAAAGATAGCCCATGTTCTTGGATAGGCAGAATTAATATTGTCAAAATAGACATATTTTCAAAACTAATATAAAGATGTAATACAATTCAAATCAAAATACCAATGGCATTCTTCATAGAATTAGAGAAAACAGTCTTAAAACTCATATGGAAGCAGAAGATATCCAGAAATGAAAACAAAGTGGGAGGCATCACAATCCCAGATTGCAAGTTATATTACTAAACTACAAAGCAGGGCATGGTTGTACATACCTGTTATCCCAGCAATGAGGAAACTGAGTCAGGAGGATAACTTCATGGCTACCCTGGGCCACATAATGAGTTCAAGGCCATCCTGAACTACATAGTGAGACTCTGTCTCAAACAAAACAACAAAACAAAAATTTAAAAAGACAAAGCTACAGTGACAAAAACAGCATGATATTGGACAAACAATAGCACTGAGTGGTGTGTGTCTGACTCTGGTTTCTTGTTTCCCTCAAATGCTGCCCCCTTTTAATTCTTGTATTTGTCTAGGCTTTGTGGGACTTTACTTAGTCTCTGAATTAGTGATTGCTAGGTGGCTTGGTTTGTGTAAACATAATGTGTCCATCTTTCCCCCATGTTCTTTTGAAGTTTTATTATTTATAAAATTCTTTTTGTATTGAAAGAAAAATAACCAAAGCATCTTTGACAGAAAGTTCTGCACCAGATTAAAGGTTCTGAAAAATAAGTGTGTGGGCATCTTCCTGAAGTGGGAATTCTGAGATATCTATTATTTTGTGTTCCCCTTTCCTTAAGTTCCTATTTGGGGCAAAATCTACCCTAAAACTTGACTCCTACCTTCTTCTCTCTCATAAACAAAATAAAACAAAACAAACCCTTATACACCCACACACATACATATTTAATTCTTGGAGTGTCTTTACAACTCTTAAGTGACTTATGCAGAAATCCTGAAGGAAAAATGAGCTTCTACCCCTTGTTCTGAAATTCCTGAGTCAAGACTGTAATTTGAAGCCAGGCGTGGTGTTGCACACCTGTAATCCCAGCACTTGGGAGGTAGAGGCAGGAGGATCGCCACAAGTTTGAGGCCACCCTGGGCCATAGAGTGAGTTCAAGACTAGCCTGAACTATATGGTTCAACCCCGTCTCAAAAAAAAAAAAATTCTGTTATTTGATGCAATTCATGCCAAATACAACATTGCTGTTTGGATGGGTCAAAAAACCTACTCAATCTGTAATTTGAGAGAGAAGCAAATGGGGGCCTTCTGTGTAGAAAGTGGGGTGAGGGGACTGAGAAAGGGAATACAAATGCATGTTCTAGTGACTCAGGAACTTTTATGCAGGTGCAAGAAACTTACATCAAGACTGTTTAATAGGAGATGGACCAATATGACTGCATATTTACTGCTAGAAGCTAAAGCTTTATGTTAAATCTTGAATTTATGAGGAGAAATGGAGGGGGAGAGTGGGAAGGTATGTAGCTATCTGTTCTTCCCTGAGCCCTTCCCCTCATTCCTGAACAGCCTGAGTCCACTCAGACTTTGGAGACCCCATCACTGGGTGTTTATTTGACAGTTGATTTTTCTGTACCCAGTTACTTACTTTCTTTCCTTTTTTCTAATCATTTTTGTAACACACACGCTGACTCTTAACTTCTTGCTTCCCTGAGAAAACGCAATGAAGGAAAAGATTTATTGGTAGTAAATAAGTAAATTCATTCATTCCAGAGACAGAGCATCAGACTGGACCAAATTGAGTAATGTGTTGGCCCTTTGATGAGGAGAGATGAGCATCTTATTAACAAGTACAACAAAAGGGATTAGGGCAGCTATTGACAAATAAAGACAAAATGGATGTTGACACAAAGAAATGATAAATCACCACTTTATTAGCAATATGATCACAAAGTACTATAAATGTTTAAATTTTTAAAATGTATTACAGTAGCCCCTGCTGCCATCCCAATCTCCTAGGGCAGAGAAGGTGAGCCGGTCCCAGCATCCAGAAGGAAGCTCCCTCGCTGCCATCCCATGCTTCTAGGGCAGAGAAGCTGAGCCACGTGGGTGCCAGAAGCACCGCCCCCCCACCCCGTGGAAATGAGAAGACATGTAAACAAGCCTCAAAAACAGACTTCTGGATCAACTACAGCAAGACCAAGGGGAAATGAGATGGAACAATCTGATACTCAACCACCTGGACTCTCTGAACTGGCAACAAAAGAGGATCTGGGAAAAATGAAATCAGAAAT
>NW_004624769.1:15130524-15145229 GCF_000247695.1 Heterocephalus glaber
CTGGTGTTTTAGAGTCGGGGCTCTCAACCCTGACCCGCTGCTTCGGTGTCAGATGAGAGTCCCTGCTCGAGCTTGAATAAACGACCCTCGTGTGTTTGCATCGGAATCGGCTCCTTGGTGGTCTTTGGGGACCTCGCGATCTGGGCACAACACAAGCAGTCTACATGAGGGTTGAATTTTTAATCTTAATGAAGCAGGTCACTACCACAAATAGCTGCCTTTAAGAACATTCCATTCTCAAGAAGAAAGCAAGAGTCCAAGGTATAAAGCTGCAAAGAATAGACTGAAGCAGAGGTGATGCCAGTGGATCGTTCACTGTACTAGTATTTTTATCAGTACTGGTACTGTTTTTGTTATTTCCTTGGCTATAAATTTCATAAATTTTGAGTGCTCTGCACCAAACACTATTTTCCTATATGCCCAGTTATTTTTCATGGTGAAATTTGAAAGGGGAGAGTGGATGGATATATAACAGGACAATAGAGATTTCAGTATTTGGCAATTTCTGCCTTCTTTATCCCTGACATATTTTTTCTAGGTTCTTATCGTATTTAACTTAGCTGTTTGTATTAGCTTTCTAACACTACTGTGACAAATTATCACAAGTATAGAGGCTTAAAACAACACAACCTTGTTATCCCACAATCTAAAAGTTAGAAATCCTCAGTAGGTCTTAACTCAACTAAAATCAAGGTGGAGGCAGGACTGTATTCTTTCCTGCCTTTTCCAGATTTTAGAGGATGCTTTCACTCTTTTGTCTTTTTCCATATTCCAAATCCAACGATGATGAGTCAGGTCTTTTTTGCATTGCATAACTTTGACTCTTTTACCTACCACTTTCACTTATCCTCTCCTCTCAGATTTTTAATTTAAACACATAGGCAAAATCTCTTTTGTCATGTTAAGTAACATAATTGATAGGTTCCTGAGGATTGAGATGTGAACATTTTAGGAGAGTCATTTTTATTCTCCCTACCACCCTGTTGTTATTTACTTCAGTGTATATTCATGCCTTGACACCCCAAACAGATTAGAAGCTTATTTGTTGAAGAGGAGGGGACTGGCTTTTTTTCTTTCTAGTCTCCAGAGCAAATGTCCAATTCAGATACCCAGAATGTATCCTCAATGAACTATCCTTCCTGCCTTGATGTGAATCACACAAAGGTCTATTTCTAGGTTACAGACTATGTTTATCCAACCATCAATTCTTATCATTTTGTTGATACAAACATAATTCAATAATTTCCAGAGTTTTAGTAAATTTGCCTTGAAAATGTTCAAGAAGACAGATCAATATGTGGAATACAGAGTTTTTTATACATGAATAACACATATGCATTTGTCAGCTTTCTGTTGCTAGGACAAAATACCTGACATACACAACTTGAAGAACAGCTTTATTTTGGCACATAGTTTCAGAGAATCAGAGCCATGGTCAGCTGGTTCCAAGGCAACAATATCGTGGCAGAGGAAATGTGCTCAACTCATGGCATCTGAAAAGCAAAGAACAGGGAAAGAGCCAGAGAGAGGAAGGGACTGGAGACAGGATATACCCTTCAAAGGCATACCCCCAGTGATCTACTTCCCACCTCCTAACAGCATAATGGGCTATGAATCCAGCAATGGATTAATACACTGATGAGGTTAGCATCCCATGATATAATCACCTTCCAAAAGTCCCACTGAACACAGAAGGTTTTGGGAAATACCCTAGGTCAAACTATACCAAGTAAAAACAAAAATAGTGCAATTCTGTATTACATATAGTTTTTTTTTACAAGTATGCTTTAAACTTCATTTCTCTTTAATTAAGACATGGGGGTGGATTAGGCTTAACACAAAGTAACACTTCTTTTGGCAAAATAGCAACCAAACCCAGAGCACTGAGGAGGTGAGCCACTCGGGCCACCATATCACTGCCCAAGAGCACTCAGGAGGTGAGCCACGTGGGTGCCAGCAAACACACACACATACACACAGCTGTGCTGAGTCATTACCTGGACCCACACTGCAGAGTTGCAGGGTTCATAAAGGACATTGTTCTGAGCTTGAGAACATAGAGTAGAAGTGAATGACTGAGAGGGCCTCTCTGAGGCCCTTTGATGAAAATTAAAGCCCACTGGAAAAGTGAAGAAAATCTCTACAATAAAGGCACTCCAGACCACCTCAGTTGGGGGACCAGTGGTGTGGACCAGAGCAGTGCAGATGCAAGCAGATCCCAGGCAGAGCTCGATCCTGACCCGAAAGGTGGGGGCACACTGGCCCAAGACAAGGGCCTGTCTGGAAAACAGCTGCACAGGTACACAAGCAACAGCCAGAGGTTTTCCCCAATATCATCAGTAAGTCCATGAGACCCTAGCCAAAAGCTTGCTCACACAGCAGGAATTGGGTTGCACAGTCTGCAGCAAAAGACCTTCCCAGACAACAGCTACATAGGGGACCCAGGGAGAGGCATGCCTAGATACCATCCCAAGTGTGCACAGACCCCAGCCAGAAGCCCACCCAGACAACAAGTCAGCTCAGGGATCCAGAAGGCCACCACTCTGAACCCAGGAATTAGTGTACTGGTGAGCAGTAGAGAAAAGGCAGCTCTGTGGCTTGCTAGGAATTGAAGATCACTGGGTGAGCAAAAAGTTACCTCAACAAAGGCACAGCACACTGCATCTGTTGAAATGAGAAGAAATATAAACAAGCCTCAAAACCAGACTTCCAGATCACCTAAGGCAACCCCAAAGGGAAATGCAATGGAACAATCTGATACTCAACTACCTGGACTCCCTGAACTGGCAACTAAAGAGGATTGGGAAAAAAAAAATGAAATTAGTAATAATTTCTCAGATAACAGCAGAGATTGTGCCCATAGTGCAAGACATGATTAATAAATCTAGAGCAGACACAGATTAAAAAAAAAAAAACAGAGGAGCTGAGGAACATGATAGAATCCCAACATAGGAAAAAAATGGAATCAATAAAACAGATGCAAACAGATTTCCAGGAGATTAAAAATTCAATTGAAAGTCTACACAGCAGAATGAGCCAATGTGAGGACAGAATTTCAGATATTGCAATTAGTGACCAGGAAAAGAAAAATTTCTTTAAAATAGTAAGGGACCAGGAGAAATCAATCCAGCAGCTGCTAGATGATACAAAGAAGAATAACATAAGACTGATCAGAGTCAATGAAGAAACAGGAGAAATGCAGATGACATAAAAAAACCGTTCATAGAAGTGATGGCAGAAAACTTCCCAAGCAGGTGAAAAGAACTTGACATACAGATAAGTGAGGCATACAGGACTCCAACTAGTCGTGATAAAAAATTTGTTCTCTCCAGGGATTTAGCTCAGTGGTTTCGCAACCTGCTGTGCAAGCGCAAGGACCTGAGTTCGATCCCCAGCACCAAAAAAAAAAAATTTGTTCTCCGCTCTCCATGCTGTACAATGAATATTCACCATATGTAACTGTGCATATCAACAACAGGGTCTGGGATGTAGCTCAAGGTTCTGAGTTCAAACCCCAGTACCAGAGAAAAAAACGACATATAATCTTTGGCCACACCCACTCCTTTTCAGTCATGTACTAGATAAGCTGCAAAGCCACACATGGTGTTTTGGATCCTTGTAAGTCTTCATAACATTATTAATACAATATCCATGTCTCTTAATCTCACATATTTGCTTCTTTATAGTCACCAAAGCAGTGAGGTTTCCCTTGTCTCTCTCCAGAGATGTTATAAAAGCAGCATTGATTCAGAAAATGACCAACTGGTCACAAAAATAACCTTTTGCCAAGCCACAGAAAATTTTAGATAGTAGTTATGGCCAAGCATATACTCCAGTGAAATATTTTTATATGTGTCCATGAAGTCTATAAACAAGACAGAGCATTTTGTGTTGGAGATCACAGCAAAGAGAAGCACATTCCCTTACTGTCCTTATTAAAATAATGACTTCATTTATTGGAGTATTTAATATTGGCAGGCATTATGCTGAATTCTTTACACACATTGTCTTAGTCAATCCTCACATTGACCCTACAAAGACTATAATATTATTTCCATTTTACAGGAGAAAACAATAACAAACTTAGAGTCAGATTAAGTAAGCACATACCAAATGACAGCAAGACAGCTTGAGCCCAGCTTTGTCTGACCACCTTTAAACCCCATGCACAGACCAGCCTGGGCTACATAGTGAGCTCAAGGCCGCCCTGAACTACATAGCAAGAACTTGTCTAAAAAAAAAAAAATACCATCCCTCTTCCTCTGTACCACACTACTTAGAGATCTCAGCACTGTTTGCAAAAAATGTTGGCTGGAGGGAAATCCTGGGATAGAGTAGGAAACCTGTCCAGTGCTATATGGCAGGGTAGCTGTTGTACAGTTATAAGGAAGGGAACACAGTGTTCTGAAATTGCACAAGGCCTGTAAACATAACAAATGGACTCGCCCAGAATTAGTGCTAATCCCTTGCTTGAGGTTGATTTCAGAAAAAGCCTTTTGTGTAGTATTTGTCTAAGTAGGGTGGCCTCCAAAATACTAAAAGTGCTGACAGCAATGACTGCTTCCATAGCTTGCAATTGTTAATAAAAGTAATTTTATAAGCTTGATAGAAAGGTCTTGGTCCATAATAGACCCCAATACCATCCACTTAAGACTCAAAACTTAAAAGAGATAGGTAAAAGACAGGGTCTCTTTCACTTCTCTGAATAATGGGGCTGGTGTTTTCCAGCATAATTATACAATTGCCCACCTGAGACGTGGTAGGACTTCAGCATCATTTTAAAATTCCTATTCCTGTGAGGCATCTGAGGAATCCAGGGAGTAGCAAAAGAATTATATTCATGTATATATTGCATGCAGGAGATGTTGCCTATTTACTTATATACTCAGGTTTTTCTTAAGCCACACTGTGTACATGCCCAAATTCCCAAAGTCAAATATCTACTATATGAAGTAGTACATAATTTCATTGATTCTAAAGCTATTTTTTGAGCACCAAGAATTTGCCCATAATCTTCCAATTATCTGAGGATTCTTAGGTCTGATTATTGAGTCCCTTTACATCTTTCATGATTTAGAAAGCTTTTATCTTTCCAGATATAAAGATACTACTATGAAAAGATACAAATGTAAAAATATCTATCTCAGTTTGAAGATCCTTTATCCATTTGGTCATACTGATTTCTTCCTTGCTCCCTGTATCAGTCAGTGCTTCCTAGAGAAACAGATTTTATACAAGATATACAAATGGCTGTCCACAGAGTCAGGTGTGGAGGAGTGCAAAAGGTCTGTCTATGCACTGGGGATCCAAAGGATCTAGTTGAAGGCCTGGAGATCACTATAGTGTCCCATGTGAGTCCAAATCAGGAGGCTAAAGAGTCTGCACTGGAAGCCAAGAGATGACGTCCAAGGTGAAGGTGAAAATTGGGGCTCCTCTGAAGAAACAGAAGCAAGCCTTCTTTGTTTCCTTTTTATACAATTCTGGTGATGACTCTCCTTAGGGTGGGTCTTCCACACCCAAAACTATGCTGGGCCAATTTAGTTGGGTGTTTCTTACTCAAATTGATACAACCAATTTATCATAATCCAACCCTTGTCAACTTGACAACCAGATGTATTTCTTTAAACTATAGTCTCCAGATGTAAGAACAAGTTCATAATTATGCCTAACATATTATAACCATCCAACATACAAAGGAAAATGCACTAATTCCCTCCCAAAATAGAAGGCAAGTTTTTTGGTGGTAATCCTTATGCCTAACATTTCATAATGTGAACATTATAACATAGGTTTAACAATATTTAATTACATTAGAAGCATATTAGGAGAGAACTATTAAAATTACTATCTTAATTTCTGTAGCTGTTCAGGGGGCCATAGCTGATATTTAGAACTACCTTCTTCTACTACTCATCCTGTATTCTCTTAGCTGCCAGCAAGCACTTCAGCGGGTCTTGATTCTTTCCCTGGTAGGGTGACTCATATCTTCATTCCTGAAGGTTATAGATAATTTGTCATTCTGCCAGGATTGGGTCATTGTAGTTTCCCATTGACTTTAATAACAGGGCATGGTAATACTAGGAGGTACCCTACGGGATCTCCTGCACTCCTTATATTCTTTCCTTCCTCCATTGTAGAGTAGTAGTCCAATTTCCCCTTGACAGTATGGGTCAATCACCCCTACCAACACTGAGACTCCCTTTTTAGCTTTGTTATGGCTTGTGTCTAGATATATCCCCGAAGCTTCATGGAGTCATAGGTGGGGCATCTTCAGAGATGGTCAGATCTAGAGTATATGATGCTGGGATTAAGGGTGTGTGGTTACTAAATTAGTCCACTGATTGCTTTGACATAGCTCTGAGTGTGAATAATGGGAAGGCCCACCCTGGGTGTGAGTGCTACCCATCTTAAGTGGATATAATATAAAGGACAGAAAGAGGATTGCTGTGACCACTTGCCACTTGCTACTTCACTGCTTTGCTGCCTTCTGCCTGCCATGAACTAACTGTTTCTCCTCTGTGATGCCCCTCTGCCATGCCACCCTGCTCTAGAGCCAGACAACTATAAACTGAAACCTCTACAAATTGTGAGCTAAATAAACTTTTCTTCCTTTAAATTTGGGTGTTAGGCATTTTGTTTTAGCAATGAGAGAAAAGTTACTAAAACAAGCTTGTTTCTTCAGAGGCATAAAAAGACCAAAATGACCAGGGGGTATCTTAGCTTCCAGTTCAATGGTACCATTGTTATGCTTCCTGGTACAAGCCTTCCTCCCTCTCGAACTAAGACTTATAAACCAGCAGAGGATAAAGTCATAAAAACAGGAAGCAAAACTTGCTAGTGGATCACTGGAAGTAACGGTGAGTGGTACCATTCCCACTTCCACTCCTTGATTCCTGGACCAATGAATCCTGGCTGTGGGAGACACAGTACCATATAGTGGATGCTGATTTAAAGCATTTATAGCTTTTTTAAAAACCTTGCCCCAGGCCTGAAAGCTACTGCCACCTAGTTGGCACTGTAACTGCATCTTCAAGAGATCATTCCACCTTTCTATCAATCTAGCCACTTCTGGATAGTGAAAAAAATAGTAAGACCAGTGAACTCCATGATCTTGAGCCCACTGCCTCACTTCTTTGGCCATAAAATGTGTCCCTTTGTCAGAAGCAATGATGTGTGGAATTCCATGATGGTGGATAAGGCATTCTGTGAGTCCACGGATGGTAGTTTTGGTAAAAGCATTACATGCAGGGAAGGCAAATCCATATCCAGAATAAGTGTTTATGCCAGTAAGGAAAAGTGTAGTCCTTTCCATGATGGAAGTGCTCTAATATAATCAACCTGCCACCAGGGAGCAAGCATTCTGACACCCTGGGGAATGGTGTCATATCAGGGACTTGGTGTTGGTCTCTGTTGCTGGCATATTGGGCATTCAGCAGTGGCTGTGTCCAGATCAGCCTTGGTGAGTGGGAGTTTATGTTTCTGAGCCCATGCATAATCTTCATCCCTGCCACCATGGCCACTTTGCTCATGAGTCCATTGGGCCATGACAGGGGTAGCTGAAGTAAAAGGTTGACCACTATCTACAGAACAAGTCATCTTAACCCCTTGATTGTTAAAGTCCTGGTCTGTGGAGGTCACTTTTAATGAGCATTTACAAGGAATAAAAATATTTTTACATCCTTTGCCCATATGGAGAGATCTATCATATACCTCTTCCCCAGATATCTCTGTCACTAATCTTCCAGTTTTCTCAAAGTTCCTGACCATCTGGTCAGACCATTAGCTACAGCCCATGAATCAGTTTACAGTCATACATCTGGCCATTCATCTTTCCAGGAAAAATGTGCACTGCCCAAAGTTCTGGTCACTGTGAAGATTTCCCTTCACCACTGTCCTTCAGGGATGTCCTGGAAAGGGGCTGTAATGCTGTAGCTGCCCACTTGTGGGTAGTACCTGTATAAAATACAGAACCATCCGTAAACCAGGCCCTAGCCTTCTCTTCCTCTGATAGCTGATTATATGGTATACGCCATGAGGCCATAGGTGCATGCTTGGAAACAGAAGGCAATATTGCAAGAATAGGAGATATGGACATCTGGGCAACTTCTTCATGTAACTTACTTATACCTGCTGGGCCTGCTTTGGTTCAATCATCTATGTACCATTTCCACTTAATGATAGACTATTCCTATGCATGTCCAAACTTATGACTCAGTAAATCAGAGAATACCAAGCTCATAATAGGCAACTCAGATTACATGGTAACCTTGTGTCCCATGGTCAAGTGTTCAGTTTCCACTAAACCCAGTAGCAGGTCAAGGGGAGAATAGTTGTCTACAGATGATGGCAGTGCCTTGCTCCAAAATCCAAAAGGTCTCTGCTGCAATTCACCTATGGGTGCCTGCCAGAGACTCCAAAGGGCATATCTACTTGCCACTGACCTTCAAGTATGATTGGATCTGCTGGATCACATGGCCCCCATGGTAGAGGAGCCTGATCAGCAACTTGGACCTGTTCCAGAGCCTTTTCTTATTCTGGGCCCCACTTAAAATTAGCAGCTTTCTGAGTCACTTGATAAATGGGCCAGAGTAAAGCACCTAAGTGAGTGATACATTGCCTCAAAATTCAAATGGGCCCACTAGGCTTGTACATCTTTTTAGGGTGTGGGAGGAATCAGACATAACAACTTCTCTGTTACCTTAGAAGGAATATCTCTACATGCCTCACACCACTGTACTCTTAGAAACTTCAGTGAGGTAGAAGGACCTTGAATTTTAGTTGGATTTATTTCCCATCCTCTGTCTCTCTCAAATGATTTACTAACAAATCCAGAATAGTTGCTACCTCCTGCTCAATCAGAATAACATCATCAGCATAACAACATCAGGTATCACAACAGACCAGTGTGATACCTTGTGGGAGAGCAAGACAATCAAGATCCCTGCCAACTAAGTTGTGACACAGGGCTAGAGGGTTATTATAACCCTGAGGCAGGACAGTGAAGGTGTATTGCTGCCCTTGCCAGCTGAAAGCAAATTGTTTCTAATGGGCCTTATGGATAGATATTTAGAAGAAGGCATTTGCAAATCAGTAGTTGCATTCCAAGTACCAGGAGATGTGTTCATCTGCTCAAGCAAGGAAATCACATCTGGTATAGTAGCTGCAATTTGAGTCATCACTTGATTCAGTTTAGAGTAATCTACCATCATTCTCCAAGACCCACCTGTCTTCTGCACAGGCCAAATGGGAGAATTAAATGGAGATGTGGTGGGGACCACTACCCCTGCATTCTTTAAGACCTTGGTAGTGGCACTAGTCTCTGCAATAGCTCTAGGGATGGAATACTATTTTTGGTTTACTATTTTACCAGGCAAAGGCAACTCTAATGGCTTTCATTTCCCTTTCCAACCATAATAGCCCTCACATTACAAGTTAAGGAGGAAGTGGGAGGGGTAAGGGAAAAGAAAGGGAATGGAATTAATATGAGAAAAAGAAAAAATGGAAACAAAGTCTTTGTAGATAGGGAGGGATGGGGGGGTTGAAGGGAGGGCAGGGGAGTGGGAAAAAATCAAGAACCAAGATGAATTATGTAAATGTGCAAAATTCCAATGATGAATGTCATATATTGTATATGTTAAATGTATCAATAAAATTAATTTTAAAACAAACAAGTTAAGGAGCCAATGTGAAGATCTTTATCAAGTACTAAATATATCTATCCCAATTACACATTCTGGAACAGGGAAAATGACTATAGGACAGATTTGAGGGTATATTGGACCTACTGTGTGTCAGCTCTTTGCTAAAACTGTTGATTACCTGATCTTGATAGGTACCTACTCTTATTGGAGGACCACAGTGATGTTTTGGATCCCTAGAATCAGTGTGAGTGCAGAACCAGTGTCCAGTAGCCCCTAAAATGTCTAATCATTTCCCTTCCCTCAATGTACAGTCACTTGAGCAAAAGACCACAGGTTCCTTTGGGGAAGGATGAGAGAAAGATTGACTGTATAAATTTTTGGTGTACCAGGGTCCTTCCCCAAGGGGACCTGGCCTCCTCTTCATTCAAAGGGTTCTGTGTCTGTAAAGTGGCTCAAATTTGGGAACTGGTTGAAGGGCCATGATTCCCTGTTACTACAATTTGAAGTAGATTTCTGTTCATGTGCCCTTAAAATTTTTGATTATATAAATCTAGTAAAAATTTTGTAAGCTTCCCATCTATTTCACTTTTGGGAACACTGTGGCTGATCTACCAACACCATAGGTCTGCACATGTCAGACCATTCTGATTATTGTTCTGCCTCTGTTGTCCATTATGGTAAGTACCTGCACCCTGCCTTTGGCAGTTAAGTGCTGCCACTTGACCTCTGCCACTCTAGGATCCAATCAAACACACTGCCTTTAAGTTTCCCAATTGAGTAACCATGGTCCCCACTGTAAGGTCAGGCATACAGATAAGAACAGTGACAGGGCTCTTTAGGGATGCTGATGCTACCCTCATGAATCGGTTTCTCAAGGTGTTACTGAAGGCTTATCCCAGTGTGCCAAATTAGGTTTGACATGAAAAATCCACTCCAGCATTCTCATTTCCCTGAGCCACTGAATCCCCTCATCAACACTAAATCATGGATTATCAGACATCTCTAACTCAATCAAAGTGGGCCATCTTTTGATCCACATTTCGGCCAACCAGCCAAGTAAACTCCTGACACCTTTCTTTACTCTATGAGCTACAACATTAAATTCAGAATCCCTGCTTAATGAGTCCATATCAACAAACTTGGCCCGATCCAGGTGTATTTTTGCCTTTTATCTTGGTATCTACTTATCGCCCCCTCATTCCAAAGCAATGAGTAAGGAAAGAGTTCCTTTTTATCCAAAATTTTGTTGTGTTTTTTTTTTTTTGTACCAGGGATCGAACTCGGGTTTTTGTGCTTGGAAGGCAGGTGGCAGAACCACTGAGCTAAATCCCTGGTCCTGTATTTTGTATTTTTACAGATATTATTCAATATCTGTAAAATCCACTGCTATATTTGTTCATCAGGCCTCTGCTTATGAGAGTTAGAAAACTCAAGAAGTTCTTTGGGAGAATAGAGGACCTCCTCATGGGTCACACTATGTACCTCACCCCTGGGAGCCTCTGAGATCTGATCCCATTATAAGCCTAGAGGCAAAAGTGGGTGGTGAGGGTGGGTCCTGAGGTCGGCATTATCATGCTTGGTCAACACAGGATCAGTTTCCTCAGGTATAATAGGAGAGGCCAACACGTTTTATACGCATCTGGAGTTGGGAATTTGATGGGGGGGTGTTGAGATAGGTTCTCCCTGTGTACTTCAGGCTAGATTTGAACTCACTATGTAATCCAGGCTGGCCTCAAACTTGTGGCAATCTTCCTGCCTCAGCCTCCTGAATTCTGGGATTACAGGCATGTGACACCATGCCTGGCTGAATCTTTGAACTCACTATTTTCCTTTATTAATTTGTCCTCACAGTCAAAAGACTTTACATTTCCTATGGATGTTTTGAACTCATTGTTTTCCTTCACTAGTTGTCTAGAGATGCAAAGACCAACCAGCCGGCATTATATTTCCTACTCTGCCAAAAATATTCAAAACTTTCATGTATGGAGTCACTAAATTCCTCACATCTCACAAGTGGTGAATTAGGATAATCAAATGGATCTACACTGAGTATTACTTTAAACAGTTCACACCAAGGACTATCAGTATTCCCCACAGTATTAGGAGGAAACATGGCATCTTTAGGTCTCATCAAATTAGAGAAAAACACCAAGGCCATTAAAGAATTTCCTCTTTATGATTCTGTTTCTCTAGAGCCACTCCCAGTACCCAAATCTGTATCAGTCAGTGCTTACTTAGAGAAATGGATTTAATATAAGATATACAAATACATAAGAATTTACAAGATTGGCCTATGATGGCTTCCCACAGAGTCAGGTGTGGAACAGCGCAAAAGGTCTGTCTGTGCACTGGAGATCTGAAGGATCCAGTCAAAGGCCTGGAGCTCAGTGTAGTGTCCCATGCAAGTCCCTACCAGGAGGCTGAAGGGTCTGGAAGGTTGAAGAGTATATTAGAAGCCAGGAGACAACATCCAAAGTGAAGGTGAAAACTAGAACTTCTCTGAAGAAACAGAAATAAACTTTCCTTCTTCATTTTCCTTTTATACCATTTTGGTGACAATCCTCCCTATGGTGAGTCTTCCACACCCACAGCTATGCTGAGCCAATTTAGTTGGGCATTTCTTGCTCAACTTGACATAACCAGTTAACTATCACACTCCTAAAATCTTTGGAGCATTATGGCAGCATTTCAAGAGTAAGGAGTTTATGTAGTGCAATGCTATCCTTTTTAGTTTCCTTTGTCCTTCCCACTGATACTCACAGCCTTGATGTCTTCCAGTGCTTACATGAGAGTGTAACAAAAATCACAGGGAAAGTTACATTAGATGCAAGGGCTAAGATCCTTGGCCTCTTCCTCATTCACCTGACTTCGTAGCAGAAGGGGCTAAGGTAAGCTGGCATCATTTTGCCCATTCTCAGGATCTTGAATAGCCTTAATATAGGTCAACACCATCCTTCAATTCCAGTAAGATTTTGATTACACCATAGACTTGAAAATTTCACCACCAATCCTGTTCTCTGGTTATTTCTGAAAATGTTAAATAAAACTAACTTCTTTTATTCTCAATTCTCAGAAGAACATACTGTCAATATTTCTTTGTCATGGATAAATGGATTAAAGATAGGAAAGAAATATTAACTCTCTTTTTCTAAAACCCAGGATAACTGTTTTCTTAACTGGCTTCTTTAGTGTCGAAGAACCACAGCCTACGTCTCCTATTTTATCTTGGTACCTACTTATTGCCCCCTCATTCCAAAACAATGAGTAAGGAAAGAATTCCTTTTTACCCAAACACGTCATGCACGCCTGTAATCCCAGCACTTGGGAGGTTAAGGCAGGAGGATCATCACAAATTCAATGCCAGCCTGGGCTACATAGCTGTGTGTTCAAAATAAACCTGAATTACATAGAAAGATCTTGTCTTTTATTTTTAAAAATCTCTTTCTAAGGAGGATGGCCTCACTCCATATTGAAACTCACTCATGTTTTAAGCATTGAAAGACCAAAGCCTGGCATAAACTTTCTGCCTTGACCAATAGCTTGAAAAGAGCGTGGATAAGAAAGCAGAACAGCCTCTTCCCAGATCAAGTCTTTGTATGGGAAAGTAGAGAAAGAACTAATAGAAATTCCAAATAGATTTGGATAAATTGAAGAAGAGACAGACAGAACTAGATTTAGAATTTATGGGATCCAAAAGCCTATATAATTTGGAGTGCCCTCTTTAAGAAAACAAACATTAGAGGCCGGGGATTTAGCTTCGTGGTTTCACCGCCTGCTGCGCAAGCGCAAGGACCGGAGTTCGATCCCCAGTACCAAAAAAAAAGAAAACAAACATAAGATTATAAATATAAAATTCAGTATGAATGCTAACATTTAGAATGGGAAAAATATAACAAGGCACACATTTTTTTAAATTGGCAAAAAACACAAAAATCAGTAAGTCTAAACTTTAAGATTGTTTCATTAGTTAAATGTTTAAAACACCTCTTTCATACTTTTTTCATACATGTATGAGTTACCTATATTACAATATTATTATTTAATGGAGAGAATAGAAATATAATGTAGTTTTCTCTCTAGAACTACTCAAAATTTTTTTTATTATTGTGAAGTCTGGAAAAATTTCTTTCAGTTTCACAAGTTTGTTATCAGTAGTGTCACATAAACATTGGGACTATTTTCATGTTTGGTGAAATGTCTCTGTTCTTTCCTTCACACGGGATGTGTTATAGACATTATTTGCAGTACTATTATAGAGATGTGTCTAAAAAATACAGAAATTCTGGAAACTAAAAAATAAATAAGATGAATTTATATATTCTCCATTACCAAGGTTGTTCTTAAGTGGGAAGAACTACACTTTTGAACAGTCTTCATTGAGAACCAAATCCTCTACAGTACTTATTTTGATGGATAGAAGAACTTTTTATAGCCTGGCCTGTGGCTGTACATATTTAAAACACTGTTTTGCCTGGTGTAGTGGTGCACATCTCTAATCCCAGCACTTGGGAAGCTGAGACAGGAGGATCAATGCGAGCCTGAACTACACAGCAAGACCTTTTCTCACAAAATAAAACAAACAAAACCCAAAACACTGCTTTTCTTCCATTCCCCCGCCCTTCTAATGCTGGTGCAAATTGTCATGTGCTCTCTGACTCTGCATATTTTATGTCTTGACCCTGGGTAAATCAGATCTGCAGCTTCAGGGAGGATTCCTGGAAGTCATTCTTCCTCGGGATGGTTATTCATAACTCAACTGCATGTGAAATTATAGGGAAACCACATAAATATATCCCATTTAACCCAAATTAAATATATCTCCAACACAAACTCCATTAAACCAAATACAAAACACTCACTGGGGCCGCTCCCAACACCAACACTGAAAACAGAAACATAGAGGAAGTCAGAGTAGAAAGAGTCAGCCGGTTTTAACTTACTAAGTATCTTGTTTTGCAAATTTTATGAACAAATGACCATTGGAACACATTCACAGGTCCCTCCTGGGATTTTAGAAGCCCAAGTAAGTCAAAGAGCCTATCATTTAAGCAACAATAGCATCAT
>NW_004624769.1:15148270-15249117 GCF_000247695.1 Heterocephalus glaber
CATTATGTAAAGGTGCAAATTTCCAATGATGAATGTCATTATATTGTATATCTAAAATGTACCAATGATTAAAATGAATAATTGATAATGTGAAATAGGAAGAAAAGGTCCAAAGGGGTAGGGGAAGTGGGAGGGGCAGGGGAAAGGAGAGAAGGGAAAGGAAAAATTATGAGAAAGGAAAAAAATGGAAACAAAGTCTCTGTAAATATGGAAGGGTGGAGGGGTGAAGGGAGTGCAGAGAATGGGGAAAAAATAAGAACCAAGATGCATCATGTAAAGGTACAAGTTCCCAACGAGAAATGTAAATGTATTGTATACCTAAAATGTACCAATAAAAGAATTTTTTTAAAAAGGGAGGGGGGGGGTTGTTCCTTGATTTGAGGCAGAGGCAAGAGAGTAGAGAATTGTTCCTGCATTTACTGATTGTTAATTGTTTTCAGACCAAAATAATTCTCGTGCCGAAGTGGCATATTTTGGGGTGGCACTTTCTGGATCTCTTCAGTATGTAGGTCAGTATTTGCTGAAATGTCCTCAGTGGAATTCTAGCCTTGTAAACTTTACTTGACCTTGGGAAAAGCGCTCCCAGCTGTGTACCTATTAGGGGTCTCACACTGTGCATTAATATAGTGACGACTTCGGCAGTCCTATAGTAAAGAAATCCACTTAAATTGTTTTAAAGCTCTATTAAACATACAAAGATCCACATCATCAGTAATTAAAGAGGTGCAAATTAGAAACACAACACACCTATTAGAACAGCTAACGTTGAAAAGAAAAAGGAACTGGTAATGCTGAGTGCTAATGAGGAACTCTCAGACACTGCAAGTTGAGTGCAGAATGGGGCCAGAACTTTGGAAAAATGTTTGGAAGTCTTTTTAGATAAAATTAAAGCTCTATTAAGCTGGGTGTGGTGGCACATGCCTGTAATCCCAGCACTTGGGAGGCTGAGGCAGGAGGATCCTCATGAGTTTGAGACAAGCCCGGGGTACATAGTGAGTTCAAGGCCAGCCTGAACTACACAGTAAGACCCTGTCTCAAAACAAACCAAAAACAAACCAAAACAAAAAAACTCTATTGTCTTAGTCACTTGGAGCTGCTGTAACAAAATATCATAGACTGTGTAGCATAAAGAACAGAACAGAGATTGATTTCTGACTCTGAAAGCTGGACATTAAAGCAGGGCGAAGGTGTGCTTTCTATGGTGAGGGCCTCTTCCCAGCTACAGGTGGCCACCTTCTTGTGTCTTTAGTCCAGAACATACACCTAACCATGAATGCAGCAATCTCACTCTCAGATATTTACCCAAAGAAATGAAAACTTATGCTTACACAAAAAGGAAAACAAATGCTTAAAATAAGGTGATCCCAGTGGCCCGTGCCGATAGTCTCAGCTACTTGGGAGGCTGAGGCAGAAGAATTGTAAGCTTGAGGCCAGACTTATGCAGCATAATGAAACCATTTCTTTAAAAAAAAGTTTAAAACATTTTATTGATTATCACCTCAAATTAGAAACAACCCAAAATGACCTTCAATTGGTGAATGGATGAACAAATTGTGATATATCTATACAATGGAGTACTATTCAGCCATAAAAACATGAACTAATGAAACATATAACAACATGGATGAATGGCATGAGCTTTAAGGAAAGAAAGTCAGATTAAAAAGGCTACATGTTGTGTAATTCCATTCAAGTGACATCATGGAATAGGCAAAACTTAGGAGAACAGAAAGCCAGTAAGTGGATGCCAATCTGGAAGTAGGGGAGGGGTGACTGCCAGGTTTGGGGTGAGCAGTCTTTGAGAGGAAGGAAATGTTCTACATTGTGACTAAGGTGGTGGTTACATGTTGTGCTTCTGCAACTCAGAATCTAATATGTTTAAAAGGTTACTTTTATTGCATTTAAATATATGCCAATCATGTAAAAAAAGAATAAAAGAAAAAATGACAGAGAGAGTAGATGTCAAATAAGTTAAAACAGAAAACACCTATGTCCCGTGGAACTATTTTCACATGGAGCATAGTTTGTAATTGGTGTTTGAAATTACAGCTTAGGCATTCACACAACCACACCAGTTTCCATCATTTATTCATTTGTTTCATAAATATTTAGCAAGTATTTGCCATACACATGGTTCTAGACGCTGGGGTATATAAAGGCAAATACAAATTATAAACAGTAGTGCAATTCTCCATGTGGAAAATAAGGAAAGAGACTTTCCTCCTTTTTTCTTTCAGAATTGCTTTCCCTGTCCTTTTCCAATGTATTTAAATTTTTTAATTGCTAAATAAGCCGCTTTACAATCTCACAATTCAAGATATTGCTTTTGGATCTAAGAGCCTCTTTTTGAAATGTAATCACCAAAAAACTTAGTGCTCTAATTCCCACTTTGCTAGGAAAACATGGGGCTAACTTCAGTTGTCACTTGATTCCAAATTATAAAAATTAACCATATAATGAATGCTTATAGCTACAGTATATAAAAGGTTGAGACAGGGCCCAGGATTTAGTGATTCCACCGCCTGCCTCACAAGTACAAGATCCTGAGTTCAAACCCTGGTACCAAAAAAAAAAGTTTGAGATAGGGTTTCACTGTGTAGTTTAGGCTAGGTAGCTCAGTAAGTTCAAGAACTCACTATGTAGCCCAGGCTGTTCTGGAACTCACAGTCGTCCTCCAGCCTCAGCCTTTTGTGTGCTGGGATTACAGGCGTCCGGTCCTACACCTGGTGAAAGTTGAAATTTTTGTCTTTGCCATCATCTTAGTGATGTCGGGGCTCAGAAAATGACACCCCAATATATGCCACTTTGAACTTCCAAATGAAGAATGTTTGGGGAGCACCAAATGCAGGGGAAGGTTTCCTCTCAAGTTCCCTCGTCTGCCTACAAACCTGACCTGCCAAAGGGGAACACTGCTGCCTTTAGTCTTCTTCCTGAAATGTCATTAACTAGGAAAAATTAAACTCATCACAAAAGAAAAGACTGAAGGTCAAACATGACACTAGAGTCCCCAGAAACTTTCTCCGGTCCATTGTCCGCAGGCTCATATCTCTCCTAAAAGTCATTTATTGTCCCCCTAAACTGTCCATATCCTTCCATTTTCCTCTCCACCAAGAAAAGGGTGCTTATGCCTCAATCATTTGACCCCCTCTTTGAGTTCCATATTCCAAGTGGCTTTTGTGCACATATGCACATTAATAAATGTAAATGCTCTTTCTCTTGTTGGTCTATTGTAGTTTGTTACAGCAGCCTCAGTTACTGAACTTTCAGAGGAAATGTTCGCATTTCCCCACAGCCAACTGCTTCTCAAGAGAATCATATTCTGGTTTAATGCTCAAGACAGCCAGGGACCTAAAAGGTATTTTTGTTAAAAAGCACTGACTTTTCCTTTGGGCCTGTGATGCACGCTGGATAACTAAAAGCAGAATAAAGCTTGACATCACTGTCTTCATTTCATATCTGTCTCTTTAATTACTTAAGCTTTGGGTTACATCCCTCTTCAGCTCTGCACATAGCTAGGATAATAGCTTAAAAAGTATCTACCTAAAAACTGGTGATACAAAGTTTATTAGCCTTATTTTTTTTTTTCTTTTTTTGTTACCAGGGATGGAACTTGGAACCCTGGGCTTGTGAGGCAAGAGGCAGAACCACTGAGCTATTAGCCTTAAATTTTACCTAACCCATTTTATTCCCTTTCAAGATTGAGGACACCAAGATAAGAGTAACTGAACTATTTTCAACATTTGTAGGGACATTCAACTGCCAGCTTTTACAATGTACTGTTCCAGACCCCCTGGAGTGGCACTTACAAGTGTCCAGCCATTGCCCTAAAATTGCAGTCACTTTAGATTCCAGCAGAGCCTCTACAGACAGAGCATCCCATGATGAGATCAGTCCCTAAGCAGGAACAATGAGCCTATGGGAACCAGATTTTCCCCTTAAGCAATAATTCCACAGTCACCTCACAGAACCAGAACTGAGCTAATGATCAGCCAGCCTCACCTACCTCAGCAATCTCATTGCTTCTTTCCTTTGCTAACAGGCCAGCCTGACTTTCTCCAGGAGAGTGTGCCCCCTCAGCTCTTTTCCTTAAGCTGAAGTCCTTCCGACTTTCTCTTCCTTCTCAGTTAAAAGCTTTGCCTGTGTTCTCGTATTTTCTGGCCTGGTTTTCAATTTTTATTTTCACTCAGTGAAAAGATTCCACATATGGTACCAATGCTGACTAACTGACAAAATCACTTTCTCTCACTTCTCCTCATATAGAGAAGTTTAATTCTTTGGGGGAAGATTTTGTCTTAATTATTTCGCAAATAGACAATAGCAGTAAACAAAGAAGCAGCAGCTTCCCCTAGTAATGCTTACACTGGAGGACTTAGATGCTAGGTAGAGAAAGGCAATAAAAAATAATTTTACATAATGTCTTAGAAATAAATGCTACAGGGAAAAATGCAGGGAAGATCAGAGAGCAGCAGGAGTAGGAATTTATAATTATTAATAGGAACAATAGGGGAAGAAATAGTGATTTTTTTTCCTTTACTTTTGTGATTTATTAGCTGAGAAGGATCCCTGTAACAAAAGACAGGCTTACAAGAGAAAAACAAACAGAAGTTATGAACACAAATATCTTATCTATCCATAGGAGACACCCAGAGAAAATGAGTAAATCTCAAAAAGGTGACTTCATGAAATTATATAGATATTTGATAAAAAAATAATAAAAAGTGACTTTAAATACCACCATCAGCTACTACAAGGAAAAAAGGATGTAGAGGGACAGCTATGGAGAGGTTGCCAGGAAAATTATCAAAGACAAGGGTACAATTTCTTATGCATATCTATGTCAGACCCTTGTCCACTGGTAAGAATCTCTAGGTTTTTAGAGTCATTCTTTTCCTGCCAATTGAGAGAAAATCACATGGACATTTTCCTTATAGATGCAAATTTTCCCCACAAAAGGGTAACGTCTAATCTATTTTCAGAGTTTTTCCTGTGTCTGGAGTTTCTCAAAATAATCTTTATGCCATGAAGGCATACTTTGGGCTGGCATAGTCTCATCTACAATGGTCAGAGAAGGTCTCACTGAGAAATTGAAACTCAAGCAAAATTGTTAGAGACAGGGAAGAAAGTCACATGGCTGTGTAGAAGAATGGTTTGGGTAAAGGGAACCACAGGTGCAAAGCTCCTGAGGAAGATACATGCTTGATGAAAATCCCTGAACTAGTCTCACTTTTGTAGATTATTTCTGCCACTTATAAGCCTGTTTTCCTCACCAATTAAATGAAGCTATTCAGCAATGAGGTGGCCAAGCTCTCTTGCAGTTTGAACCTTAGACTCCACGTGCTCAGACTCCACAGTCTCATCTTTTCACACTGCCACTTACTTTTCTGCCCATGTAACCTACTTGCCATGTTCACAAGCCCAAGACTTCTTCTTTTTCTATCTACTCCAAGTAGCTTGGAGGAACTTGGCCTTAGGGGCTGATGTTTTTATTTGTCCTTGATTGCAACATTGATTTCATCTCATGAGCATCCTTTCTTAAAAAAATCAGTAATCTTGCTCATTGAAATCAGACCCATCTTTTCATCCCTCAATAGTTACCTCAAGCAGCCTGACACATACTCTATTTCCCCATTCTACGATTTCATTGATTGTAAGATGTTCCATCAATTTAAAAACAGCCTTTCAGTAGGAGGGGAAAAAAGAAGGAAGATTAGAAAAAAGGAGAGGGGAAGGAAAAGAGAGGATGAGGTAGATGGAGAATATCTTAGTATTTATTTACCCACACATTAACCTGTCACTTTCATTACCACAGTTTAACTCCAGGCTGCTTCGTGATCAGAGACTAAATATTCCTCCAAATCATTTTGAACACCTGCTGTTATCCACAGCCTTATGGAGATGTCACACTTTTGAGTCATGCTTAGGAGCTTGAACTTTTGAGCACATTTAAGACTGACAACGTAATCTGAGGGCATCACGGAGAATCCTAGTGGTTTATTGACATTTCCTCTTTGGTTAAACTTATAATTTTGTTTTTTCTTTTTAAAAGATAACTATTAAGCAGCTTCTTATGAACATCACTAGAAGAATTTGATAGATTTTGGAGCCTGAATAACGAGCTTTTTTTAATGACACATGAAGAAGTCATACCAGTTTCCTCTAGCTTTGGAAATTCTGTCATTTACTTGCTGTGATGGAGAAAAGATAGATAGCTCAATGCTTGGAATATAATATCCACAAGTGGTGACTTTTGTTTCAATACATTAAAAGAGTGTAATATTTGTGAAGACATTTTCAGTGACAACTAGCAACATGAACCTAAGTTAACAGCATGATGCCACCAATGCAAATAACAAAACAGAAATGACACAAGCTGGCTGAGATTTGCATGGCCACAACTGATGCCAGCCATGTTAGCACCTCACTCCTCTGCTCAGCAGCTGGCAAAAGTTTTTTTTTTTTTTTTTTGGTACGAGAGATCGAACTCAGGTCCTTGAGCTTGTGAGGCAGGCGGCAGAGCCACTGAGCTAAATCTCCGGCCCTGGAAAAAGTTTTTTAAATCCCGATTTCATAAATGTGAAGATGTGAAAAAATAAAGTGAGACTAAAGCTGGAGGAAATATGGCAGTTTTCAAAAGTCATAAAGCCTTAAGAATTTGGTTTAGCCTGCAGAGCTGGGCAGTGTCTATCAGCTCAAAAGTTGTCTACAGCTTGCCTTTCTCTCATCACAACTCCCCTTCCAGCTCCAACCCTAGTGATAAGAGTTCAAATCACAGCTTGGAGAGAAAACCAATCTAAAAAGGAAGAAGACAATACTTAGGCTTATTTTAAGCTTCCTGCCTGAACTACCATTAGGCTAATTTCTTCTAGATCAGACTTCATTTCCTGAAGGCTTATGAGCAAATGCATATTTTCATGGCTGTGCTAAGAAAGGACAGCTCTTTTTTCTAGGCCCTTGAACCTCATCTGAATCAGTAATGACATATAGCTATTGTGAAACATCGACCTGAATCTAATAAAGGAATTAAGAACTAATCCTATAAAAGTATTTTGCAGTTTTGTATGTTCATGTGTGTGGTTATTTTTGCTTGTGGTGAGTTTTGTTCCTTCTTTGTGATAAAGTAATAAAGCAAACAACCTTTTTATGTGGTTTTAAATTCTCACTCACAAAAGCCCCTCCCTTCCTGCTTTACCAGTAAGAGCTTTGCTTTGCTGCCTCTGAAACAATTCCCTGACAGTCCTTTAAAAGGAAAAGCCCCCCAATCTGGAAATATGTAGTAAGAATCTACACAAAGGGGCAAAACCAAACCAAACCAACTTGCAGGTGTCTTGAAAGAATTTACAAAGCTCTGGAAATCACCTTGGGGAAGCTCAGTGTCCCACACCCACAGCCAACCCCAAAGGGAGGACAAACATGCCTTGTGTGTCTTATGCACCCAGCTGCACCTGGTGGTGTCTGCAGTCTCTCAAATGCACTGGCAACAGGAGACAAATCCATCAGGACACTGAGCTTCTGCTCAGCCCTTATCTTAGCTGCACTGCCTGAGCTGTACTCGCTTGTGGGACAGTAAAGAGAAACATATTTAAGACAACTAGTAACCCTTTCATCTCATTTCCGGCGGGCATGCAGGCTTCCAGATATAACTTACATACTCACAGTAGTTTCTTCCCTCCTCTCTCTTTTTCTTTCTTTTCTTTCTTTCTTTCTCTTTTTCTTTCTTTCTTTTTCTTTTTCTTTCTTTCTTTCTTCTTTCTTCTTTCTTTCTTCTTTCTTTCCTTCTTTCTTTCTTTCTTTCTTTCATTTGTTTTGGTGTTTCAAGGTAGGTAAGTAATCCAGGCTGGTCTTGAATTTGCTATGTGTCCTACACTGGCTTTGAACTTGGCATTCTCCTGCCTCAACCTCCTAAGTATGGCGGTTACAGGTTTATGTCATCATTCCCAGCTTCAGGGAGATTACTTTTCTAGGAAAAAGCCTCATTTTTTTGACATTGCTGAATGTCTCAATGTAGCATAGTGAGGACCTGGACGTTTCTATGCACTATTTATCCTGCTAGCACTATCAGCAGTTCGATAGGGAGCCACTACTGCAAATAAAAAAAAGAATGCATTTAGAAGAATAGGTTTAAATAAAAAATCATCATTGCCTCACAGGAATACGTAAATTCACCTTCACCTCTAGTTCCATTAAATAGTCATTCTTTAGCATTGCCTTCTTAAAATAATAAGTAACTTTTAAGATAGATCCTGACACTTCTTCAGCAGATTTTGTCCACATGTTTTCAGGTTTTCTTGTAGTCAGTGGCAGCACCACAGCCCCTTTCCTCTGGGATGGCAAATGTCTACAAATATTTTGTGTGAACTTCATATTTGTCATCAACTTCCTTGAGAATCAAAAAGGTGGTAATAATTTTTCACTTAATGTGCACTTAAAAGAAAAAAACCTCACTGTTGCCAAAACTGTTAATTGTAAAAGAAAAAGAAATTGCTAAATAAATAGTTGTGGGTAAACATACTACAATAAGTAACAAAAACTACTATAGCACCAGAATTCTTTACTTTTTATTATGTTCTAAGGATTTCTTAGCTTTTGTTTTCTGTACATATTTTATATGCAAGTAGCTTTCCATTTCCCACATTTCCCATGGACCCTGCTGCATAGTTATAGGATGACATTGTACATCAGACAGGGTGTAGCACAGATCACAGATATACCTGATGGCAGCCAAGTGTCATGCAGAAGCAGAAGTATCCAGTACCCATCTTAACCAGGTCTTGGGATTTGAAGGATCTATCTATCCCTACACACTTGCCGAAAAGCACATTTCATTTATAATCATCCCATATGCTGTGCCTAAAGAGGAGATGATAGTATCCTGTGTCTGAAAAAGTTCAGAGAAGAGAACAGTATCACTGGCCAGCTCTCAGATTAAATCACACATTAAAGTGGGAACTGATTGGCCTGCGCACATATCTTACATCACCAGATAAGGTCCTAGCACAACGTAGAATAAAAACAGAGGTCTCTGGGGTCTAGCCAGGTTAATTTAATGCAATCATTAATATGAATATATCATCAATTTGTCAAAATGACCCATGTGCATTTAAAAGACCACACATTTTCTATTATTAGATATATATATAATATATTACTGATTAAATTATTTCCACTCATATCTTTATTTTCCTTCCATTCAACTTGTTATGTACTAAATGTGGTATTTTAAAGTTTCCTACTATTAATGTGTTTTCATGTATTTCTATTTTCTTCTTATAAGATTTCTGTTCCATATTAGTGGTTGTTATGTTATTTGGTCCATATTCATAATTATTGTGTTCTCATTATGAATCATGAGTTTCAGCATTATATAGTATTCATCTTTATCTCATTTAAAGATTTTTGGCTTAAAATTCACTTGTCTGATATATGAATCACTATTCCATTTTCTTATTGTTTTAATTTTCTTGGTACATTTTTGCTTTTTTAAAAAAATTTGGGGGCTTTTGAATTACTATATTTGAGCATATAGTGTGGGGTCAGCTTTAGCCTTATGAGCTCAACTGAAAATTGGCTCATTTGTCATTATAACAAGAAAAAAGGAGAATCCAGTTAAGTCCATTCCATTTATTGATCTGACTCATATGTTTAGCCCCAAGTGTCATTTTAATTTATAATTACATGTGTACTATACTTACAACATTTCCTCCTTTAATTGGCATATTTTAGTTGCTATTTTTTTCATTTCTGTTGGAATTTCAAGATGTTAGTATGTTTGTTCCAGTGATTACCTTTGTATTTATTGCATTTATAGCACATATAATCCCCATTTTACTGAACATTTTATGGTCTAATATGTCTATTTGTCATCCTGTCCCTTATCTATTATCTATATAATTGTCAATTACACTATTCAACACTCTCCTTTGTTGGTCCCATCTCTTCCCTCCCTTTCTCCTACCTTCCCTCATAATTTTTGCCTTTTCAGGGCATAATATATACATATTATTCTTCAGTCCATGGCCTCAAACAATTAAATATATTAAATTTTTATAATGCAACAAAATTACATCATAAACTATATTTTCACTATCAGAATTTTTGCTAAATTTTCCCAGTTATCTCTTGGTTGAACAAAGTTCATCTTCTGAAAGAACACATCTGCATATCGTACAGTATTCCTTGAGTTATTACATGTTGAAACTGTTTTCCTTTCATCCTGATACTTGAGTATGGCTTGGGTGGATACAAAATCATTGTTATGCTTTATAATTGGATGTCCCTTCCAAAGCCTCATAAGCACAAAGTTGGGGCTTTTGAAGGGCAACTGAATCATGGAGGCACTATAGCTGAATGTGCAGTTAGGAGGGGGGCCAGGTTGGAAGAGGTAGGTCACTGGGGGTGAGAGCTGGTAGGGTATACCTCCCTCTTTACTCTCTCTTTCCTGGCCACCATGATGTGAACAGTTCTCCCTCCAGTATGCCCCTCTGCCATGGCTGTCTTGGAGCCAGCAGACTATGGATGGAATACATGACCCAAAATAAACCTCTTCTCCCTTAAGTTGTGGGTGTCAGATGTTGTGTCCCAGCAATGAGGAAAATGACTGAAATGTGTATGTTAGATCTTATTTGCCTCATACATAGAAAAAGGTGAAGATCCCTACAGAATTGGTAGTGAAGGGAAAGACAGAAGGAAAAGAGAATTTTGAAAGTTTCTTGAAGAAATGAAAGAGATGCTGTTTTTGTTTGTACCTCATAGTAGTCAGATCAATGAAAAACCTATGCTTTATTATCCAAATGTAGTTTCCATGTCCCAGTGTTTTCCCCTCAGTGAGTACACATGATGTCAAATTAATGTGTATATTTGTCATCCCTAAACTTGAAAGTCCAACCTATGTGTCCTCAGGAATCCAATAGCATTACCCACTTGCTACCACAGCCACCCATTTCCAAGGTCCCTTCCACCTCTAGTGCTTCAGGCTGTCTGCCTCTTTGTCTCAGTCATTATGTCTACTTATTGCTTCCCTAACTTTGGAACTGCTATTGCCCTGGGCCAGCTGTCTAAGTACTGTCTTACTTCTTTTAGTGAAATTCTCCTTCTTTAAGGCTTTTTCTTGCTCCACTGTCTTAGTCTGTTTGGCTGTTAGAACAAAAATCTTAGACTGGGCAATTTACAAACAATAGACATTTATTGCTCACAGTTCTGGAGCCTGGGAGGTCCAAGATTAATGTGCTAGCAAATTCAGTGTCTAGTAAGGGCCCATTCCTCATAGATTGTACATTCTGTGTGCCCTTACATGGTAGAGGAGGCTAACAAGCCTCCCTGGGCCTGTTTTATAAGGGCATTAATTTCATGACCTAATAAACTCCCAAAGGTTCCCTCTTAATACTATTGCATTGAGGTTAAGGTTTTCACTTAAGAATTTGGGGGGTGGGATCTAAACATTCAACTATAATATCAGCTGATACAATCTTACTCCAAAATGTGTGTGGATAACATCACTTGTCCACCTGCCATTATTGCCATTTCCAGGGTAGTTTTCATTATCTGCTTGATCTGTTGCCCAGGCTTGGTCCACTGAGAAATAGCTACAGAAACCACCACTTAAGAAAAGTGACTGAGACATACAGCAAGAGCTTTGCATACCCTCGGCTATTCTCTCTTCAAAGCATGTAGACCCCTCACAGTAGGCAAACATTTTTATGGGCCATAGCAGCAGTCTCACTTGCTGAGAAGGGCGGAAGCCCCTTCCACTGTCCGGATCTAATTGGCTCCAGCTGGTCACACCCTCAGGCCAGATTTTCTAATGAGGATCCAGTCTCCACACACTCTTCTAGCTCTTTTCCCACAAAACTACTCAGCTGTCATGTTAATGAATTTATTTAAACAAAGGCCATAGCTGTTCCTCAACTTGACACCTGGCATGTGTTTAGGCTCTGACAAAGCATCTGCCACACAAGTTCCCTTGTCTGTCCATGAGCTACGATAAGATTCTATTAGCTATCAAGAACATATGAAAGCTTAGTAGTTTGGTGCTGTTTTGTAAGTATGTTGAAATATTCCAAGTTTCAAAATTGCTGAGTCAAAAGGTCCTGCATCTCATGAATCTTGTAAGAATTATAGTACACACTTACCTACAATGGAAATTGTATTGCTGACCCAAATGAAGCAAATGAAAATTATTTCAATCATCAAAAGTTAACTCCACCTGGTGGTTTTATAAGATATTTAAAATTTTCATTTGAATCAATGTTGTTTAAAAACAAATGTACCAGCAGGTTTTGATCCCCTTCAGCTTTCACTGGAAAGGAGTAAATTCTGTGGTCCTTTTAAATCCACTCAGAATTAGGATTAGGCTTGCTTGATAAAGGGCAGCCCTTGATCAGAGAGCAGTGGCAAATTTTAGCTTATAGAAATTGGAGTCCCATGTTTGAGATCTGGGATCCTTATTGGTGAACTCTTAAATTAATATGTCTGTGAGACAGTGGGTAATTTGGAATCAACATTTCAAAATATGGATCGTATCTAATTTATATTATACAGATTGTAGAACTGATATAGAGTACCTACAATATGCTCCATATTTCAACATTATTTTAATTCTTACAATAACTCTGCAAGGAAAGTGTTTATACCCCCACTTGATATCTAAAGGAACCTCTTCTCAAAGACAGGAAGAGATTTGCCTAAAGTCATTAACAAATAATTGAGAACTGAACGCAGGCCAATTGCTTTCAAAAGCCTACTGTGTTCCACTAGGCAATGTTGCTTTTCCACATACACTGAGGGTGTGGGATGAAGGCACCATTCTCCAGCTAATCTTACCTTGGATTTGTTTACTCCCTCTGATATTCTTGCCGAAGAATCGTTTCTCGAGGTGTGAAGAGCATCCTGTCTAGCTCAGCACCTATTCCCACCTCCTTCTACTGTGGCCTCCACTGCTGCAAAGGCTGGAAATGTATGCAGTGTGATCAAAATGTACAGCAAATGTTTCAATAAACAATTATTATAGGAAAAAATGCCCTGTCATTAATTCCCCTCAAAATACTCTCCCACACTTTAAACACATTTATCTCACCATTCTTCATACATTCTGAAACATTTTTGGAAGTCTTATTTTGTGGGTGTCTTTAGGAAGTAGGATCAAAAAATATAGTGAATACTGCTGCTAAGCATCATCCAATGGAAAAGCAGCCTCATAAAAACATTACAGCATGTTCTCATCCACCTTATTCACCAAATCTGGCACCATGCAACTTCTGGCTATTCTTCAAAGTCAAAATGACCATGAGAGGTAAACATTTTGGTAGCCATGACAGCACAACTAAAGACATTCATGAAATCTGAGTTCCAGAACTACTTCAGAAAGTGGCAAGAAAGATATGATATGTGTTTAAAGGGAGGAGAAATATTTTAAGGGAGGCTAATGGCTATGTGTCTTTTACTGTAGTAATTTTTTGAAATTTGAATCATTCACCAAATTATGGTTCTATGATGACACCTCATAGAACTATATTTCCCAGCCTGACTTGCAGTAGGACTTTTAACTGCAAATTAGGTTCAACCAATAAAATATTCTTGTAAGAAGTTTGGAAGTCAGAACTGAAGCAGAAGCCATCTTCCTGCTGATTTGGCTATAGCCGTTAAGCAAAGGTGGTTTGTGGAAACGGTGGGACTTTCTACAGTAGTGTCTCAATGTCCATTCATTAAACCCAGTGTCATGGGTTTCAAGAGATAGTTAAGGTAGGAGTAACAGGGACTTTCTGATGAGATTTCAGCTAAAGCAACATGTTCTCAGAATCCATGCCTCCAACAACAGCTCCTGATTTCATGCCTTCATAGTGGTGGCAGGGGTGGAAGCAACCCAGAAGTTGGCTCCTCCAGCTTTCCCAGCAATGCTGTAAACACCTGCCTGTCTCTAGTCAATGCCTTTCTGCTTAAAATAGCTGCCGTGGTTTTTGTTTCCTGCAACTGAGCCCTGCTGACACACACCGTTTTCCTCCTTTGCCTCTAACTGCTGGTTTTGCAACTGCCAACCCTGCAATTAATCCTGTGAACATTAAATTGAAAGCTTTGAATATCTTCCTCTAGCTCCCTTATCTTGCTTCATTTTTCTCTACAGCATTTAGTGTCACCCAATGATTATTTTTATTTATTGGTTGAATGTCCCTCACAAGAATTAAACTCCATTGGAAGAAAGGCTCTATTCACTTCTGTACAACTCTCTGACAATTAGAATAGTACTGACAAATAGTGGGAATTTAGCGGTGTTGAATGAATGAAATCTACTTTTCTTAATAAAATACTCCTACTAAATTAATGCATTCGTAATAGAATCATCAATAATATTCCCTCAATAACATCTCCTCATGAAGCTTTCATTTGGATTTTTAACATTCTCAAGAGAGCATAAAATGGCATGCATCCCCTAATCTCAGCTTTATATTTAGGGCTGCCAACTCCTTCACGTTTGCCTGAACTGCTCCAGGTTTCAGCACTATAGTCCCACATCCTAACAATATCTCGGTCCTGGGAAGATCAAGATATTGGTCACCTGAATAAAATCATGAGCTATGAATCATGAGGAAGGCCCTTAGAATTCTATTAATTTTAATCAATCTTGCAAATAAATGCTTGAAAACATGAATCTGTGCAGCCTATGGCTTGTTTCCCTTACCACCATCATGTTGAATGTGATACATGCAACCACAGGTAAAATGTGAGCAATGGCTTTCTGTAGTCTGCATTTTTTATACTAAAATCCTCATTTGCACAGACAATGAATATTTTAAAGCTGAGCCAGTGAAATCTTGCCTATATCTCATAGTTCCATTAAATATATATGACACATGGTCTTCCCAAAGAAAAGATACTGCAGGGCTGGGGATTTAGCTCAGTGGTTCTGGTGCCTGCTGCGCAAGCACAAGGTCCTAAGTTCGATCCCCAGTACCAAAAAAAAAAAAAAGAAAAGAAAAGATACTGCACATAAAGGTGACATCCAGAGTCACTGCACTGGAGAAGTACTGTTGGAAGACAGAGTAGTGAACTCTGCAGAGAAAATCTGTCAGTGTTAATTCTAGGAATGAGTACAGGCTTGCTCATCACTAACCATAAGGAAATCACCCCTGCCTAGCTGCTAATATCATCCTGAAACTTCCGGCAGTATGTCTCACTGTAGCACGTGGATTCAAAATGTCAACACCTTTGAACTGGTACATTAGAGAATAATAATTTGGAGAATAAGAGCACTTTCAGATATAAGACCCAAGCTTTTGGCAGATGGAATATCTTGGGTAGTCTTGTACTCTGATGATTCATGGGGACAGATATTTGGGTATTCAGATGTTAAAACATTCTTCTCAACCAAAACTGCAACCTAGCAATGCTATTACTCTGAATTTTTCTTTTTTTTGCACCTGCAAAAATAGTTGTGTTGCTAAAACCTTTTTCATGACAAGGCTGTAGCATGTGACAGTGGCGTTCCTCTAGCAGAGAACAGAACAGAATGGGTTAACTGAGCATCAGTTGCACAATCCCAGCCCAATACATTCCACAGCACCAGCAGTCTCTGTCTGAACATGTTTATAAAGCAGATACAGAGAATCAGACCAAACCCTCAAGGGCAACTTGCTTAGAGGAACAAAGCACACAAACTGCTTTTCTTCTGATGAAATTTGGACAAAGGCCTCAGCACATGCTCTTGTTAGACTATGTGAAGGCTGCAGTGTCCCACATCTTGATTCTTCCATGCAGCATGACCCAGGCTCTTGGCCAGACTTAACATTTTTGCTAAAACCAGCTATTAGGCCTGACCACTTCCTTCCAGGCACTATTTTCAGAAGCAGAGGGACAGTGGCTCTGCACCTGTTGTTAGGTCTTGTGGCCGCTAACCTCTGTGGATCCCTCACTTGTCCTCACAGCAGAGCCAGAAATGCCCAGTCCTGGACAAGGGATGGTACCAATGTCCACGGGGGTCGATGGGGGCCCAGAGGCCAGGCAGCCTCCAGAGGGCACATCTCACCCACCATCATCCTGCATCTGCTGACCTGAAGCTTCGCACAGCCAGGACTCCCCTCCTCAGGTCTGCAGCTGCCTCATTGCTAAAAGGCACAGCTGAAGCCCACAACCCTGTTCTCTTGACAGTGGGGATGGTGGAGCTCAGAGGAGATCCTGGGAGTGACTGGCTAACAGGGACCTCACCTTGTTCTACCCATTGGGATGTGAATGTGGTTGAGACACCACCTGAAGAAGCTTACAGTCCCGTGGGAGATGGGAAGACCTATAATACCTTAGGGCGTGGTCCCTCCTGGACACAGAGGGAGAACTGCTCCCACAGCCCCAGGCAGGTCAAGTTCCTGTCCCCTGGATGATCATCCTGGCCCTGGGGATGCCATGGGATGGAGTTTCAGGATGAGGCAGGTGGCTCAACGTCACTGGCTAAAAACCAGTTTCTGCTTCTATTCTCTTTCCTAACCAAAAGTGGTGCTGAGACATTGGATATCCGACCTCTGCATGCCAGGGACACATCTTGGCTATCTCATTTGCCAATCTTTTCCTAGGCTTTTGTTTTTCTTCAGTAGAAATTTGGCAGAAGAGTGGGGTTCTTATTTCCCTCCTTTTATGTGGGTCTGTTTGTCCAAAGCTAGAATAACAGGGGGCTTTCAAAGCCAAATGAATTCAGCACTCAAAGAATGGCCTCAAGCACATGGAGAGTCTAATGTTCCATCGCTCAGATTTAGGGGCAGGAAGCCATTCAGGGCTTAGCACTTTTTCATTCACATGCAAAGTACTTCTAAAAGCAAAAATCTGAAGATTCAGAATCCTGAAACCAAATCAGTGATCTTCCTCATTCCTAAAATTTCTATCTCAGTGGTGGCTAAAGGATAGTAGACTACATTGTGCATTTGGGCGGGGATATTATTTTAAGATTGTGATGTCCAAAGAATTTGTATTTCTTACCCATCCAAGTATATTTCTTCTTCTCTATAAATATGTTCAAATAGACTAAACACTGCTTTTGGCAGTTACTTCATCTAAACATTATACTTTGGTTGAGTATGAATTTATTTAGATTTGCAAATGGCTTTCTGGGAGCCCTTGGTATCCAGGTGTATTGTATATGTTGGGTTCTCCCAACCTTATGGCTGAGTAGAAGCGCCTGTCACTAGATTCACAGTTTACAACTGTACAAAGAGCTTTGTTATCAAGGGAGTGACCTAGGTACTGGCTGCAGAGAATGGAAACAATTGTTCCAAGGGCAGTTACACTGAACTTGCTACTTAAATGCAACATACAGCCAAACCCATCATAAAGCCTTATCAACTCCTACAGATGCCAACCAAGTGAAGCACTTGTCCCTTAGTACTTCCTCTAAGTGACAAGGTCTGGGGCTCGAATTTATGAGATGCCCATTATGTGTTTTTCTTTGTTATGTGGACCCTAGGCATTGGATAACTAACTTACTTTCTTATATTAATGGCAAGTATCATGTAGAAACAAAGCAACCTTTCTCAGAAAATATTTCAAGCATGCTTCTATTTTTTCATGACCTTATTGACATTGTTGTATTATCTTTAGCACTTAAATCATGTCTCCAAATCCTGAATTTTCAACCATCAGGTGAGGTTCAGTCTGTTTCCCACCACAAAAGTGGTAAAGGGTAGTGACATGGGGTTTGAGAAGAGGGTAGAGGCAGAGTCACCCTAAACCCTTTCATCACCAGGTCATGTGATTCAGGACCAGTTTCTTTTAGTTTTCTTTCAAATTTACTTAAAAACAGGATGACTAAGGCTGGGGATTTAGCTTAGTGGTTCTGTCGCTTGCCTAGCAAGCACAAGGACCTGAGTTCGATCCCCGGTACCAAAAAAAAAAAAAACAAAAACAAAACAGGATGACTGAATGACAGGATTCTGATATGTCACAAAGAAATGAACTCATCTACTTAGGTCCTTATGGCTCTTCCTTTCATTAAGAAGCTGACATAAATACCTTCTCCAAAAGTGGTCCCCACAAAAACAGTCTACAAGCCACAGATGGCATTTCGGCTCCAATGCACCCACCAGTAACTGCATCAGTGGCTATCTGTTCTGGGTGGGGAATTTTATGACTGCTAATTATATCTGCAGCCACACATGGAGAGATAGGCATAAAAATAGCCCTTTGTCCTTTCATAAATTGAAGGAACCTTTTCAAATATTAACTTACCAATCTACTCAGAATGCCCCAGAGATGATAGGTAGGCAGCAGAGTTTTAGTACTATCCTGAGAAGCGTGAGAGATTAAGGCACTGGTTTTCTCAAGGTCAGGTACACACCTTGAAATACCAAATGAGTGACAGGGACTCTTCCTTGTGAAGTCCTATGGCTCATTTCAAGATATACCCTAAGTTTTGAAAGCAGGGCCTCCATCTAGGTCTTGGAAAGAAGATTAACAGACAAGGAGTCAGAACCTAACAACTATTTCCTGTTATTGAAAATGCCCTATCCATGCACCTGGCATGAGACATAAATACAAAACCTCAGCCATACACACAGTCTATGGATAAGCACAGGAAAAATAGAGGTGGGTGCAATCTATTCACAGTGAGGTGGTCGAACATACTCCCTCCACAGTCCTGCCACACATGGGTTCCACTTTCAACATCCCTGACTCTCACTCTTTAGGTGACTTGAGCAAAGGCATTTTCACTCCAGGTCCCACTTCTTCTGTGTGAAATAGGGATAAATCCCTATTCCAGCACAGTTTAATGAGCAAAGAAAGTAACTCAGGTAAGACATTCAGCATGGCACCTAGTACTGGGTGGCTGTTCACCAGGGGAAGTCACCTGTCACCTCACAGTGGGAGTCTCCAGGGTTTCTTGTGATCAGCAAGAGAATGTTTTGGTCCCCAAGAAGAAATGATATTTTGTCAGACCTGCCCCATGACTGTGCTCTAAGCAGACAGAGACAAAGCCAGGAGTGATGCCCGTTAAAAATTTAACTATATATCATATTCATTTATTATCAATCCACAGGATAATTTGATTGCTACATGAGCTCATAAAAGCTTTTCTCACCTTTACAAAATTAAAAAAAAATGTGCCACAAGGATGTAATAACAACTGCTGATAAACAAGAAAAGGAATCTTAAAATTATAAATTTGCTGTAGAAAAGATAAAAAACAATTATATTTTATTTAGAATTTTACCTTGAATAAAATATTCCCTGTATAAAAAATAAAAAAGCTTGCTCTGGTTAGAATTAGAGTATTTTCATCTTCAAATCTGGGAATTTGCATAATATTTCCATGATAGTTTTCCTTTGTACCGCGTGGCATTCAAGCATAGCAGATTAGACTTTTTTTTCCCCAAGCAGTCTTAAAATGGGACATCTGTGGAAAAGTTCATTTTCTTCTTCTCCTCCTCCAGGATGCAGAGCACAGCCTTTGAGGGGAGGAAAAGGAGGAAAGGAACTGGCTGGGAGAGGGTGGGAGGCAGGGTAACAGGGAAATAAGGGGGTATTGTATGTGCTGTGAAATAGAGCAAGATCACAAGAAGGCCTAAGTGCTTTAAGATAAGGTGCAGAAGCAGACTGCAGTGTTGCTAGTACTGCCCTATGTACATATTCACAAGAATAAAAAATTCCAGCTAGTTCACATTTTCTCGTCCATTCTGAGGCATCCACTCCACCATGCTGGCCTTGACCATAGGCAATGCAGCACCTCCACTGCCCATGTGGCTGTTGGTCCTTGAACTTGAGGGAGTAGCCCTGGGAGATCCAGCAGGCTCTAGAGATACGTGTCTACCAAGGGGCTGGAGTCCTGAGTTAAAAAGAAGCTCCAGTACTGGAGTTGGACACAGCAATCAATGTTCTATTGTCAAGGCTTTTCCCCTTAGATTTGTCTAAAATAGGTGTAAGAGAAAAAATAAAATACAAACAATAATACAAAGCCAAGAATTCCCAACAACCACTAGGGAGGGTCAAAGGCTTAGCAGCTTTTGACTCGGGGCTGGGTGATATCTGACGTCTTCTTGATGACACTGGCCCGAGTCTCCCTGTCTGGCCGACTGCTGCTGGGCATGGGGGTCACGGAGGCAGGAAGAGAGAGGTCTGAAAGCATGGGCCAGGAGGTGCTGTAAGGCATTGGAGAACTCTCCTCCTTGATGGTAACCTGGAGATCAGGCTTGTTGGAAGTGACGAAGGTCACCATGCCGGGCAGCGGGTAGGTCCCCATGTTGCTGAGGTACTGTTTGCCTTCGATGTTCCTCTTCCGCCAGTGTGGTCTCCCCTTTCAAAGAAAACAATAAAATACATATGTTCTTTTTCCTCCATCAAATGGCTTTTTGAAAATGTGCCCCTGCTCTCATGTGTGGGTGTTTGAAATGAATGTTTTAAGAATTGTAGAATGAAGAAAAGCTTCACAACTCTGTATCATTGAACTAAAATCTATACCCAGATCTTCACACCCCAAGCAATGGTTTCTCTTTTCTTTCTTTTTTTTTAACCAATTCCTATTTGCTACCTCCCAGAAATATGGCCAAGACTATCCCACGAAGGCAGGAAAAGATGGTGGCAACTTGTTTTAAAGAAGGGAACCTATTTCCGGCTCCCATACACCACCCAGGCCGATCATTCACTAGGTTTCAGGCCATGATGGACAGTTTGCTATGGTTCCCTGGTTCCTCACTGCTGACCCTGTTAGATCTTTGGGTCCACCTGTATTTTCAGAGCAAGGGAAGTGAGGAACTTAAGAACACACGGTGAATGTCCCCTTACTGCTTTCAAATAGGTACAGCTTGGAGGTTCAGTATGCTTGGCAAACAGCTGGCCTCAAGGCAAAGCTAGCTTCAGTCAGAGGAGCTGGACTTTGAGCTTAAAGAAACCAGTGTGGACACCTACTTTCTTCTCAGGATTCTTGCACTCTACTGCTAAATGTTGAGGACAATGGGAAATCACGAATTCAAACAATCATTAACTTTTCTCCCCCTCTCCCTCACTCCCATTTCTGTCTTCCTCTCACCCCCTTCTCTCTGTCCATCACCATTACAATCACTTCCTGCCATTCTGTGAGTCCACTGTACGAGAGGGAAGTTGGGAAGCCAGAAGTAGGCAGAAGGGGAATTGAGATTGGACACACACAGCAGTCTCTGGGTAGGAAGGATCACACTGGGAGAACCAGTGTGTATGTGGAAGGAATTTTGCTTAGCTCCTTCTGACATTTACTTCTGGTCACTGCTGTGGACTGGGAAGGACCTTCTATTTCTGCTAGTGAATTGGATGTTTATAGTGATAAGAATATCAACATTTCCTGGCTCCAACTTCAATTTCCTCTTCCTGCTGTCATAGCCTATTTCTGATGGTAACATCTGATTTCCATTCAGTGCCCAACACTTAATTTTATAATTCAAAGTCCAGGAACAGGGTATATTTTAGGTAATGTATATTTTACCGTACTTGAGAGAAAATCCAAAAGTAAAACTTATGATCAGAAGCCAAGGCAGGTAGGGGCAGCAGGAAGTGAGCTTACCTCGGCACTCTCCTCATCGCTGGGCACACTATCGGTAGTTTCGCTTTCTGTTCAAAGAGAAAAACACATCGTTCCTGTCACTCACTCAAGCTGTTCTGAGGCTCAGGCAGCATTTTCAAAAGATATATCAGCACTTATTTTTCTAAAGAGAAAGGGGTAACTAAACTCATCATCTCCCTCCAGTTGTAAGGTCGAACACTTCTGTGTGGAAGACATTAGATTTTTTAATTCTCTTATTTCCTGCCCCCGCCCCAAGAGGATGTAAACTTAAGAGTTGAGGGGAAGCTGACTTTTCAAGAGCCAGAGTGTGCTTACATAGGCACCACCTCCCATCATGGGACACCATCCCTGTAGCACTCTTTCTGCCCTGCAGCTCCATCCATGGAGGCCCACACTGTCCTCTTCCAGTGACTGTCAGTCACCACACAGACATCTTCCCAGACCATTCCTATCTAACCAGATCCTCCTTTCACCTCTGTCCTGTTAGGACTTTTGTCTTGGATTTCCAGAATTTCATCTTCCATCTGGGTTACTGAGGGCAGACAGATTCTAGGGTGGCACCCAGACCCTCATCTAGTGTTCACTTTCTTTAGGAACTTCACACTGAGCTTTTCTAAAAATTTTATTTTTTATTTTGAGATAGGCTTTCATTAAGTTGCTAAGTTGCCTGGGCTGGGTTTGAACCTGAAATCCTCCTGCCTCAGCCTCTGAGAGTGCTGGGATTACAAGTGTGCACCACCACATGCAGCTTGGGATCCTGTGACTTGCTTTTAACCAGCAGAATATAGAAAGATGATGGGATGCACATATTACATGCCAGTGATCATGTCATGAAAGACTGAACCTGTCTTTTGCAGAGATCCTCTTCCTGGCTGGCTCACATGGCAAAGAACCTAAGGACTGTTTCTAGGCAAAAGCCAGCAGGAAACTGAGGATCTTGACTCAACAACCTGCAAGAAACTAAATTCTGACAAAAACTATGGGGTGCTTGGGCCGGGGATCAGTGGTGCTGCCACCTGCCTCACAAGGGCGAGGTCCTGAGTTCGATCCCTGGTACAAAAAAAAAGAAAACACAGATGGTTGGAACTGTACTTGTCTCCACTTAAGCCTCAGGTGAAACCACACCTCTAGCCAACACGGGCCTGCAAGTCAGCAAGACTGCTGTAGAGGATGTAACAAAGCCTGGTCTTCTGAGCCACAGAAACTAAAGAATCAGAAATGTATGTTGTGTTAAGCCAGTAAGTTTGTGACTGCACTGTCATGTAGCAATAGATAACCGATCAGTGACCATCCTGATTCCATCTGCCAGCTGTAAGACACAGAGCAAGTTTCTTCACTGAGCTCCAGTTTACTCATCTGAAAAAATGGGGGTGTTTCTTATCCCCCCTCAAAGAGGATTACATGATGAGTAATTGCAAGGATGTCTGGGAAAGGTCCAGCACAGGCCCTGGCACCCAGTGCACACATAGATAATCAGCATGGGATTTGCACGACAGGGTGATTAACAGAGTCAAATTCAATAGCTAGTGATTACACATCACATGCACATATAATACAAGTATTCAGAAAGTTTTTCAGGATCCACAGCCATTGTAAATTGCACTGAGTATAGAAATTCCAAAATTCACAGGCTCTTAAAGATCATTTCTCCTGGGTCATTTATTCTAGAGCAAGGCTGAAACAGGAATTGTAAGTGGACATTCACGGAGCACTATGGGCCAGGCTGGGCCACAGTCTTGCAGGCAGCTCTGTCTAGCCCCCACAAGGAGGCTAAATTGGAAAGTAGCTACTACCATCCCCCAAAATGCAGAAGATAGTATGTTCTACAGCCATCTACCTTCTTCTGTCCTCTGTCTGCTGAGGGACTGACTTCTAGGCTCCCATCTTCCTGGTAGCAGAACTGGGTGGGATTAGAGCTCCAGCCCAGAAAGCACCCCCTTCTACCATCCAGAGTACTAGTTACACTATAAATTAAAGGCTAAAGAACAAATGGACAAACAATACCATAGGTGAACTCCATAAGAAAACGGCAAGCACATGGACTCCACAGGTTCCACCCAGGAGCACTGTGAATGCTGCTCAGCCACTATTCGGGGCTATACACAAGCCTGGGAGGTTGCCAAGGGCTGACCATGGGTTGTTAAAGGTCCATACTCCTCAGACAGAGCGTGCTTCCCGTAAGCTAGGAGTAACAGAGGCCCAGGGAAGGCATCAGCCTCAGCTCACAATGATCTGAGCTGTTAAGACAAACTGACAACACGAGGTCCAAGAAATGTCTCCAGATAGAAACAAAAGAACAACAGAAAAGGAAACCTCCCTCCAAACATCACCCCCACACTGGCTGAGACTCCAGAGGAAGCATGAACGCTGCTCCCAAGAAGAAACATGAGGAACAGAGATGTTGAGAAATCTGCCAAAGTCGCAGACTTGAGTCAGCACAGTAGAGAGAAAACAAAACTGCACTCCTGATCCCAGGGACCCACACCTCACGCAGGGACTCTGCTTCCCCACCGGCTCTGCCTCTGACAGAACTTCAAGATCCTCTTTCCATTTTTATGCTTAGCTTTGTTTGTGTTCTGAAGCTAAGGTTTCTCTTCCTTCTACACAGGCCAAGTCTCCTTCATTGCTAATGGCAATCCTTAAATACCATGGTCTTCCGTTCCTTTCTGTTTCAAATAAAAACAAACAAACCAGGCATGCTTTAGGGCCTGAAGATTTGGGTAAATGAACCACTGATACCACAATTCTGGGACTTAACCAAGTCCAATTTGCAGCTGCTGGGGGATTTGGAAATCAGATCTTCTTGGTGAGACCTTGCAAAAAGATAATAAGCACAATCAGAATGCTAATTTCCTCCAACTACCCAGTTGTCAACTTCAGGGAAAAAGTGGTTGGATAAGAAAGGATACACTTCTGAACTTATGTTTCTGGCTTACACAAGTGGTGGGTGAGGAGCATCCTTTCTAAATTAAGATCAACTGCTTCTGAAACAGTTACAAAGACTCTCCACATCAGAAAACTGTTGGAGGTTGGATCTTCAACATCCTCAAACAAAGGCTCCTATGTTGAAGACCGTGGTTGCCAGCCTATGGTTCTATGGGGTAGTGGGGTAGAAACTTCAGGAGGTTGGGCCAAGAAAGTTAGGCCATTGGGAATGTTTCCTAGCAGGGGTCATTGGGGCCCCGGCCCCTCCCTTCTCTCTTCCACTTCCCAGCTGGCCACCATGATGGGTGTAGCTTTGTTCCATCACACACTCTCCACCATGCTATTCAGCCTTGTCAAGGGCCCAACATGTAGGGGCCAAGTGACTGTGAACTGAAACCTCTGTAATCATGAGCCAGAGTAAAGCTTTCCTCCTTCTAAGTTGTTTATTTCAGATGTTTTGTCACAGCAATAGAAGGCTAACACAGTAAGGTTTCTAGCTTTAATTGTTTAAAAAGAAATAGCCTTGAGTGCCTTCAGCCTAGGAGAAGGAGATGGGTGTGACTCCAGTCCAAGAATCCCAGACCCTTCTGTCTAGACTATCATGGCTGCTCCTGAATGGTGGGTTCAAAGTATCCCTATTTCCTCTGTTCCTTTGGTTTTACTCCACCACTGCCATTTCTGAGATGAGGTCTTACATGACAAATGAGTTCACTGTAGCTGCTGTTTCCAGATCAATGTTACTGCTGAACTACTGCCCATGAGTATTTGTTTCGCTTTCCCTTTTAATTACTTAGGTTTGTTTGTTTTTTTTACTAACTTTGAATACAATAGAATAAAAAGAATGGAGCACTTTGCAAGCATGGTCTGAATAAGTTGAAAGTGTTGACACAGCAGTAACAGGTATATGTATAATTCATTTAATCTTTCTAGTCTGTTTCTGGAAGGCAGTTGGGGTGAGAAAGAAGGGAGCCATTTGAATCAGATGACCTCAAAAGTTCTTTTAGAGCCTCACCTCTGCTAGATTTAGCTTCACAATCCACTTCAGCCCAGTTTTTAATACCTCCCTGAGAATGTGTATTGTCAGAACTGTTATGGGAAAGCAGATGATACATTTTATGCAATGCATTTTTGTAAACAAATAAAGATTTCTTTCCATCAAAAATTCCTGAATTACTTCACTTGATGACTCAACTGAACAGTTCATAGCAGAGTCCTCTTAGTCTAAAAGCTAATGTATTTTTGCCCCACCCAACAACATGCAAGCCTGATATGGTTTGGATAATGATGCAAAGTCTTCACTAGTCAATAAAATGTCCATTCTCTCTACAATGATTAATTAATCCTTTGTATTATGCTTGCTGAATCTTCAAGCCTAGTTTCCACCTCCTCTCCTTTCAAATGTTATTGTGATTTTTATTTTTTACTAAACCATCAACAACCTAACCAAATCGTGGTACCACAGATCAGGCAATGGGCTACTCCAAGATAAACCTCCAAAAATAAAATGAGGGCTGGAGATGTAGAATGCTTGCTGGGTTAGGCCCTCAGAACTACAAAAATAAATAAGTAAATACAATAAAATAAAATGACTATCCCCTGGAGCTTCCCCTAGATAGGACTTTAGAACATTCTTTCTCTATATAAAAATTTTATAAATCCAATTAAAATTCTTAATTTTAATATTAATTTTAATATTGTTTTAAAAAATAGCCAGTGCAAGTAACCTCACTCAAAGAAACTCTTCCTCACCATGATATTTAATCACAGAGGAGAAGAAGGAGTTGCAAAATTTCTTGTGCTTCTACAATGCTACTGGGATTAGATTTCAATTAGTAGGGAGGAAAAAATAGCAGATGACAGTCTCCAAATAGCAGTTTCCTAAACAAGTGAATGAAAGTGGTTAGAGAAGGCTGGACTTTGGTTTGAATAGCCTGAACAAAGGAAGTCTGTTATGAAAAATAGGCAAATGGCCTATTCTGTTGGGGAACATAAAATAAGAGAGGTGAGCACAGAAAGCTGGCCTTCCTAAAAGAAAGCCATAAAATTCCTGACCAATAGACAAACCAGCCATGGTCAGTAACATCTAATTTTCTTCTGGGGCTGTAATTCTAGAAAAGTAGCAGGGCTCGAACATTTCAGCTCTTCCTCTAAGACTCCAAAAGATTCTGGAGAATTCAGACAATGAAAACAATGGAAAGAAACCAAACACCAGGCTCTAAGAAAGGCTCCTGCTGCCTGTCATCCTGGCACTGATCTTTCTTTAGAAATCTATACAAATGTCCTGAAAAGGTAACGAAATTTTCATTTCTCTCTACATGGATCAGCTATTCCCAGGATTTTTCTGTAGACGCAAACTGCCCCTGCTGATGGAACAGCAAGAGGAGGTCTTCCAGAATTTTCAAGACTTCAGAAAAGTCTTACTGAACAGATAAACATACTAGTCTGTACTAAAGCTCCACCCTCACTCCCAAACGCACACACACACCCTGAGTGTAATAATGCCAACAGCAACATAGCACAGAAGAACGTCCTGAGTTTTTAAGCCATAGCTACATAAGTACAAGTAAAATGGCTTAGTACTTCACATTTCCATGACCCCTACTGTAAAGTTAGGGCAAACATTCTGCTCTCCCTCCTTTGGTGAGGCCTTGTGAAAAATCAAGTGATAAAATGGAGTACTACTCAGCCATAAAAAATGAGAAATTAAAGACATTTATAGCTAAATAGATACACATTAAGGAGCTACTCTTAAGGGAAATAAATAGGACACACGTGTAAATACCAAATAGTTTCTCTAGTGTGAGAAACTAGAAGTGTAAATAAGGACTAAAAGGTATAATAGATAATGTGAAATAGGAAGAAAAGGGGCAAAGGGGAAGGGGAAGTGGGAGGGGTAAGGGAAAGGAAAGAAGGGAATGGAATTAATATGGGAAAATGAAAAAAATTGAAACAAAGTCTTCGTAAATAGGGAGGGATAGATAGCGGTTGAAGAGAGGGCAGGGGAATGGGGAAAAAATAAGAACCAAGAGAGTATGTAAAGGTGCACATCTCCAATGATGACTGTCATTATATTGTACACCTAAAATGTACCAATAAAATTAATAATAAAAAAAAGAAAAATCAAGCAAGATTGTGGGATGTTGATGTCCAAAGGCAGCACTACAGTGCAGAAGTCAAGAATAGGCCTTGGCCATAGTTACACACAGATTCTATCTGTGCTACCAGTTTTTCATGCCTGGACAGGCTGCTTTACCCATATCAGCCTTAGACTTCTGCTTCTAAAAAGGGTATAATGATGGTACCCTAGCTGAGAAGGTTATTTCTTCATAAATAAGCAAGTTAATCAATATCAAGCATTTTGCATAATTCTCAGAGCACAATAAACTGAATCTGTGTGTAATAAATAATATAGTTATTGGAAACTGGCTAAGACCCAAAAGAGAGCAGCACATATAAGAGTTCAAAACATGTTTGACAAATGAACAACTAATGACACGCTTATCTTGATTGACAAGATCGTAACCTTCCTGTAGCCAAGGTGCTTTCTCACAGTCCTTTTATGTTCCCAAAATAAAATCAAGTTAGGGTGCATGGTGAGTGAAATTAGACCTATTTAGAGTGGCCAGATTCACTGAGACAGAAAGTAGGCTGACGGTTGCCAAGGCTGGGGCAGAGGGGAAAAATGGGAAGTGACTGTTTACTAGGCACAGTTTCAGTTTTGCAAGACAATTAAGAGTTCTGGGGACAGATGGTAGCGACCACGGTACAACACAAATGCACTTAACGTCACTGAAGTGTGTATTTAAAAATGGCAAATTTTATGTTATATGTACTTTTACCACAATTAAAAAATAAATTTGTAAAAGAGTTGGCATTCAGGGAATATGAGGTTAATCTAGAGGCTGGCAATTTACAAACAAGCACTCATGTGAACCCATTCTAATTGTCATGCGGGCTCAGTGCCAGTCACCGGGTGGCCCCTAACTGGAGGACATTCTGTTTGGCCACTGTAAGAACACTGGGAAACATCCCTGATCCATTTACTAGAGCTCACTGCAATTTTCTATGATAGGGGCTCTGCTTTTTATTCTTAATATTTACAGGCAATAACACTGAGTCAGAATTTACATTTCCTCATTATAACTGAATTTCAAAAAACTACGTGGAGATTGTCAGAAACAGAGTGTAAAATGATATAATGTTGATGGAAAAGGGAGCCATCATTTTCTGAATCTGTTTCTAATACTGTGACTCTGTCTGAACCAATTCCTGCAATTATGGGGCCAACTCCCTAGGGAATTAGAAAGTGACTGTCACCTGGCCCAATTAGAAGTTGTACTAAATAGAAAGAAAGTGAGAAAATATGTGGAAGTGAGAAGTAAATCTAGTGGAATGGAATGGATTTAGCAATGATATTGGGGATTGAAAGCTGAGTTCCGGTCTTGGCCCAAACACACACTGGCTGTGTGATGAAGAGCAAGTCCTTCTATGCTCCAAAAGAAAAGAACTAACCAGAAGAGATGATTTCCAAGATTCTATCCAACTTCATAAATTTGAGATTCTACTAAAACACTCTGCCAGACATGCTTTAATTTATACGAATAAATTGTACTCTGATGCACCACTTTCCCCAAGAAATCTTATTTGCTAGTTATGAATGAACATGGTACGGGCAATCAAGGAAAGAAATGCTGTGATGATGTTTTCTAACTGAGAGCAAAGGTGTTCAAGAAGACGTTGGTCAAGAAAAGAAAGAATAACACCAGCAAAAATAATTCCTGGGACAGAAGATTCTTCGTTGTGTAGTGACACGGGGTGACACTAGACTGAAGGGTGGCCCTGACCTGTTCCCCACTCAGTCCCCATGGTCTCCTCCTGCCCACTTACCTGCGTAGGAAGACACAGGGGAAATCTGCAAAGGGTAGAGCTCACTCATGCTGACCGGCTGCTCATCACTCTCGGTGGTCACCTCTACAACTTGACAAATGTCTGGCGGATTAGTGACAATCTCTTGATCTTCAATGTTGCTGTCCAGATGGGACTGTCCTACAACTTCAAAGAAAAGGAAGCCATCATGCACCAAAGTTATCTGACCTCAGTTTCCAGAACATACTTTCACAAAAGAAAATCTTCAACAGACACAGATCCTGGCTGCCACATGTCACCTGCCAGGAAGTTGGAAAACAAACCTGAGTTGTAGGTTAATGTCTCGAGAGAAATAGCTTGCAATAACTGGGTTCCTGAGGTCTGTCCCCAGGATGTCTTCCAGTGATGCATCCTGTTAGCAATGTTCTACCCCGTGCAGCAGAATCTCAAACTCAACGCAGTGACAGGACGGCTATAGGCTGCATCCAGACCTAGCCCCAAGCAAGGTATGACACTGCTTTGAATCTGACCTATTTCTGTTTTCTGCTCTTGCTCTGAAAGAAGGTGCTGCTGTGCTCATTTTCTGCATTCTATGGTCTAGAGAGACATTACTGAATGAATGTTAATGAGGAGAAAAAGTCATAAAAACCTACTTCATTGTATTATTTCCAGCAGTAAGGGGCTGTATTCATACTCTCAGTCTTCTTCTTGCTCAGAATATGACTAAGTGGCCAAAAATCAGAACAGTGGAATAGTCAGGTTCCCAATTCTAACAAATATTAATTGCATTTACTTTCCAGAACACCAGTAAGATGAATTCGCACTAATTCTGGCTCTGAATCAGCTTCACAATTTTTAATTAAACTTTTTATTTTGATACACTTGTTAACTCACACACAGTTACAAGAAATAATAGAGATTCTGTGTGCCTTTTACTCAGTCACATCCAATGATAACATCTTTCAAAACCAGAGGCCAAAATCACAACCAGAATGGTGATGTTGATAAAAATCCCCCATCTGGTTCAGATGTCTTCAGTTTTCCTGGTACTTCATTCTGTGTGTATGTATGACCCTGAATTTAGATCTATGCAATCTTGTCATACAGCAGTTTCATTTGCCTACCACCACAGTCAAAATACTGAAGAGTTCCACCACCAAAAGTACCTCTCATGTTACTCCTTTGTAACAACACCACCTTTCTTAGTACCTCCCCATCCACCTGCTTGTCCCTAATCCCTGCCAACCATTAATCTGTTCCATGTTTCTGAATTTTTGTCATTTTCAGGATGTTACATACATGAACTAAAACAATAACTCATTGGCTTTTTTCACTCTGAATAATTCCCTGGAGAGTCATCCAAGTTGTTGAGTGTATCAATAGTTCTTTTTTTTTAATTGCTGAGTGGTATTCTATGGTATGGATATAGCTCATCTGTTGAACTATTCATCCACTGAATGACGTCTAGATTGACACCAGTCTTTGGCTAATACAAATAAGGCTTCAATTAAAGTCTGTGTTCGTGCTTTATTGAACATAAGTCTCCATTTCTCTGGGGTAGATGCCCAAGAGTGCAATGGCTGACTCATATGGGAATTGCATGTTTAGTTTTACAAGAAACCAGCAAACTCTTCCCCAGTGGCCCTGTCATCTCATATTCTCACCAGCAAAGTCTGAGTTATCTACTCTCTGTATCTTCACAAGTATTTGGCACTGTCACTATTTTTTATTTTAGCCATTCTTATAGGTAAGCAATGAAAGTCTAGTGTGTTTTGAATTTTTCCTGTCCTAATTTTAAAGAGAACTAACTTTACACAGCTGCTGGCAGTTGAGTGCATGAAATGTCCCTGAAAATTGGCTCCAATGAATAAGTCAGATAACAATATGTTAATAACAATGTTTTCTCCAGGTTCTCAAAGTACCTTGCCACCATTATCAATGTTAGACTCACATGGGTACAAATTATTATAACATTTCAACCCATGAAAATGACAAGGAAAGCAACATTATCTTGCTATTTATGGAGAAGCTTGAGCACAGAGAGGTAGAGTGATTTGTCCAAACTCACACAGCTTGGATGCTGTGCAGTGCTCTATGCTCCTGTCTTGTTCTCCCCTTCTGCAACTACAGAATGTTCAGGTGAGGCCACAGGGACCACATTTCCAGGCTCTGTGAGAGACCAGTCATTATGGGTGAGTTTTGCTCCAACCACTCAAAATATTTCATTGCCTGAAGTATTTTTGTTTATGAGGAAGTTCCTGTTTTAAATGCTTGAAGAGGGGAAATGAAAATATTACTTGATTTTGACCCAGGAAAGGTCTCAGAGGATAGTAGGAATTCAGAGGTCCATCAGTAAAGAAAAGAAGGAACAGAAGAGGCTGGAAAAGAAGACTGGGATGTGATAAGAGAGTCTACAAAGCCACAGCACATAGAATGGAAAGGAAATCGGATGCTGTTTGGGTTTTTTGACAAGGATATAATTACATAAAAGGAAGGCAGGCTATATATGGCAGGTGGACTTCCAAATTCTTATTTCATCCTTTGGACTATCCTATTTGAGTGTGAGGGCATCAGTAATGCAGTTCACTGGACTTGGGCTGAGTGCTGACATTAATCTCTCTCAGGTTTCTTCAGCTTTTTCTCCCCAGTAAATAACATGGCAGGAAAACAAGATAAAGTCCTATCTTACCCCAAGTCCTAAGAAGCAATCAGTGAGTGCAGACAAGAAACCAAGCTCTCTCTCTCTCTCTCTCTCCCCCCCATATATATATATATATGTCTTCTGAATAAACATGAATGAATGAAAGGCTAAGGTCATCAACCATCAACTGGCACCAGAGTCCTGCAGGAGTTCATGACAACTGGCAAACATGGCACTTAATGTTTCCCAGAAACATTCAAGGCTTCTGGCAAATGGGATCTTTTAAATCTAGATAAAGTGATAAAGACACAGTATGCTATGTTGTGGCCATGGAGGTTAGGAGAGAAAACATTTTAGGGTGATGAAGACGTTCTGTCTTGAATATGTTGGTGGCTACACAACTGAGTGCACCTGTCAGTACTTACAGAAAAGTATACCTGAAAGGGATTAATTTTTACCATGTTTCACTTGATATACATGGCCTCAGACCAAAAAAGCATGTAAGTACCTGTACCTCTATTCAAATTTCAAGTGTATCCTGAAGGCTGGTGATGAAGACAGAAAAGTTTCTGTCTTCTTTGCTAAGAACTAGACACCCAGTGTATAAAACTAACTGACAGCTGAGGCCAGACTTTCCCACAGGAGGGTGTTGCTTTATGCCTTGGTAAGGAATGGCCACTTTTCTCCATCTGAAGACTGAGAGCGCTTTAGAAACTCTCAACTTTCAAGCCAAAGCCTACAAGTGAAGCAGAGTGATGCCATCATTTGAGATGCTTTCTGGATGTGCTTCCACACTGTTACTAATCTGTCTCTGTGTGTGACACTCTTCTGGGAGTTAGACAGTAACCTGACTGATAAATAATAGCAACCAGACGAACTTTCTCGCTTTCTTTCTGATCACATAACCTCTTCCTAACCACCACCCTCCTAAAGACCCTCCCAACCCTAGAAGGAAGGCACAACTATGGTCCCTATTTTAGACACAATTCAAGTTCGAATAGTCAGTAAGTGGCAGAGCCAGGATTCAAGGCCAGCTTTACCTGACCCCAAATTTCAAACCTTTTGTGAGATAGTCTCCATAAGAGAAAATTAATGAAGTTCAAACTGAGCTACCCTTGACTTTCCAAGCCCCTCTCAGGATGAAAACTTTCAAATCTCACCTTAATGAATCTTTGGTCTCATAACCAACAGTGAAATTTCTTTTCAATAGTTCTCTATTGAGTGCCAAGGAAATTCTCAAATGGTTAGACGAGCTAGGAATCTGCCCAGCTCCTCCAGCTTAGTAAGGTCAGCACATCCTGAAAGTCACCCAAAGGAGTGTAATTTTATCTGAAGCTAGTTGTTAAGAATTACAATATTATTCATGGCTGGTAACTGATGGACCAGTTTGATTGCTTCAAAGGTCAATCCTGGTTTATTAACAATTTTTGACTCCATGTAGGGCTCCACTTGAGAAAGCAGGCTGCTCCCATGCTCGGAGAAGTGCTTAAAAGCAGAGCTTATTAAACATAGAGTGGCTTGGGCCTGTCATATGAGAGTTGAAAAGCTGAACCATAGAGGCCAGGTAAATTACTAAGGTCACCCAAGTAGCTGCAGCCAAGAAGTAAACCTAATAGCAGCGCGTACAAAATCAGACCACCAGCTTCAAACCATAGGGAGAAATTTCTCCTTGACCCTGAGACTTTAAGTATTGAAACTGTTAATACCAGCCCTGATAACACAACACAGGTGGAGGCTACTTTTTTTACTCAAATATACTTTTTGATAATATAATTATAATCATATTATTTTACTACTTTCTAACCAAAGAACAATTTACTTGTATATCTCATTTGATCCTCACAACTCTGTGAGGTGGGAAAGATCAGTTTATTATTTCCATTTTATATATGAATTATATATCATATATATTATAAATCTTATATAATATATATCTTATGTATAATTCATATATAAAATACATATATAATTATAAGTATGAAATCATGTTTGCATATAATTTAAAATATATTTGTTTTATAAATAATATATGTATTACTTCCAATTTATATATAAATTGAGTCTCAGAGAGTTTAGAGAAGTTTCCCTAAAATCATACGGTAAATAGAAAACTTCAAAAATAGGTCCTGAACTCAAGTTCTTTAACTTCTGACCCAGTGCTCTTGTCTTTGTAAGAATAGACAAGATGTGTATTTTATAAAATACAGCCACTGTTGGTTTGGAGTGGTGGTGGGAGAGATGAGACAGGCATGAGGGGTCATTGCGTTCAGGGACAGGGAAGGGTCCACCTTGGTGTGGTCCAGCTGCAGGTGCTCCCGCCATCCCAGGTGAGACAGGTGCAGGTGCAGCGGGTACTTTCACCCCATTAGAAAACAGCATTATGCACCGCACCAAATGGAGCCAACAATATGTCTCAGTAAAAACTCAGTAGAGTTAAGGAGTTTCTCAGGGTCAGCGACCTGGAAGCAGAAATCTGGGTAAACCATTATGGTTCACTTCTCAATGGAACTGCTGGATCCTTGGTGGATGCTCCACATTCTCTACAATTGGCTACATGCAGGTTAGATTCTTCAGAATAAACTGAAGTTTAAAAAGAAGTCTAGAGTCGGGTGTGTTGACAGGCACCTGTAAGGTCATCACTCAGGAGGCTGAGGCAGGAGGACCACTATGAGTTTGAGGCCAGCCTGGACTACATAATGAAACGTTATTTCAACACACACGTGCACACATGCACACACACACATACACACACACACACGCCAGTAAGGAGGGGCACTCAGATGGTTGGCTTGGGGATCATGATGACATGGTAATATTGGCATGTTAAAAAACAAATGACTCTGTGAAAAAGAGAAAATGGAAGCAGAGCCTAGGTACAAATAGAAACAGTGTCAGAACTAGGAGATGGTAATGAAGTTGAAAACCAGCCAGGCTCCAGAGTCCAAGGCTCCTGGTCAGCACATGAACACTGCTTGACTTGCAAAAGCAGGTCTTCAAAGGCCCAATGAGCCAAAGAAAAATAATGTCCACTATGACTTCTGTGTCTCAGGCTATTGGGGTGTCTTGGCTCATACTTCACAGAGTTTTATACAGCTGAGGCTTTTCCTGGGGAGCCGATATAATTGGATGCCGTGTCTCTGGCCTCTACCACTAATTGGGAATAGCTTGGCCCTCTCGGAAGTCACAGAGCACAGCTGCCAGTTCACTGAAATGAGATGGACAATTCCTTATGATGAGTGCCCTCCATTTAAAGACCCTCCCCAAAGCTACTTTTTATTTTGTTCATGCAATTTCACATTTTAATGACTAGAAAAATAGCAAAACACCAGGGGCAATGGAAATGGGAAGAGATACCTTGACAGCCTGGTATCATCATCTGTCAAACTATAGAAATTCTAGTGGCAGAGGCTGCCATCTTGAATTCTGTGAGACCTCATGGGGTGCCCCCCCGCCCGCCAATTTGTGAATCTGTTCTCTCACACTTTCAGTCTCCTCTGTTGATACTGGAGTTTCCAGGCTGGGCTAACCAAGATGCTTGAACTTCACTTTAGAAAAAGTCAAATCGGAAGCAACTGTCAGAAAAGAATATCCTCTAAGGTACACCTTGAGCAGCCAAAAATAAGACAAAATCCAAAATACTTTACTTCCTAACGGCAGTGGTGTAGTCATTTTAGCTGGCTTTATGTATTACAGAGTGATGAATAGTCTCCACTGTTTTCAAGTGATCTTTACTCTATTGCCGGGTGGGGTTGCCTTTTATCAAGAAACACAATGGGTCTATAAAGCAGCGCTGAGCCAGTCAGACAGAAGGTCCACACCTGCAACCTTCTTCCACTGGCCTGGAGATCATTTCCATACAGCTCAGTAAAAGTGCCGATACCCTGGGCAAGGGGCCAGCGAGGACTCAGAGCATTCAACATGTTGCTGGCTTCTTCCATTTCCTAAATCACCACACATACAACAAACACTCAGTGCTAAAGAAAAGTAAAAATAAAAATAAGGAGGTTTTCCCCTTCCTTCCTTCCTCTTAAAAGGAAAGCAGAGACAGGTTGTTTGGATGGTAAACATGGATACTTAAGCATATAGAAGTGCAGGAACTTTAGAAGGTATGTTTCTGTATGGAAACACTGCACACCTTTAGGTGTGCATAGCTGGTTAAGTCTGAAAGTACATCCAGCTGTTAATGGAGAAGGAAACAAGGGCAGGACATAGCCCTCTGACGTGTGTGTGTGTGTGTGTGTGTGTGTGTTCCTGCTGTGAATTGTAAGAAGAATAAAAGCAAACATTGTAGCAATCAAACAAGATTGTACAAGGCAACAGTACATTTCATGTTTTGCACACAGTGCTGTTTGCTTAGGAAAATAGCCATCCCTGTCCAGAATGCAAATGTACCCGTGGCTAGCCTCAACTGAATTCAGTATTGACTTTTAATCCAGTAGCTAAAAATCCCCCAGACAACATTTTTTTAAAAATCATCATGTTACATACACATTTTAGCTCCTAATTTTAATCTTATAAACATTCTCATTGAAGTAGGATGAAATCACCTTATGCCTTTCACATTGGGACCCAAACACAAAGGTGAAATGAAATGTGATTTTAGAAACAAACTGAAGACAAGAAATGGTGTCATTTTTAAATAAAGCATTATGCAAGATAAAGGGAGACAGAGTATCTCAAATGCCACAGTGGCCTTTCAATTTGAATCCCATGTGTATCCACAAATCACATGGACTAAGATAGCTAATTAATAATCAGGCAGGATTCATTGGGCAAAAGCTCTGTGCAGGGTCCAAAGTTGGAGACTTCAGATCATTACCAATAATCACTCCTTACCCTTTTCTTTATAATACTTTAATGGATGTACTTCATATACATACCTTCATAAGGCCACCAATTAATGATAAAGTTATATTTAAGTTCATTTTGCTTATTAATTTATTATTATTATTAAGACCAGAAAAAGAATCATTTTATCCAGTAGGTTATTATCTAACTAAACCTGGCCATTTTGTCTGAGAAGAGAATATTGACTTATACCAGCCTCAAGTAGTAACAACCAATATAAAAGGGCAAAAATACACCCCAAAACAAAACAAAACAAAAAACCGACATAAAAATTACACACTGAAGGCTTAGCCAAAATGATCTTTAAGGAGGGGGGGGCAGGATAGAACTGGAGGACTTTATGCTAAATGAAGCCAGGCACACAAAGACAGACACTGCTTGATTTCACCCACATGTGAATCTGAAGAATCCAATTTCACAGAAACAGAGAGAAGAAAGTTGGTTCTGGAGGCTGGGGCGAGGGAAGATGTTTGGTCAGAAGCATTCAGAGGCACATAGAAATTGGAGGAATAACTTCTAGTGATCTGTTGTATATTTAGTGATGTTATTAACAATTGTGTATAATTCAAAATTGCTAAAAGAGTACATTTTTAAACATTCTTAACCCTCAAAAAATAAAGTGGTGAGGTGACAGATGTGTTAATTATCTTGAAGGAATCTTTCTACAATGAAGACATGGATCAAAACATGACATTGTATCCCATACACATATGATTCTTACTTATCAATTAAAAATAAATAACATTAAAATGGGTAAGGAAAACCCTGACACGGCTCTCACTCTGGGCTGGCATATCATCTGAGGCCAACTTCACCACAAAAATGAAGAGGAACTCCAAAAAGCAACCAACCCACTTGCAATAAGCTGAGTCTGAAGAAAATGCACTGTAGTTAAGGCAAGCATCTCCATTTCTTTTTTCAAGGGCTCCCTGGGGCATGCACTGGCTTTCCAGGGGCTGCCTGCTGAGAAAGGCAAGGCAGGAAGAAACTGGAAGGGTGTGATATCACTACAGGGGTCAGGAGGAAGTGGCCAAGAAAAGAAGGGGCTCTGGAGGGAGGAGAGCTGGGCTCCAGGGCAGGCAAGTCACCTCACCCAGAGGGACTGTGTTCAGCTTCCTCCCTGGGAAGTGAAAGAATGCTTGGTCTCTGAGCTTGATCTCAGCTCAGACTATTGTGGGATAAAAATGCCTGGGGGGAAAACCCAGGCCATATCTGCCTTGCCTGATTCATCCCTCACACATATGCATTCCCCCAAAGACCTTAATGCTCAGAATGGCCCTGAATATGTGATTCTACAGTGGACCCTCGAGTTACCACTGGCCTGACATGTGAACAACTTGACCTATGACCAGAATTTTAGTTTTAACTTACGACCTAAGTTTTGAGTTACGACCCAAATGTGGGCGACTTGTACTTCCAGATGGTCTCAGATACAGATTTAACCCTTAAACAGTTCTGGAGGGAACATTACAACATCCCTTCCTCTGAGAGGTTTACTGAGAAATCCTGGGCCAACGTCTCTCTAGGGACACTGAGATCTCTGCCTGTATACAGGAGAGAGACTTTGAAGGGTGTGTAGAGGAGCCTGAGCCTTCAATTGACCAACTTGAGTTACAACCAGCCCTCACAAGAACAAACTGAGTTTGTAAGTCAAGGCTCCAGTGTACTTCCCCAACTCCAAAACCAAGGGCAAGGAAAGGGTACTGATCTCTATACTTGCCATGCCTCCTGGTCATGTTCAAGTGAGATCCCAGAAATGAAAGCATCCAGCCAGGAGGCTTATTTTTATAGTGATTTGATCTCTCTGGTTCTTATTAACATCAAAAGGCCTGACTGGAGCAAAATTTCATGAACCAAAGGTACTCGAGGACCACAAAGTCCCAGCTCTGGATTCTGGCTCAAAATCTGAGCCGAGTTCACTGCTAGGTCTCCATTTTATAAAGGGTCTCCACCATGTATTCACCATCACATCGTTGTGGGACTCTACTGAGGTGCACTCCATGACTCTCACTTCTTTGCCTAAAACCCACTAAGGGGTAGTGTTTACATTGTGTGTGTGTGTGTAAACATCCAGGCACTTTTTTGTCCATATTATACTTCAATTAATTTTAACAAAACACCCTCCAGTAATTTAAGATCAAACCCAACCTCCCTCCCGTGCCCCACAAAAGCCTCTATAACCTCTGACTACTTCTGAGGAGGACCTCATGTGACACCCTCATGGGTCTCACCTGGCTTGCACACTGACCTCCTTTCTGTTCCTCCACATGTTCCCACCAGGGTCCCCACTGTATCTGCCCCACACAGCACCTGCAGCTCCCTCAACACTCACTTCCATTAATCCCCTGAGAACTCCCAGTCTAAATCTGGTTCCAGGTTATTCTCTCATATTTATCACAAATGGGAATGGTGTGGTTATCTGTGGGTTTCTTTACTTTCTGCATCTTTCCATGAAAATAGGAATTGGGCCTGCATCGTTCCTCTATCTACTTCCTGTTCATAGTAATGAGTGGTGTGTGGATAGTGTTCAAAAATACCTATTGAGTCAGTCTGTGCCCTTTGTCAACAAGGGTCTGTGCCTCAGTTTCTTGGCCTGTAAGATGAGCACCACCTCTGTATCAGGGGTGCATGGAACAGTTGCTGAGAGGACTAATAAGGACATTTTTTCTCTCTTTGGTTCCCAAATTAAATTAATTACATCTTCATTTAGGACTAAATAGTGAAAGATTAAGAACTGCCCACCATTAGCCACTGGGAGAGAAAACATTTCTCCTGGAAGTCACTCTTCAGGCTGACCCATCTGGGTTCCTTTATGTGATCTTCAAAGGCCTTTATTTTTCAGTCCTGAAATCTAGGGACTGGAACTGGGATTCTAAGATGGTTCCAATACTTCCTCCTACTATTTTATTTCAAGATCTCTGTTTTACAAATTTTAGACGTGGGAGGGCTGCTTGTGTATATAAAAAATAAGATGTCAAAACAGTTTACCTATGATGTTCACCGTACTATCCACTTCATTTTTTATAGCTGAAGTCAGGACCGCATACTCAGGAGAAAGATCACTTACTCCATTACTAAGCCCCAAAGATGACTCAATTGGTTCTTGCTAGGAAGAAGAAAAGAAAAAAGCATTGAGAACACTTTCTTCCCCTTCCTTTTTCTTAGCTTAAATTCTACCCTTTGTCTAATTTCTATAACAATAGGATGATTCATGTTTGTCTTTAAATTAGCATTAAGTTAAAGCAGCTGAGAGTGTGCTGCTGGATATTTGGTTTCATTCATTTTCCTTCAAGGAAAAGATACCAGCCCATCTGGCTTGCCTTTAGGAAATGGTTACAGCTGCACACAATAGCTCTGGGGGTAAGCAAAGTCACAGAACTAATCCTTGCACTCCAAGATTTCAAGTCTTCCTTCCTTCTCTGAGGGAGAGCTTGGAAGGGTCAACTCCTGGCCTCTTCTCTAAGCCAGGAATCATACCACTACTTCTGCAATTACTTCTTAGAAAAAAACTCTACCTCAACAACTGATCCAAGAACAAGAACCTAGTGGAAGGTGTGGATGGATTCTCTTCAGATTTAGTTTGCTGTGGGCTTGGGCTCCTTGACCATTCTGCACCAGGCAGCTGGCTGGTAACCTGGACCATACTTCCTCTCTCTGGCCCAAGTCCAGGTATCCAGGCCCATGACTTCCCATCAATGTCGTGTGAGTGCCCAAATATCCCACCCAGCCCAAGAGGCTACACATTCTTTGTACTGAAGTGAGAATAAGTTCTTTTCCTATTACAGCTCTGAATGTCTACTTCATTCAAGTGCACTTGAACTTTCCACTCCCACGGTACTGGCCGGCTTCCAGAAAGCCAGTCCTTAGCCACATATTCACTTTCAGCATTTTGAGGAGAGAATTTTCTCAAGGTAAGATTACATTTGCTTCAAAGATAGTGATAAGCCAGACAAAAGCCACACAGGACAATTCCTGAAGAATCCAAGACAAAGGAGGGTGGGGGAGGAGAAGGAACACAGAACTGGGAGCTGAGGATCATGGCGGTAGAGCAGACCATGCTTTGAAAAGTCAAGAGTAGTGGGCAATCTAAGGCATGGTAAGTATTCTTATCTATTTATGCACTGCTTGGAATCAATGGTAAGCCTCCAAATCTTACAGAAGTTTCCTTACTCAGTTAAAAAATAAATATATCACACACTGCATGGCTTACCAGATGTACCAAAGGTTAAACTTCAGGAAAGGCCCAGAACAACCCCACTGGACAGAAGTTTTCCCTTTTTCCTCTAGTACATTTGTACATTAATATCTTGTACATTTCTTTCTTTTCTAAGTCCCAAATGAGAAATCTGACCTTTCTAGAAAAACACTCACTCGCCTATGGCCTGAGTTGTGAGTTTTTCTCTTCCTTTATAACCAAACTTCAGAAGAAATGTCTGCCTTTCTAACTTTACCTCCCCACCTGCACCCTCGTAAGTACTCATAGTTTCTCTTCCCCTTCATAAGCTCCCAGAAGGGTGGTAAGAACATGGGTTGTGGAATCAGCCAGAGCAGGTCACAAAGCCTGGCTCCTCCACTTCTGAACAGGTACAGGACTTTATTTAGCCTCTTTAAGTCTCTCTTAGGGCATTGTAGACAGTTTTAAACTGAGGGTAATAACAGGTTCCATGACACAGGGATGTTGTAAAGATTAAATTAAAAAATATGTACAAAGGCACTTATTATATAAATATTCTCTACTATCCAAAGTCATCAATACAAATCTCTCTTCCCAAACCCAGTGACCTTTTCTCACGTCCTTTTCCCTAGACCCCATACTCTGACATCCGACAGGAATGACCAAATACTCCCTTTTTGACAGTTCTGAACTATTTGACACTGCTATGATTCCCTACTTCTGTGATGGCACATTCCTCCCTTGATGGCTTCCTCAAAGGCCCTTTTTCTGTCTCCCCCTCCCCAATCATGGCCCACATTTCATTATTCCACTGTTACTTCCTCAACTGCCTCAAAAAACTAATATAAGTATCTTATGAAATTACAGAAAGAGCTGCTAATTTTTTATGAGCTCCTTTTGCTACCTTAAATCAGTTTTTAACTCAGTTTCTCCATTTCTTATCAAAGCAATGAGGGAGATTTGTATATATATATACTATATATAATATATATACTATATATACTATATATACTATATATACTATATATATATACAAATTAAATTATTCTGACTTCCCAAATGAAGACCTCTAAGTGTTTCACATGATCTACAGTTTAATTAGTGGCAAATGATACTTTTATCACTTTTCACTTGAGAAAATCATGATTCAGAGACTAAATTAATTTTCCAAGATCACACTACTTTTAGTCTGGTAAGATACAGGAACTGAACGCAGTCTTTAGTCACACAGTGGGGTTCAGTTCTAGGAGCTCTTGGTCTTAATAAAACCTGTATCCTGTACGCATTCCAATGGAGCCCGGGACAGAACTATTTGGGTCATTATTTTACTCCCCCAATCCCTGCCTTGTATTCTGTCTATTTCTATAGTAGCCAATGGAGATGTCTATCTAACCAACGGCTATTTCCACAGTACCAATGGAGATGGACTGTTTCAAACCTTCTTTTACTCCTCCAACCTCCACTTCAAAATATACTGTCAGTTTCAAAGTCTTCAGTCCAAAACATCTCATTTGTACAACCACTCTGGAAGGGCAAGACAGTAAACTCTATATGAAAATGTAGTCAGCCCTTCCCTGAAAGGTCTCCATCCAGGGCGAAGGATGATAGGCCCATGAGAGAAAGGCCTGCGTTAAACTGAGTCAACATTTTTAAGATAATCAGAAATAGGGCTATCTATATCTAAATTGTATTTAAAAATCCAAGGACCCCAAATTAAGAAAAGAGATGTACAGTTCTCTATGTGACATGTGCATGGAGATAGTGCAGGTCATGAATGGCCTTTGCCTGCAGCCTGTTCTGGTCCTCTCTGGTGCCCTCCTACTGCCCATCTCAACTCTACCTCCCTCTGCTGCTCCATAACCTGGCATGCTTCATGCTGAGTCAGCCTCCTCTTTCTGTTCCCTTCCTTAATTTAGATATAGGTTCTCTTGTACACCAAGGAGCCTGTAGCTGTCTTCATTCCTAATCCTCTTGCCTTGCTCCAAAGCAAATCAAATAGATCATGCTTGGTCCAGATACCTATGTGGTACATGTATTCTGTCAAGTATTTACAGTAATTACTTTTTTTTTTTTTTTTTTTGCGACAAGGTCAGTCTCACTGTGTAGTTCAGGCTGGCCTTCAATTCACTATGTTTCCCAGGCTGGCCTCAAACTCACGGCAATCTTGCCTCACCCTCCTAAGTGCTGACGTTACAGGCATGTACCACCACACCCAGCTCTGCCAAGTATTTAGGCCCAAGAAAATATTCTGTAATTTTAAATCTAAGGTTTGGTCTACAATTTAAGCAAAAGCAAATCTGCACCAAAGAGAGTTCAAGAGCAAGGGTGGCCTTTTAAACCTATAAAATAATCTGCCATTGGTTGGTCTCAAGGCAAGTCCTGCTAAATGGGCTTGGGGTAAACCTAAGTTAAAGGACAGCAGATGGCTCTCCTGGACAGTTTCTCAACTCTGTTCCAAGTGCACTCAGTCTCATCCCCATGTCAGAAGCCCTTGACTAAATCTTCCCTCCCCAGTGTAATGGCCATAAGGTCATTTCCCTCCCCCAACCCATTTTCCACCCCTCTGTCCTAATTATCTGCACAGAGCTAGTCTCCTTGAAGCCAATTTAAAGACAAAAAGTTTAAGGGCCTTTCCAGGTCTCTCTGATAACAAAAATCTCAGGCTGACAGCTGAGCTTTCTAAAGTAGGCCATGGAATTGGACCAGGGTGGAGGGATATACCATACCACATCGGCCACAATCCCACAGGGAACAAAAGCTCTGTACAAGACAGACCAGAGTCATGTGCCTAGTCCTTCTCTTCTTCCCTGGAATGGTGCCAGGTCACTCCTCCTCTCTTCCTTTTCTCCTTGCAACTTCCCCTTTTGACTTCTCTCCTTATTTCACTCTTCCCTCCTTCTCCTTCCTTGGATCTCTCTTCATCTGAAAGAGCTTCCTTTGGAGAAGGCATCTCTGCAAAGACTACATGGTTGCAATGTGTGCAAATGTCATTCTGGAGTAAAGGACCACACATCTGCACATCCAACACTTACCAGAGCTACAGCCTGTTAGAGTCAACTTTCTCCCTGACGTTTGCCTTACAGTGCTCTCTGCCATTTCACATTCAACATGCTCAAAGTTAAACTTGTCCACTTCTCCACAAATGAGCACTATTCCCAACCTTCCCTCTCTGGAGCCTCCTTCTTAATCCACTCCTGCCTTCATGCTCCATATCCTCTTCCAGGTTATGGAGAAACATCTTCTCCTCTTCATTCCAACAGCCACCATCTTTGTCCACACTTGCTGCTACAGACTCTCTTCCTCTCCATGCCTTCCAATCTCCACCAGGAAGAACTTTCATCATGCTCTGAAAATCTGTTCCAAGGAGAGTTCAACTGTGCCTTCTTTCATTAAATCATCTTTAGATAAGAGAACCAGCTCTCAAACTGCTCTGAGCAGTCCCCTCAAGAGCTGGAGACAGGCAGGGACCAAAGCAGGCAGGCTAAACCTGATAATCTGTTTCACCCAGGGAAGCTCTGCCTTTATCTGTTTTTCAAGTTTTCAAGCTGGCTGGATTTTCATCTGACTAAAATTTAAAAGCTGCAGACCTCTTCCAACCAAGGAAGGGATCAACACAGTAACAGCTTCTACAAGTGGCTATCTGTCTGAATGGTGACAGAGAGCACATTGCGTTTTATTCAATCCAGCTCATGTTGCTGTTAGAGCCACAGTTCTACAAGAAAGTTCTGCTGAACCAGTATCTGTTTTTCTGTAACTTCTACCCATGGGTCTATATTCACAACTAACACAGGCCAGGCTGACTTTTCATCAAGTGACTTTAGGGTAAGGGCCCTCTAATTGTAATTCCATCATAACATGAATGCTTTGATCGGGAAGCACTTTATAATTTTGGAGAATGTGCTTTCAATCTGCAAACAACCTTTCAGGCAGGAAGTATTCATTCATATTCACCCTCCCTGCAGGTCTTTATTACCCATTGTTTTTTCACACAAACTGCTGTTCCAATTAAGCCATCTTCCTGACTTGTCCATGGAAGACCAAACAACAACTCTAATCTCTCAGCCTTCATTCACTCATGAAGCTACAAGTGCTAGGGAACAACCACCATTTTATCCCATCCACCCCCTCAACCTGGCTCAGCTCTTACAGCTTCCGGTGGGCTGAGAGGCACTGGTGAGGGGAAGGAGCATGGGTCTTGGAGTTGACTAACATGAATTCCCAGCTCCATAAAGCAGTACAACTTTGGGGAAAGGACTAAACCTCTCTGTGCCCCTACTTCCTTACTAGGTAAAAGGGAGCTAACATGTTCACCACCAGGAAAACCAAGAGAAGCAATAATTACCACTTGGAGGGGCTCAAAATTATCCACTAATACCCTTCTATTCTGCCTACTTTTATTCCTTAACTTCTTAGCCTTGTCTGAATCCCCACAGAGCATTTTGTTTCATATTTTTAAAAATACATACTAGTGTTTTTACGATGATGTACAATCTAGTACTGCTCACTACTGTTTTCCTTGTTTTATTTTCCTTAACAGCTAGCTTCATTCACACAGGTGGGGCCTAGTTCAGGTAAAATATGGTTACTGAGCCAGACTCACAACACCAGAGAATGTGGAAGCACCATTTCCAAGTTACCACATGGCCATGAGCCCCGGGAAAACTATTTTCTGGGGCAACAGAGAACCCAGACACAAACTATCTGAGTGACCCAGGGAAAGTTCTGCGACCTGACCAACATGTTCTAAACACGGTTTGCTGCTTAAAACTTCAATCCAACTCAAACTGAAGGTTGAGAAGAGCTTGCCTTAATAGCAAGTGTCCATACCTAGTTGCTACACCAGGTTTGCACCAACAAATTTTCTGAGTAGAAGAAATCTACTATTCAGTTGTATATTTGCACATGGCATATAAACTTGGAGATTAGGTGTTTCGATTTATAGCAAGAATCCATGATTATAAAATTCCAGACGACCTGGAAAAAGAACTTTGGAAATATTCTACATGTATGTTAAGTTAACACATGGGCCTTACTTGCCATGAATCACAGAACTTGGGAAGCCTGCTGGCCTCTTCCATGTTCTGCAGCTGTACTGTAAGATACATGCAAGTAGATTTACATTCAAAAGTTATGCCGTGCTTACAGCTGATGAATTATCTGATGAATGAATTCTGCTGAAGGAACAATGTCCCTCAAGGCACACATTTTAGGTATTAAGGATATCTTTGTTACACAAGGATTTTGTGATATACATTGTGCTTGCTGAGGGGGAACCTCACCCACATACAAGACTGTACCTAAGGCAACCTTACTCCTTGGGCACATCCAGGGCTATGCCTTCCACAACATGCTCATGTTAGTGGCCATGTGGGAGATACTGCAAGGCCAATGTGTTTACTTATGAGAACACCTCATAGCCTTCATTTAAGGCTGCACATTTCCACACACCTGAAGTAGGTACATGCCACCAACTCTGTGCCATCCTTTCATTGAAAGCAGTTTTTCTTTCTTAGGGATACATAAAATAATGGAACATTTTACTATAATTGGCATCTGACATTCAATGGGTTATGGTGGGTATATTTGGATGAAATGCATCAAAAAGTGAACATGTTACTCCATTCTTATTTCTTTACCAACTGCAATTATGAAATTCTGCATCCTCCTTCTCACCTCACTTATCTTATTTATTTATTCAAAAAGTGCTTATGTACCCACTCATTTATTAAATATGTACAGCTTATTTGTTCTGTGCCAGGCACTGGGCTAGATGCTGTGAAAATAGTAGTAAATATGAACAGTCACACTTAAGAAGGTAGTAAGTTCTTCAAAATTATGTATTTGTAGGAAAATTATATATTTCTGACTAAAAAACACTAATCAAAATGTAGGCCTTAAAAATACTCATTGTCAGTAACTATACATAGCTAACAACTAGTTGTTTTTTTTTCACTTCCAATGAAAAATATATTTTTTAAAAAGTGATGTAGGAAAACCTATAGTTAAAAAAAAAACCTTTAATATCCAAAAATCACATGTAGTCTGTATAAAAGTTATAATAAATTTATGAGACAACTAGAATCCTAAACAGTAGCTAGATATTTGATAATAATGAGAAATTAGTGTCACTTATTCAATGTTTCCAGCTACAATAATGATATGATGGGGTTTTTTCTGGTTTTTTGAGACAGAGTCTCAGTTCAGGCTGGCCTCTTGCCTCAGCCTTCTGGTGCTAGGATTACAGGGGTGCCCCACCACATCCACCCATACTACAGCATTTTAAATGAGCATTTATCTTTTAAAGGTATATACTAAAATATTTATGAAATAAATAATAAAATGTTTGGAATTTCTTTCAAAATATTAAGCTAAACAAAAAGAAATTATTTTTGTAGGTCAAAATGGATTGAATAGCTATGATTTCATACTGAAAGTTGGGAAGTGGGTAGAAGTACAAATGAAACAAAATTGGCCAGAAGCTGATTAATGTCGAAATTGGGGTGATAGTCTATGAGTAAATTTTGCTCATCAGTTTCCTTACTCTGTGTGCAGAGTTGTTCCACAATAAAAAGTTAAAAAAAAAATTAGGCCTTAACACTATGGTATATTTAAAATAAGACAGAAGCTAAAAACAGTGAAAATGAAACTGGAAGTAACACTGTTAAAATACTCTGTCTAAAATATTTATTTTCCATGTTTGAGGTAAGCATCTTGGAAACTTGATTGTCTCAAGATTTCCTTCAAAATCTAACTGCAGTCAGCCCTCTGTAGCCACAAGTTTTGCATCCATGAATTCAATCAATAGCAGATTGATAATATTAAAAAAAAATGGTTTCTGTACTGAACATGTATCGTTTTTTCCTTGTCATTATTCCCTAAACAATAAAGAATAACTATTTATGTACTACTTACATTATATTAGGTACTATAAGTAATCTAGTGATGATACAACGTATACAACAGGATGTGTGTAGGTCACAAGTAATATAGCATGTTATATAAAGGACCTGAGCATCTGCCAACTTTGGTATCCATGGAGTGTGCTGGGACCACTATTCATGGATACTAAGGAATGACCTTTACTTTCACAAGTCTGACTATATTATCGGAAATAAATTATTTTGATTTTTTTCTGACAATTTTAACTTACTGACTTGGTTTTAAATATCATGCTATCTGGGCAGTTAAGAGTTTTTACTTCAACAGTTATTTTAGATTAAAAATCAGAATATGTTAGCATCTCCTTCAAGGTCAGTTCTAAATAACTACATGATCTGGGACACATGCCACTTAATCCATGGGCTCACTTCTGCAAGTGGAAGCCAGTGAGCTAAATCATTCCTCCAGTGGTCTACAGGTCTATAATTGTAGTGTCTGCTCGCTCCCTAGTGTGACCCCAGTTGAGCATGTGAGATTTAGTTCCTCTCTCACTCCACTTTAGGGGAGTTCAGACACTCTAGCCTACTGAGAAACTCACACACACATACACACTCCTATAGAAATCCTCAAGAATTAAAAGAGATGGTTCTACAGTGGACCCATAAAAAAAACAATTGAGAACTACACTTAAGATGATTATTGTGTCCTCAAACTAATGGCTCATGATTGAATATATATGTATATATGATTGAATATATATACTATATATACTAATATATATACTATATACTATTATATATTAGCATATATATTAGTTAATAGAATAGTAATATTTAATAAATAGTAAAGAATAAATAGCTGAAAATATATTTCTTAGTATCAGAATAAGCCAGTTGTTGGAGCTTATTTGGAACAAAGTGATCAGCTGCCAAGAGTCTGTTAGAGGCTTCAGACTGTCAAGCTCCAAGTGGATTTGTGTTTTCATTCATGAGTTTCTCAGCAACATCAGATTAAGCAGAGGACATGTGTACTTGTGTCTGCAAGTGAGTGTATGCCAAAGAGGAGACACATAAAGCACATAAAGCACAATAGCCAAGAAGACTAAACATTCCACAGAGATCATATTACTTGTCTTTATGAAACAGAATATGAATCATAAATATGGTCACAACTTTGGCTCTCTCTCTCAACAACCAAAGATTACCTTGATGTGCTTAACTCTGTCTTCTTTTTCTGTCTTTGGTTTCTTTCCTGTGACAACAAAGAAGTAGTTTTTGGATTAATTCATGAAGCACAAGAGAGAAACATTTCTGCTACATTAAATTCTCTCTGAAACTCTCAATGAACCTGTTGCTTTAATTTGTATGTGATCAAAATTCCAAATATATCTTTTATGCCTTTGGGGCCTTGAAAGTCATTTTTCCAGGCTAGATAAATGCAGACCTGTCACCTATAGCCAGAACAAGTATATTATCTTTGGAATTACTGCAGATGCAGAAATAAATCATGGAGGTATGAAGGTATATATTAAGAGATCGCTATTTTAGTCAATAAAATCTTTACCTTTCTTAGAAGGTCGTTCAGATAAGGGCAACATCCGGTATACTCTAAAGGCATTGTTTCCCTTCTTTATACTTTTATCTTTAACTTCTTCGATATCAGGCAAGGAATTCATGGCACATCGAAAATTTGCCTTCCATGTTTTTGGATCAGGTTTATCTACTCCTGGTTGATGCTTCCCTAAAACAAAATAACCAAAGGTTAAGAAAAAGAGATCCACCACCTGTCTCGAAAGCACAAGGTCCCGAGTTTGATCCCTGGTACCAAAAAAGAAAGAAAAGGAGAGAAAAAATTAGACACACAGTAAAATGAAGTTTCTGAAAACACAGTATTGCCAGACAGGTTGTAAAAGAAACCTCTTCATTCCAGGCTTCACCTACAGTGACTAAACATCACCATTTACCTTGGGCTAAGACAGTTCTTAAGATGTGGGTATTTTATTTTTAAAACCTAGACACATTCAGACCAACTGGGACAAATTGGTCATCTTGGTTCTAGTAAACAGCCTGAGATAAAAGGTGGAATGGAGAATGAATGTAGATGACACTGAAGCCTGGAAGGCTGAAAGGCCAACAAACATAAGTAACTTCTGACATTCAAATATTAAGTAAAAAGTTCAGCCCTGAAAGTGGCTCACTACTTAAAAACTTGTTATAAATGTATTCTTGATTACCCTTTTGGAAAGTAAATTCAACTCAAGTTTACGGCTCCAGAACAAATGAGTTTATATTTCCCTGGAAGCCATAGAGAACTTATCAGAATACCACATTTATGGGAAAATTAAAGACTAAGATCCTATAGAATGGGTGGAACATTACTTCTGAATGATATATTTTGTATTCACGTGTTCTGGCGGGGCTTGGTGACAAGTCACAGGGTTTTCAGAACTCTCTTCATGAAGCCTCCAGCCAGGATATTTTACATGTGTAAAGAAAACAAAAATACTGCCTGGGGATTTAGCTCAGTGGTTCTGCCGCCTGCCTTGCAACCCCAAGGTTCCAGGTTTGATCCCCGGTACCAAAAAAAAAGAAAGAAAATTAAAATAAACAAGAGTGTCTGCCTCTGTAAGGAATGCAGGACATTTAATACCTGTATGGATCGCCCAGTTTCTAAAGAGTGGTGCATCCTTTTCTACATCCCACCCATGCCGAGCTGCATGCATCCAGGGGATCTGGAAAATCTTCTTTTCCTGGAGTAAGAAAAAATAAAGAAGAACTGCAGTCATCAGGTTTGGCTAACCATGGTGGAAGGATCTTGAGTTCTTGCTAGTAAGAGTCCATACTAAGCATCACTAAGTTTGTTGTATGTCTACAGTGAAATCAACTGTAAACCAAACTCCTGGCAGAGTTCTAAATCTTGACACTGCTCTGGGCAAGAGTCAGATTTGCACAGCCTGGCAGAGAAGGAACATATATATTTCAAAGTCAAATGGGAGAATTTGGAATATGCCAATGTATTGCCTTACTAGTGTCTCTCTCTTTTCAGAGAACTGTAAATAATTAACAAACAACTGAAATTTCTAATGCCTTTCACTTAACTTCTTGCCATTTGGTAAATAGTAACTCCAGTTGCCTTAGGTAAATTAAAAATCAGGCATCTTTCCAAAAGAACACACAACCCTTTGCACTGCTACAGGAAAGTCAAGTGTATCTGAGGCCACTATCACAGAAATCAAATGTTTTGATCTCTTGTGTAGTAAACAGAAAAGGAAGATTCTATCTACCCTTCTAATCCTATGGGTCTACTGTCCTACATGAAATAGCAAGAAGTAGAAATATGCAGAGTAGAAAATGATGTTAATTTTCTGGCAAAAGTCCCTCAGTACGATCCTTACATCAGACTATCTTTCTTACAGACTGAGAAGAAAACTCAAAAATTGCCTAAATGAACCCTGGCAAACTCATGATTAGAAACTAATGTTTCAGAAAAAAAGTCACATGCACAGTGAAACTCCACGTGTAAAAGCTGGGTAGCTCAGCCCTCTGACAGCCAGCAGTTACTGAGGTCCCCATGGCACTGTGCATTTGACTCCATATGTCCACATGGGGCTCAATTTTGGTTTTTGCAACTGCCTAATGAGCTAAGCCTATGTTATAATTTCCACTTTATAGTTGAGGAAACCGAGAATCGGAATCAAATTACTTAGTCAAGGGGCTTACGGTTAAAGTATCTAAGTTCAAAACCAAGATTATGTGATCCCATATTCATACCACACACTGTCTCTCAGCTTTTAGATTTAGCAGATTCCCTGTTCAAGACAAACCTGTTGACTTGGATTCTGTGGCAATTAAAGCTCAGGAAACTGACTTTTTTCAAAAGCTTTCAGGCAGTTCTAGTAATTGCTAGGTACAAAATCTCTGCACTACACACTGGGGACAGAAAGGAAATATAAGTAGGGATTTTCCATCACTTCAGTCTCACACAGTGAAATCTGAAAGGGTCCCAGATGTCCCAAAAGGGACTCAATACTCCTCCACAGAACCAGTTACAAATACTGAACTGAAAATATTTCAGAATGTTGGAGAGTTTCCCAAAAACTGTTACAAGGGAAAATTCTACCATATTTTAAAAAGTCAATTAATAAAGAAGAACTGAAAGTGAGAGACTTTTTCACAGACTCTTCTTTGTTCATTCTGGGTCACCCATAATGACAGGAGGGTTTCATCCAGGGTGAGTCAAAAGGCAGTAGATCAGAAAAAGGTCAGTGAAATTCTATTTTTTAATATCCATGAAAATCAGAGAACAAAATCTCTTATTGCAGGTTTTTTTTATGTTCACATAAAAATGAATACAAATGAAAAAGAACTGAATTCAGAGAATTTTCCTGAAATGCACACCCATAAGCTAAAGCTTTCTGCTAATGAGATACAGACCCTGAGGAAATTGTTGTATTTTTTCTAGATCAAAAGATTTCTGAGGTGACAATTTGAAGTCTATCTTGTGAAACACTAAGTTGGTAGAAGGAAGACAAATCATTTAAGTAGCTGCCCATGCTCACACAATATCAAATGTATTCCCATAGAAATCATGCAAAAATCGTGAAATTATGAAAGCAATGAGTAAAGGTAGCATTACCAACTATGAATCCTCTCAAAATAGTCAAGGGACCCAAAAAGACCTTTCTCAGAAAAAGATACACAAGAAGCACATGAAAAGAGGGTAAATGTTGCTAATCGATAAGAAACTGAAAATCAATAACTTCTTCACATCTATTGGGATGTCTGTAATTAAGAAAACAGAAATTAAAAAGTGTTATGGAGGATGTGGAGAATCTAGAATCTCATTCACTACTGGAGTGAATACAAAATCATGGAACCACTTTGGAAAACAGTTTGGACATTGCTCACAAAGTTAAACAGACAATTGTCAGGTGCTCCAGTAATTTCACTTCTGAATATATACACAAAGAATTCCAACAGGTGTTCAAACAAAATCTCACACACAATGTGCACAGCAGCAATACTAACAAAAACCCAAAGATGGAAACAACCCAAGTGTCCATTCCCTGATGAAGGGATAAACAAAACGTTGCATATGCAGGCAAGAGAATATTATTCAGCCACAAAGGAAGGAGTGAAGTGTCAATGCACGCTAACACAGGGATGAACCTTTAAAACATGATGCTGAGAGAAAGAAGCCAAACACAAAAGGACAAATACTGAATAAGCTCATTTATATGAAAAATCCAGAAAAAATCTAGAGACAAAAAAGTACCTCGATGGTTACCATAAATTAGGGGAGAAAGAAACAGGCAGGGATTGTTTAATGGACATGGCATTTCCTTTTTGCAGGACAGAAAAAGTTCTGAAACTAGATGGTAGTGATGGCAGCACAACACTATGAATGCACTTAGTGTTACTGAACTGTACATTTTTAAATAATTCAAATGACAAAAAATATTTTAAGCTACATATAAATGTTAAGTAGTTTTTTCATACTGCAGAAAAAACTGCTAAGTAAATGTATCACAGACATCTGTTTTTTAAAATATTTTTAAAGGTAAAAGGTGAGGTTCATTTTTAAACTTAAAGAGATGTTCATGTGTAAGCATCCTCATTATAGAGCACCATGTCCTAAGGAACACTGAAGTGATGCTGGGTCTACTTAGACCCTGTGGCATCTTTAAGCACCTCAAGCCCAGCCCCAGTGACTAGTGCAGCACCTGCGGTGGCCATGCACACTGTGTATGGAGGCACTGAATGTACCAGAGTCCCCTCTGTCTGGATACATTTGCCCTCCTCTGTCCATCTGAAACAACTGAGTTTCTTTTGAGCAGCATGGACAAACATACCCGGTCCCCTGTGGAAACTAGTGCTGTTATCTCCCTCTGCCTCTCCTTTCTCCTAGTATTTTTAAGATGTTCCAGTCAGTTTGCTCTTTTTGTTTGGACTTTTTACCATGAGCAGAGGTAGCCTGATGTTCACACAAACACAAGCCCATTTGAAAGTGAAGAAAAGGGAAGGCTCCGGCCCTGCCAGACAGTCCCTATGCTTAGGGAGTGGTACAGCACATGGTCCCAACATGGAATAGGAACACTAATAACCAAGTAGGAATCACACAGAGCTAGGACAGAAATGAGGATCCCAGAGGCGGCTCCCCACTTCCTTCCTAAATAAATGGCCCAGAGAAACCACAGCAAGCACTTGGGCATATGTAGAACTAACCTGGACTTTCAACAAATCAGTGGCAAGAAGGAAAACAAAAACATAGGGGTTACTGTTCAGGATTTGGAGAAGCTTAGAGTCATAGACTTACATACAGTGGATCTTTTTCAGATTCTCATTCGAACAAATCAACAGTAAAAAGACACTTTGGGTATAACATGCACCACACTAGCAGAGAGTGACTAAAATACCACCCCCACACACACACACACAAGCACCCACAAAGATACCACAAAATATTAATAAATCTAGCAATCTATATGTAGGCATATAGGAGTTTGCTATCCTATTCATTCTCAGCATTATTTAAAACATACTAAGTACATTTGTAAATACTCCTAATAAGTAGATGCCTCAAGTCAAGGTTCCATGCATATAATGCTGCTTTGCAACTTTCCTCACTGTTCCTTTGGCAGAATCCAAATGATTCATTTCATCACCAACATTTTTCAAATTTATCAGAAGCAGGAAATGGAAACAAAATAAGGCAGTAATTAATCACCTATTTGTTTCTTACTAAGAATGTACTGAGTTGGATGGACTCTTCATTGGAGAGTGTGTGACAATAATAGCCAACCCACACCTACTACTCATAAATCTAATAATTTTAACACAAACACAAGCAATGTTTCTCCTCATAAGTACACAACCTTCATTCATGTATGTAGAACAAGCTTTACGGAGTGCCTCCTACTCACTAGCCTGTCACCAAGTGACAATCACAATGGCCATGCAATGCACATGGAGCTTTCAGCCTGGAGCATTTCACCATAAACAAGAATGCATTCTGAACACCACGTGCTATGGTTTGGATATGGCTTCAACATGTCCTCTAAGGTTTCTTTTGTCCCCAGTGTGGAGGTGTGGCAGTGGCAGAACCTTGAAGAGATGGGGTCTTAGTGGAGGATAATTAGGTCATGAGACCACTGCTCTTATAAATAGATTAACACGTCTCACAGGAGTGGATCAGATCAGGCAGGAGTGGATTAGTTCCCTCAAGATCAAGTTGTCGTAAAAAGAGCAAGCCAGGCCCTGCCCTGGTCTTTCTTCCTTGCTTACACACTTTGCTTCCTGCTTCTCTGCCATACTGTAAAGCAGCCAAGAGGGCCAGCACCAGGACATTGGCTCCATGCTGTTTGGGTGCTCTAGCCACCAGCATTGTGTACCAAACAAGCTTTATAAGTTATCAAGTCTCAGATATTTTATTATAGCAAAACAAAGTGAACTAAGACACCAGCTAAGACACAAGTAAATCATAAAGTACCAGGTATAGTGTTTGTTTTCTTAGAGTCACAACAGTCTTCAGCAGAGAAAGGAGCTCAAACCACCTAAAATATAAACAGGATTCTTAGAATGGTTGTGAGTGGGAAGGAAATAACATCAGCCCTTCAGTTAAGTATTATGTGGACAGATGAATGCTAACAAACTTAAGTTAGAGGAAACCTATAAAAAGATGCTGGAAGAAGTGTATTACGGAGAGAAAACATCCTGAGCCCATGTGAGGCCTGTAGTGACAGTGGCAGCACTGCCCATGGGCACAGACATGGCCCCATGCCCTCTGTGGCTAGGCCTCAATGGGATGCCTGCCTGACAGGAACCGCAGGCCTTGGCAGCCCAGGATCTCTTGTGCCAGGGTTGACCTGAGAGGCAGCAGTGGTGGCAGCTTCTCGCACATGCTCCCCTCCCATCAGCTGGGCTCAGGTCTGCTCAGCAGAGGAGCCTTGAGGGGGCAGGAAGGTCTTTCCAGCTCCTCCTGGGAAAGAGAACTCTCACACCAAGGGCCTGAAGAATGAAGCCCAGCAGGAAGGGCCACCTGAGTAGGGATAAGTGTTCAGTTATAAAAAGAGAACTCTATTTGCCTTCTGCTCTTGGATTACAAGAAATGTACAAAGTAAATGAAAGAAAAGTGGTCTCTCTACAGAGCACCTCTAAGGAAATAACCATTAAAGTGTACAATAGCTTCCTAGGGCTACTGTGACAAATGACCACTACCTGAACATCTCTAATCAACTGAAATTTATTCTATCACAATCCTGGAAGGTGGAAATCCCAAATCAAGGTGCCAACAGAGCTGCATTCTTTTGAAAAAACTTTAGGAGAGAATCCTTCCTTGCTTCTTGCAGCTTCTGGTACCTCCAGGAGTTCCTGGCTGGTGGCTGCATCACACCAATCTCCACCTGTCTTCACTGGCTTCTTTACATGTGCCTTCTCTTCTGACTCTCAGAAAGATGCCTGTCACTGGATTTAGGGTCCAACTAGATAATCCAGGATGATCACATCATAAAGTCCTACACTGCAACTACAAAAACCCCTTTTCCATGTAAGATCATGTTCACAGTTGGTTAGGATATGGACGTACCTTTGGGGAGACCACTACTCAACCTGCTGTAGAAGACAACTAACACAGCATTGGGGAGGCATAATGATACTGTGTTCTCCATGTTCAGTTGTGTTTTAGAAAAAGCAAAAGCAGTAACAGACAACTTGCGTTTCTTCAGAATCCAGGAACTTGTTTTAATCTCACATTCTACATCAAATTAGGTAATACTGTCTTGTTCTTCAAAATGGAATCCCATAGTGGGGGTTACAAAAACTAATGCATATACCTTGCTTAAAAGAGTGCATGGCACATCGTCTTGAAGAAATGTTGGCTCTTATCATCATTGTCGTCGTCATCATCATCATCAACTACACTATGTCTCTTCAACTCCACTTCCCTACCAACCCCCTTTCCCTATACCTCCTAACTAAACAGGCAAAAGACAACCTGATTTCTTATTTGTTTTTTGGGAAAAGATTAATTACTTATCTGAATCTAAAACACTATAGATACAGCAAGCCTAAAATATATACTGTGAAATAAAGATGTACTCGGTGGTACAACATTTATCTAGCTTGTGCCCAGTCCTGGATTTGGTCCTTAGCACCACAAAAAAAAAAATTTTTTTTTTGCATAATACTGAAGGTACACAACAGGATACATGAAATAACTACATGGTTTATTTCTATTTACTCTATACTCACATTGTTTCAGAAAGGATTCATTTCAACAGATATTCAAATACAGTAACATTAAATTTAAAACAGATGAAAGAATAAGAACAAAAAGAAATAATATTTGAGTGATATCTGAAAAGATAAAATGAAGCTAGGAGTGGTATTAATTTGAAAAAAAATGCTATAATATCATTGCTACTCGCTAGGAGCAGGCCACAATCTGCAGTCTGGCTTAAGCTCTTATACCTGGTACAGAGATAAAGCCTGACTGGCTAAATTATTCATTGTGTCCTTAAGATTTAAAAAGGAAAAGGGAGGAGAGGGGAGAAGAGTAAAAAGACATTTACTCAAAAGAACTGCAATTATTCCTGGTAGTAGGAGAGAAACTTCTCCCTTGAGCTTTCCTGAGGTAGGCATAATATATTATATTGAGTTACTTTCTAGGTTATAATTAGTTTTTCAATATTTTTTACATACATTACTTCTTTCTGAATTACCCTTAACAGCTAGGATCAACTGAATTAGAGTTTAAAGGTTAAAACAGTAATGAAGGCTGGGCATGGTAGCACACGCCTGTAATCCCAGCACTCAGGAGGCAGAGGCAGGAGGATCACTGGGAGTTCGAGGCCAGCCTGGGCTACATAATGAATTCAGGGTCAGCCTGAACTATGAAGGGAGACCCTGTCTCAAAAAAAAAAAAAAACGGGCCAGGAATTTAGCTCAATGCTTCCATTGCCTGCCTCCCAAGCACAAGGTCCAGAGTTCAAAAACAAAAATCCCCAAGAAACCAAAACCAAAACAAGACAATAAAGAAGTAGTGGGGGAGAAGGAGAGTTGTAAATGACAAACAACTACATTTTTAGGACACATGGGCATAAAAACCAGGTTATATTTAAAGATAAAACACATTTTTTAAAAAGAGAAAAACCAAAATTCTTTACATAGAGGGTGCTAAAAAGAAACCAAAATGCCCCATTCCCGATATAAAACTATGGAGTTTTGATGTCTTTAATCCTAGAAAGCCAGCAATAACAAAAGAGAAATATGGAGAAGGAAGAGGTTCCCTAAAGAAAACCACAGCAAGGAGCTTCCCATAAAGTCATCCAAAAGACCAAAGGAGAGCTGCTATGGGAACTCAAGATTTAGGTGACAGTCGGAGAAGATGGAACCTCTGTTATGATAACTCAATGATTTATAATCATTGTTGGTTGGTTCTTGTAATGAATAAGTCTAAGATTTTGAACACAAAAATCAACTTTGCTTTCGGTGGTCCATGTGAGCCTGCTTTCAGCAAGAACTCTCTCTCCCATGTACACATGCACGATTTTACATGCCAAATACACTTACCTTGTTAAGCCACTTTAACCCTGGTATTGTATTTGAATTTATCTGTTCCTCCAGCCAGGGGCGCATTCGCATCCTTTCCACCGGCATGGTTTCCTTATGCAGAAGGGAAACACAACATTAGACATTTCTTCTACTGACTCTTCCATCTGCACTTCAAAGTTCTATACCCCTGCTTGAGCCTTTCCTATTTCCCCTTTCCTTGGGGCTGGGGGTGCTGGATGAGTGTATTCAGGAGTGATACTCTCCAGCTACCTGTCCTTGCTTACCCATCCTGCTCATCCTGTCTTGGTGGAGCAACGGAATGAACCAGGTCTGCCATTCTCTGGGCAAGCTCTCAGCTGCAGGGGACTATGGGCATGGTAGGCCTGGTCTGGCAGACACCCAGGTATCTAGAGAGCCCAGATATCACCGATGATGCTGCCTTAGGCTAAGCCTTACCTCCTCTCCTACCCTGGCTGTGTTCATAGCAGAAACTTTGAATATATCAGGCATTTTGAGGACCATTCTAAGGTATCTTACAATACCTTCAGGTATTATCCTCCTGAAAGCCAAGGATGGCCAGAGCAAAACAGTTTTGCAGTGAAGAATTATGATAACCCAATTGCTTCCTTTGGGTATCTGTGTTATATAAATGCTTGGAACTCCCAATAGTGGCATTTAAAGCTGCATAACAGAATCAGTTTTCAGAGTTCACCAACATCATATCCTTTATTCATCTTTGCTCTGCTTTTACCTTAATGTGATGTCTTATTTGCTCCCTCAAGCATCTTTCTTCAATACCTTCTTCCCCTCTGACCTGACAGTGTCTCTTTTTCCTTTAACTTACTTTGCCTTAGGAAATTGTTCCACAACCTAACCAGCTTTCCTCCACCAGCCCACACAGTGCCTGTCCCTGCTCCTCCCAGGTTTCTTTCTAGGAGTCTTTCCCGTTTCCACCAAAATACAGCCAGAGAGGAACCACTAATAATGCATTTCCCTAACTGTCTACCACTCCTTTTCTATTTACTTATGCCTACATTTCCACTTTATTTGGGATCTAAAAGCAAAGACACTAGCTCAAGACTACAGGACTTCATGGACCATGCTGATATTATAAGCCTCTTTTCAACCCTTAGCTATCTCTTGGTTCTGTAACTCGTTTCCTCCCAAAATGAGCTCTGAAAATTCCATCCAGGTGCCTATTAGCTGAGATGATCAATGTCTCAGAACTCTCTTTTCTAGCCTAATGACTTTTCTCCTCTGCACCCGGCCCCCAGTTATTCCCAGAGGATAAGCTTCATTACAGGAACCATGAGGGGCCTCACTTTTGCCTGCAGGAGCCCCCTGCCTTTTCCCTGTACCCCTCACAGCCCCAGGTCACTCACTGGTCCAGAAACCTCCTGTTCCTTGCTCCTTCCAAGTTCTTTGTTCCTCTTTCCCTGGCTTTTCCAATTCTTATCCATCCCCTAGAGACCCAGCCTCCACCCTCATTCTCCACCAGACCTTCCCAGACCACTCCAGCCTGAAGTGATCTCTCCCCCTCCAACTCCTACCACACACAGATCTAACACTGCTCATCTGAAAGTCATACATTGTTTTTGGGCAGCCACTGTAAGTAGGGACTTTAAACTGACCTATCACCTTATCCCTAAACTTTTCAGCTTTGTACACCCTCTCTTCCTAACAATTATGACAATTTTTGGTTTTGTTTTATTTTTGCAGTGCTGAGGGATGGAACCTTGGGCCTTGTGCAAGTTAGGCAAGTGTACCTCCAGTCTTGTAAATTCTTTGAGAATAGGAGCTTTTCTTCTTATAAATCTATAAAGCCCAGGTGCAGCCTTCTTCACAGGAAATGTTCAATACAATGACTGGGCCAAAATTAAAGTTCAGTCTCAATGGGCGCCACTGGAGGATGGCCTGTCCACACATCTGCAAGCTCCAGGCCACCCTTCTTTGAGACATAAGCAGAAACCCTATAGACATCACAAAAGGACATGGAAAGGCCACTTGGAATCCTCAATGCACCTACTCTCGATGGGTCTGAAGTTGTTCTATTCATTCATTCATCTACCCATTCAATGATGATGGATTGAGAATGAGGTTCCAAGAACTGAAAACAGTAAGACATTCTCTGCCACCTTGACTCCCAGTCAATCGGGATGCAAGAAAGAAAAGAATTATCAATATGAAAGGTCCCATGTACAATACAGTAAAGAGTTACAGTGAGGAATTACAGAAGAACTCTGGGAGCACACTGGGTGACCACTGCAAGGGCTCTGCCCTCCAGGGAGGTGACCACCAACCCAGTGGGATCCTCCCTTGGAAGAAGATCTGAAGACATAGAGTGGAACAAGGGGAGAGCAGAAGTAGGGGTAATGACAGTAGTTACAAGGTGACAGCAACAGACTCCAGTCCGTCTGAGGGGACAATGTAACATGCACAGTTACTGCTATTGTACATAACCTCAGTGATATGGAAACACAAGAGGGAAATGTGAATGGCCCAGCTTTCAATTTGGAATTGTAATAATATATTTCTTCCCAAATTTTTTTTCACAAATAACTCAATTGGGAAAAAAAATGATCACCTGAAATATTTCAGAAAGCTTTCCATCATTAAAACTAAAGCCTTTGAGGGAGATACTGATGAACTACATAATTTCCAAATTCTGTAAATATTAATTTGCCTACTCACTAAAACTTATTTGTGACCACAAAATCAGTAACCCACGGTGATCTTGTGGCCATAGCAGATAAACAGAGAGAAAAACATGCGAGTCATCCAACATGCACATTCCCAGCCAAGGTCAAACAAGGCAACACTACCTTCCCGTTTCTGCTCGCCTATTGCAAATAAATGTTTTTTTCAAGGTCTATTTAGTGACATTTTCCACACTTTTGTACTTTCAGTTGGTCATTTTGCCATTTAAGATGGTCCCTGAGAGCGGTGCTGAAGTGCTGTGCAGTATCCCTCTGCACACGAAGGCTGTGATGCCATATGGAGAAGAAATGTAGTGGATAGATAAGCTTCACTCAGGCCTGAGTTATAGAGCTATGGACAGAGGCTGTGATTTCAATAATCAACTAATAATGTGTATTAAATAAGGTGTCTTTAAATGGAAAAGCCACAGAACAAGATTATATAGTGATCAGTTGATAAAATCTGATCAGAGGCTCCAAGGAACTTGATATCCTTATTAAGAGGGAAAGTCTGGCATAGTGGTTCACACCTATAACCCCAGTGTTCTAACAGGCTGAGGGAGGAGGATTGCAAATTCAATCCCAGCCTGGGCAAATTAGCATACTTAGCAAAGTCCTGCCTCAAAATGTAAAACATTAAAAAGGACTAGGGATGTAGCACAGTGTGGAAGCCCTGGGTTCAATCCCCAGATCCTCAGTACCAAAAAAAAGAGGGGGTGGGAGACCATGGACCCTTACACACACACACACACAAATGGCACATGAAGACACAAACACAGAGGGCAAATGGCTATGTGAAGACAGAGTCAGAGTCTAGAATGAAGCTGCCACAAGCCAAGGAATGCCTAGAGCTCCCCAAAGCTGGTAGACATGGGACAGATTCTCCCCTGGAACCTGAAGAGGTAGCTTATAGACAGCCTGCTGCCACCTTGATTTTAGACTTCTAGCCTCCTGACCTGTTACAGAATAGATTTCTGTTGTGTTAAGCCACACTGTGATACTTTGTTATGACAGCACTAAGAACTCATACAAGTGAGAGACAAAGCAAAGGCATTGGCACAGGAGGACCAGCTCCTGGAGGCAGTCAGCACCAGGGAGAAGCCAGGGCCAGAGACCAGGCTAGCCCTGAAGGCTCTGGAAATGGCACCTAAAATTTTAGTCAACATCTTAAGACTGAAAGCTAAAGGATTTAAGTGAATGATAAGGGCAATTCTCTCAGTGGTAAAGCTAAGACCTGATTGTGACATCAGAGAGGGCTTCATCAATCTTAATGTGCATACAAATCTCAATTCAGTAGTTCTCCCAAGACCTGTGACTCTACCTTCTAACAAGCTCCTAGGTCCATGGACCACAGAGTAAAAAGCACAAACATAGATTCTCCTTAATTTTTGCATATAAATTGAGTGGATAATCTGTGATTTCCTATATAAAATCCAGTCATTCTAGTCAACAGATCTTCTCACTCTATCATCATCTTACTGTTGATCCATTATTTATTTGCATGCCAGGATACATTTCAACAAAATGCAAAATGTATCTCTTCCCTTGCCAAAATGCCACAGTGTTAAAGTTGGATATGGTTTGCTCCCAAATGTTGATACACTAGAAATTTGGTCCTAATATAGTAGCGTTGAGATTCTGGAACCTTTAAGAGGTGGGGCTTGCTGTAAAATATTTAGGCTACTGGTAGCTCTACCTTCATAAATGGACTAATGCTATCTCTTGGTAGTGGGTCAGGATTAGATTAGTTCTTGTGAGAATTAATTATTATAAACAAGTCTGGCTTCTCCCCTGAATCCCTTTCCTGTACTCATTCCTGGCACTGTGATGTCATCTACCATGTGGTCTTCACCAGAGCCAAGCAGGCATTGTAGCTATGTCCTTGAACCTCCAGAACTGTGAGCTAAATAAACCCCTTACCTTTTAAACTGTCAACCCCAGGTATTCTGTTAGAGTAACACAAAATGGACTAAGACATATGGAAACCATACATGTAAAAAAATTTTTAAAAACTTATTTTTATGGTTTTTGTTTCTCATTTTATCCAACATGTATATGAAATAATCATACACTAGACATGAAAGATCTGGAATTCATTCATTTTTCTCTCTTCCTTGAAGAGCTATTTAAACCTATATCCTAACAGATATGCCCTATGCATAACATCAAAAAAAAAAAACTGATGAAATTGTCCCTGGTAATACAATCTCCTATAAAAATGTTAAAATTTTCTAGTTGCACAATTTATGTAAGGATTATATCATCATCATCATCATCATCATCATCATCATCATCATCATCATCATCATCATCATCATCGTCATGCAAATGTTTCCTCCAACTCCAGTCCTAATACCAGGTCAATCTTCTGAGAAGATGTCACAGTTGTGAGATGATATACTCTACCACACCATACACCTAAATATCAATAAAGTCCTAAGGTCCTGAGAAAGAGGGCCATCCCCAACCAACAGAGTGGCCAAAGCCAATGCCTGGGGGTTAGAACCACAGCTCAACTCAAATTTTAAAGTTCTTAAATTAGGATTGTTATTAATTAATGTGAATTTTTAAGAAAGACAAACAAAAATGTTTTATTAGGGAAAATTCTTAAATACATCTTTAACTATTTCAGGTTTCATTATTATTTTCTAATAGCTAGGGTATCACCAATGATGCACAATGAAAAACTAACCCATTTGCATCAAGGCATTTCCTCTCTTTTACTTGATTCTATATGTAGGCCTCATCCCACACACATGTAATAAATCACTAGTGGTCTTGTCACATGACATTGCACAGGAAATTTATCATTTGATGTTGATTCCTCACAACAGAGGATGAATACCTTTCTTCTGAGAAGAAAAGCAAAGGAAGAATTCTACACTGAGTCTATCACCTGAGCTCACCATTTAAGTGGGCACTGAAAATAGAACCTATTTCCATAAACACCAAGAGTCAGAGGACTGAGTATTGGAAAGAAAAGATGCCACTTTGGCATAGATGTTCTATCTTCTATTGTTGAAATTCAAGGCAACACATTGTTCTTTCTGTAAGGCAAGTTTTCCATGGGCATAAATACCCAGGCCAAGCAAAAAGTAAAGAGAGTTGGAAAAGGCAGGATAAGACACAAAGGTGATACTTTTCCTACGACACAGACATTGGGACACTTGTGTTCTGGCCCTGACTCTGTCATTGGTGGTGTATGCCCTTAGTGTATCTCTTGTCCATCTTCCCAGTCCACACTTTGATCACCTAGAAAAACAAAGCATCTAAAGAAAGATGATTTCCATAATCTAGAATTCTAGTAATCTTTTTGTAACATGAAGGCTTGGGATCTAATTTTTCTAAACTTCTATTCTTGTACACCAGGTTTTGTAAAAGTAAAATGCTAAAAATTTTTATTCCTATAAGCATATAATATGAGCAACTTCTGCTTCAAAGAAAGTAAGAGTTGAAACATTTGCCATCAAGCCTGACAAAGGTGCTTTTCAAAATCAGCTATCATTGTACCTTTGAGATTTGGAGTAGGGATCATCTTCAAAACCATGGCATCTGGTTATCAGTCAATTCAGCCCCTGATGGGTAGAGATCCCTGCTTATCTGTGGGGATACAATTTAAGACTCCCAGTCAATCCCTGAAACTACAGATGGCCTTGAATCTTGTATATACTATGGGGTTTTTTCCTTTATATAGTAATCTATGGTAAACTTCCATCTTCTCACTTAGAGAAAGCATGTCATGGCTTCTCTTTGTCATATCCAAATAGGCAGTTTATTACTTTGCCATTTGGAGCCCATTATTAAATAAAATAAGGGTTGCTTGAACACAAGCACCGTTGATCTGATGACTATCTCTGGCTACTACATGACTAATGAACGGGGAAGGTACACAACATGGATACACAGGAGAAAGAGATACTTTACATCCCAAGGAGGGTGAAGCAGAAAGGCATGAGATTTTATCACACTTCTCAGAATACTGCACAATTTAAAATTTATGAATTATTTATTTCTGGAATTTTCCATTTAAGATTTTCAAATCACAGTTGACCCAGGGTAACTGAAATCACATGAAACAAAACCCTAAGTAGAAGGAACTAAGTGTATTTCAAATATCACTAGTATCAGAGCTATTCATTGATTCATATAATATGAATGACCCCCTATGAAGCTGACATTGCTGTGGTCCTAACTAGTGCCATTAAAAGTGATACTGAATTTTCACCTAAATAAGTGAAGTTTGAATGCTGAAATAGTAATGCAATGGCTACTATTTACTGGCACCTGCTCTGTGCCAATATTAATACTAAGGTTCTATTATTTAACCCTTCTAACCCTAGGAGTTAAGAACTTGATTATCTTTTACAGGATAAGGGGTTGGATTGGAGAACTGCTAAAAGGAAACCTGTTAGTCAGTAAGGAAGAGCCAGTCAGGTCTGTCTAATGTGAACAGCCCAGGCTCATCACCCTTGTCTCTGCTTTCGTCTTATTTTACAAAGCCCTCAGTTAGGACAGTCTCTTCATCATTCTATTCCTGAGCCTTTCCCAGCCCTTGTCTGACTTGCATACCACTGACAAGACCATCTTCCTAAAAGACCACTTTAATCGTCTTTATTCAGTTCTAGAGACTTCTAAACACCCCTGCTAAAAACATGGACAAAATATATCTTTTAAAATCTGTTTTAAAGCATCAGGGAGCTGACAAGGGAATAAAAAAATTTGGAGGGTAGGGCCTGGGAGAAGAAGGAAACCTGAGAAGGTGAGCTTGGTATTTGGAGCTCCTCTTCTAGCCCAGGGAATCTGCTGACTCTTAAAAGGGAAGGCCATGGGGCTCAGAGGCAGGCCAAAGCTTCTGACACATTCAGGTGAGCAAGGGAACAAAAACTGTAGATCAGTCACCAACCAGGGAAAGGGAGTCCTGGAAACCACCTCACCCACGCTTTGTAAATAATAAAACTAAATGGAAATACGTAGTATGATATCAAAGATCAAAGCCCAGCTTTGAATCATCTCCACCTTTGATCAAATTAAAATAAGCTAGAACTAGTAGAAATAAATGCATATCTTATCTTTAGGAAGACAGCGTTATCTAAGGGTTCATATTATCTCTGGAGCTTTTCATATCCAGTCATCAGCATTCAATCAATATAACTAGGAATATGAAGATAAAAAACAATAAAAAAACAAGGGAAGTAATGGACAATAGAAATAGACCCATAGGAATACAGACACAGGTCTTAAACAGATTTAACGAATATACACAGACCAAGTATATTCAGATTCAATCTTTAAAATGCCTATGTCTGGACTGGAAACATAGCTCAGTGGTAGAGTACTTGCCCAACATATGCAAGACCCTGAGTTCAAGCCCCAGAATGAAAAAGCCTATGCCTAATATGCTTAAGGAAGTAAAAGACAAGGTAGAAGTTTCTGGCAGAGAACTAGAGGCTACAAAAAGAGAGAGAGCGAGAGAGAGACAGAGAGACAGAGACAGAGACAGAGAGACAGAGAGACTAGAACTAAAAAATAAATCATTAAATTAGAAATTCAATGGACTGGTTTAACATTAGCTTCAACACAAATGGGAAAAATAATAAAAAGGGAGCTAGGGCAGATGAAAATATAGAAAATGAAGCAGGGGATGGGGCCGGACATGGTGGCACACACCTGTAATCCCACCATTCGGAAGGCTGAGACAGAAGGATCACCACAAGTTCAAGGCCAGCCTGGCTGGACTACATAGTGAGTTCAAGGTCAGCCTAAAGTACAGAATGAGATCTTGTCTCAAAAAGCCAAAAGGAAGGAAAATGAAGCAAGGGGACAAAAGGTTGGAAAAATGTTTAAAAGTAAATGAACATAAATCCATAGGGAAAAAACTGAAAAGGTCTAAAATACGGGTAATTTGAAATTTCACAAAAGACAGGAGAAAGAATGAGGCAGAAACAGTATTGAAAAGATAATGGCCAATAATCTTCCAATCACAAATTTAAGAATCACTGCAAAGCCCAACTGAACAAACACAAATAGAAAACACACCTAGGTATACTGTAGTGCATCTGCTAAAAACTAAAAGCATAATGGTCTTGGGATATGACTCAGTGGTAGAATGCTCACCAAGAGCATAGACAAACATCATAAAAACATCAGGGGTGGGGGGGAATAGACCCATTACCTTTAAAAAACAAAACAATAGGGGCTAAGGATTTAGCTCAGTTGTTCCGCCACCTGCCTCGCAAGCACAAGGTCCCGAGTTTGATCCCTGGTACCAAAAAAAAAAAAAAAGGCAATTGCCCCCAATATTCGCAAAACACCCCAACCCCACAAGGTTTTCTAGTCACTACTCAGAAGAAAAAGCAATGGAAGACAGAAGATACTGGAAAGAAGTTTTTAAAGTTCTGAAAAAAAACTGCCACTTAAAAATCTTATGTCTGGAGAATATTTCCTTCAAGAATGAAGATAAAATCAAACTATTGTCACTTGGAGAAAAATTTTAAGACTTTTCTGTCTGTGGAGCAGACAGTTCATCAGTTCCAGTAACAGAGTCTCCGGAGATGGATCGGAACTGCGCAAAGGGATGGGAGCTAAGTGACTAAGAAGAAGGTTTCTGTTTAACTCTGTGTCACAGGAAGCTGACCACAGCAGTGCCCTTGGCCAGTTCTTGTGCAGCTGCATGGGTTCTCAGCATCTAACAGCCATCCCTGCACAGCCATGTGCCCACCCCTCTCATCCCCCTCCAGAAACTTTACTCTCCAATAAAACCTAACTCAAACCTACTTTCAGGAGTTAAACCTTCTCTCACAGTCTCAACCTTTGCACATTCCTGAATTTCCGCATATGCCTTCTCAGTACCCAGTCACCCGGCACATCAACAAGTATTTCTTAAACACATGGGATTACCAGGAACCGTGCTAAGCGCTGGGGAGGACTGAAAGATGGGAGAGTTGTGATCATTACCCTCAGGGAACTAATAAGTTAGCTGGCGACGTGAGACATCAATCCCATAAGGCTAATAATACTAGAATTATAATAATAAAACTATGCAATAGAGATCAGAAGGCAGTAGAAGATTAATTACCAACTAAGTTAACTAGTTCATAAGAAATAGATAAATCATCATTAAGTGGGTTTGTAAAGGAAAGCTTTATGGCAGAGGAAGTGTTTAAAATGGAGCGGCAGAGGGAAGGTGGCACGCAAGCCAGGTAAGGTAAAAGGCTGGTGTCCTCAGACAAAGCAGGGCTGAGGAAGATGTGTACACTGATAGGGCAGAGCAACCTGCCTGTTACCCCATGAGTAGGGTTTCATAAGACTTACCTAGCACGTGGGAAGCAAGTACTGTACTGAATATTTAACATCAATCATTTCTAACTTGCACAACAGCTCTTACCAGTTATTATTCCCATTTTACAAATGAGGAAAACTATAGCTAAGAGAGTAACCCACTTTGAGGAATAAGAAGGGGAAGGAGGAAGAGGAGGAGAAGGAGAAACAGAAAAGGGGAGGGGAAGAATGGGAACGGGAGGGAGAGGAGGAGAAGGAAAAATGAACAAAATAAAGAAAAGAGAAAGAAAAAGGAAATGAAAAGGAAAGAAAGGGGAAAGGAGAGGAATGTGCAAGTCACCCAAGGCCTCTAGATGAAGAGTCAGGATTTGAAGCCAAGTCTTTCTAGAGTGTCTCAAGCGCTTGGCTAACTTCTGCGCTCACCCAAATAAGCTATTAAAGATTTCTGAGTGTGTGACTTCAGAAGAGCCATGTTTCAGTATCATGAACCAAGCTGCACTAGATACAGAGCCAAACAGAGGCAAGGAGATAAGCCAGAAACTACTTCTCTGGTTCAGGATGGTGGCTATGAGCATGTACAGAAAACAAACTAAAACACATGTGATAACACACTTAAGGGAATATAATAGCAATTTTTACTAATATTTTTTCCTGGGCACACAAAAATCCATCTCCAAATACAAGTTCCTCTTACATGATATTCTATACCCTTCACACTATTTTGTACCTTTTCAGCAAAGTAAGAGTTTCCATGCACAATTATATGAATTGAGAGAAAGCCAAAGTTGAATGAAAATCATCATCATTTTTTCCATCACAAAATTTGTTCCAGTGCCTGGGGGAGTCAGATGCTAACCCAAATGCTTTTCACGCATTATTTCTTTTAACAAGCTCTTCCAGCAAGCTACATAAGACACAGTATCTTCCTTCATTTTACAGATGAGGAAATGAAGTTTCTTACCAGGCACAACATCTATTAAGCTAAAATTCAAACCTAGATCTGCTTGCCTCCGAAAGACATGCCAGAAACCAGTGTTTTTCAAACCTCTGCTAACAATCCACTAGAAGGTCATGGAATCAGTTTATTGGATTAAGATTAGTATTACTGGATTATGATCAACATTTTAAATTTAATTTTAATGTGCTGGAATACAGAACAGAAAATATGAGGGAGCACCACAAATAGAGTAAGTATTGTTTTGGGGGGTTTTGGGGGGTTTTTTGTTTTGGTACCGGGGATCGAACTCGGGTCCTTGCCCCTGCGCAGCAGGCGATGAAACCACTGAGCTAAATCCCCAGCCCTAGTAAGTATTGTTTTATTAAACTTATGTGTCAATTTTACATTGAATCACACTGTCATACTGGATTATGGCCAAGAGAAATGAAAAAGCATTGCATTAGGCTGAGCTACCTCCTGAGAGTGTGTCTACAGGTGTGGTGTGTGTGTGTGTGTGTGTGTACATGCAGGTGGCAGGAGGAAGGAGAGTGATGTGGGAAATGGAAAGCACAATAGGATACAGGAAGACAAGGAGAAGAAAACCCACTCTTAGTACTGGACTGACCACTGGGATACAGAAATAAAATATATGAGATGCTTAATGGCATTAAGTCCGGCATGAAAATATGTTCAGAGCTAAGACAACCTGTTCCTATATACTGAGGAGAGGTGTGAGACATTCCTATTTGGCTATGCTTAATACTTCTTTGCCTGCAGTATCTGTCTGTCTGTATCACTCTACATCTGGTGGTACCCTGGAAGATGAAGTCAACAATTGGCAGTCATGAAATTAGAAAGACATTTAACATTTGGATAGAATGCCAGGCACTGAAAAGAAGCAAGCATCTGAAATGTGCATATTATCTGCACTTATACAAAATCAAATTTTAAGTTTTGTTAAACTTCAGGAAAGTGAACAAGTAACAGAAATCAGTTGTATCACATCCATTGTATCACTGATATAATCTTTATTTCATGTATTCATTGTTTTATTTTACTGAATTTTTAAAAGATACATATCATGGATTCATTAAAGAATTTTGAGACTCCAGCCTAGTGCTTTTCATAAAGTTTTAAGCAATTCAATCATGACTTCTACTAGGGCCACTTTAAATACATCATAACCCATACTTCTACTTTTCTGTTCTATTTATACCAGTATGCCTAAACTGGCATTCAACATTACTACCTAAGGAACTTAAAAAAAAAATTTCTGGTTCCATCCTAATGAGAAGAAGCAAACAGGAATCTCTAATTATCTTAGAGAAATTCTGATGGGCCATGAAGTATGGGAGTCACTGCCAGTTAGTACCCATTAGTCCAATGGCTGTAAACCTCTCCAACTGAGTCATGGGGAAGGGGAAGGCCAAGTGTGAGCAGAATTCATTATTAATGGGAAGTAAATGCATATTAAATTAAAATGTAAAATGCCTTTACTACAAAACCAGTTTCCCAAACTGAGACTCAACCAGATTATAGTTTAGCATATTTGCCATTCTATCCACAATTTTATTAGGCAAAAAAATTTTGCCTCCTTTTGGAAGATTTTACCACTGCTACTTCACAAAAATTACCACCTCTGATAACAGACTACTCTGGTTTCTGAAGCAGTGAGATCCAGCCTCTGATATTAAGGTGTGCTACTTCATCACAGTCATCAGCAGACAAAGAAGCAGAGGGCCTCCATTTGTGTGCTCAAAAAGACACCGATATATCCCTGGTTTTCAGTACGACAGGTGAATACAGTGTAGCCTCTCATAAGAACAGAAGGTCTTCATCCAGACAGAAAGCTCTGAAAATACCTGTAGCATGTCATGCTCGTGCAGATGTGTGTTTTTCTGAGCAAAGTCCCGAGGGCAGTACTCTTAAGCAAACTTAAGAAACCCAGTTTAACCACACTAATGGGAAAGCAGCCAGACCTCCCTACTGAGCCCTTTCCATACCTTCCCGGACCCATGCCCATCTCCCTTGTCCTCCTACTTATTGCCACTTCAGTCACCATGTGGCTCAGTCTTGCTGTCCTCGTTACTCATACCCTCTTTCCAAGCTCACTGCTGCAGCCTGGCTCAGGAGAGCCTCATTTCTTGCCTGTGCTACATGGCATCATCCCTTTTTCAGGCCATCCTGTCTTCTGTCCATTTCCACATTCTACTTTAGATTACACAATCTCAAAAACAAATCTGTGCTGCTTACTCACTTGCTTAGAAATCTTGCAATGGTTTTCCATCTGGTTCCCTTAGGAAAAAGTCCATATTTCTTAGCATGGTCTGCAAGGGCCCTTCCTAGGTCTGCAATACTCTTTGGCATCCGTGTTTACCTTTCATAGAACCCTGTGCGCCTCCACTGCCAAATGAGCACTATCTCCCTGACTTGCTTTTTTGGGTCTTGACTTTGTTCTCTTTCCCAGAACACCCATTCTTTGGCTGCATTCACCTCCCAACATAGCAGCTCTACCACTTCTCCACTGCAAATGGGTCTCCCTGCATCCGTCTTGTAGTTTGCTCCCACTGCAAAAACTGATGATAGGCCAAACAATCTCATTATAGATTTATGGTTTATCACTTCATCTGAGCTTTCAGTCTCTGCAGTTCTCCTTTGCTTTTCCCTCTTCAGCCTCTGAACCCATTTCCCAAAGGAGCAACTGCAGATCTTTCTCTCTAACTCACTTCTGCCCTCATCAATCACTGCGAAGGATATTTCCTCTAACTTCACAGAGAAAATAGAAGACACTGGGTTTCTGAATTTACAACTCTCCTCCCTCTTCAAACTTCTCTGGATTTCTGTGACCTCCTTTATTCCTTTTTCAGACAAGGTGGGAGGTAATGCTACACAGGAAATGAGAAAGGTTTAAAAGGAGAGATACCAAGATTGGTTTTGGGTGTTAGGTTTGAGATATTTTGGGGGTGTCCACAAAGAAATGTCACATAAACAATTAGATGTGTAAGGCTAGAGTTCAGGAAAAGGGTCCATCCAGGGAAGATTCAACCACTCTTCTTTAAGCATTGTTCAAATGCCAGCTCTACAATGTCTGCCCTGCCAACTCAAAACACATACATCCTCCTTTCCTTTGAATTCATAGAACACACTGCCTCCAATGGTTACCATGCGTCTTATGCAGCAGTCCAATCTCCATTTCCCTTTTACACGTTTTAATCCACTGAGACAAAGACTTCCTGGAGTTGGAAAACTATGTTAACATTGCTAAATGGATTAACAGATAAAACTAGAAAGAGTCTTGCACAGTACTTTGTACCCTGCAGGTACCAGGAAGTACAGACCAGCATTATCTGCACTGCCCAACAAGGTAGCGGCTAGTCATATGTGGCTACTGAATACCTCAACGTGGCTGGCATGAATGGGGAAACCCTTGTCACCAGCGATGGAAGCATAGCTTCAAGGCTGGTTCTGATCTGCAAATCACAGTGGCCTGGTCAGGTGTCTGGTGGAAACAAAGAATCTGCACAGGATACCCCTGTGGAGTTGCCATGGAGCAGATCACCCTTCTGAAACAAAAACTACTCCATTGAGAAAAGTTGAGTCTTCAAAGGCCTGAGTCACACACTCTGCAAGCTCAGTCACCTTTGGGAACACAGCCCGCTGGTGAGTAGGGACCTTCTGTGTGAGTAACCACCTGATTTAGGTCTAGACCTGCCAACCCATGAAAACACCACCAGCTGGCAGGGACGGAGTATCCCCACACTCCACCATAGAGATAATAACAATGGCTAATGAGTATTAAGAGCTTAATAGTGTTAGCCAGCTTCTAAGCACAGTAGGAGTATTAACTCACTTGATTCACAGCAACCCTATAAGATAGATACTGCTAAAGTTCCCATTTGTGGACTAAGAAATTGAGCCACTTAAGGTTAAATATTTGCCAAAGATCACAGAGCTACTGACCAACAGAGTTTTGATTTGAACAAGCGTCTTGGGCCCTTAGTTAGCCTTTGGGTAGGGTATAAACATCCAGCCGAACAGGGTCCACATTAAGAGGCACAGAGGCCCCCGTGCTCTGTCCAACCCCGAATCCACACAGGAGCCCTGTGCCCAGACAGCCCTGCTGCCCTGTGCAAACTCCGGTAGCTGGGCCTGATGAACAGAAAGCAGTTTCCCAACTTCTCTTACCCAGCCCCACTTTGAAACCCACACTTCCTGTCCCTTTCAGTACCTTCCTGGCAAGAGGGAATCAACAGAACATATTGCATATCCTGGCCAACCCAAGCTTTATTTTTGTAGTTTGCACTAAGAAAACAATTATTTCCCCACTCCCATATGCCAAAATAAAAGTATCTCCCTCTGTCCACCCCACCACCTCCCTCTCCTCTTTAAGGAAGCAACAGGAAAGAACCAGCAGGGATTTTTCCTGTTGCATCACTTGGGTATATTCTCTAGTTGTTTCATTTTAGTTTCTGCTTCATAAAACAGGGTCACCTGGCCTGATAAACATGGGCCACCTACCTGGGTCTTGAGGGGTCTTTTGAAAGCAGAAGTTAAGTGTGCCCTGCCTAGCCTGTTACTGATTAACCTGGAAAACTATTTCAGGAACACAAATAAGTCCCACAGAAAGCTAATGTTCTACTACCTTAATGTCAATTTCACATTCGTATTTATTTAAGGTTCTGAAAACCACAAAAGGACTAAGCACTTTTAGTATTTGTCCATTTCCATCTCCTGCCATGTCAGTGCATATGAAGAGCAAACACTGAGCCATAAGGCCATTTTCCTTCCCACTCTAAAAATAATCTGTTTTAATAGCAGGACTTCTTAGGAATGCCAAACTGCTCAGCCCTAAAATTCTACTCCATCCTACTTAAATCCCTTAGCACCCTGTTTGTCCTGTAACACTTAATACCAAGTCATTTTTCTCTTGACTTTCAGAGGACAGTTGTGAGCCTACCTTTCCAAGAACATTTTTCCTGACCAACATAGACTCCACTGCTACCACATCTGGTACTAAAGGGACATTCCTAAGAAATATTTGGATGTTAATGACAGTCAATCTTGTCTGGCTCTTGCTAGTTACTTTGATAATGTGGAATTTCCTAATAGAATCATCGTGACCTTTATAGGACCCCAAAATGCCCTTATTTATCATGGAGGAGGATGGTGGTCACAATGCAGGACACAGGATGGCACTCAAGTTCTGACAGACACCATGCCTCCAGGACAGCACAGCTACCCATGCATGAGCAGGGCAGTGACCAGGGAAGAGCTCTTGTACTCCTATGTCCAACACAAGCAGGCAAGGAGTAAACCTGTGGCTATGCTACATCTTTATCCCTGAATCTTATATGAGACAAAGATCAGGGACTTGTAACCATAAAAGAGGAATCAACCTCTCATCCCCTTAAGAAATCCCCTAGTTTCCTCTACCCTCCCCACAAATATAGAAAAGCTGTTCAGGTTTAGGAGTGGAGGGGGTGGCAGATACTCCACTGGGCAACTATAACCTTTTCCCAGGGCCCTGCTTTAAGAACAAATGTAGAGGGTAGCAGAACCCAAATCTTTATGCCTTGGTTTTCTCCCCTGTAAAATGGAGACAGCTTACTCAAAATTTGTGGTAAGGATTAAATAAGATGTGTAAAGTCTGGTATCTGATCAATAATTGCAAGTTAATAATAATTTGTGCAAACACAAAATTTATGGCCAAAGGTGTTTAAAGAGCATTGTTTATAACAGCAAAAACCTAAATTGACCCAAACACCCAGGCAGACGTTTAAACAAAAAATAGTAGTTAAACGATGGACTCTGGGGATTGTAGAAGAATATTTAAATTGTATGGGAATGCTCAGAAGACAAAAATGGCAAAAGAAAGCAGAGGAAAGGATAAGTTATCAACCATCAGGGCAATAAAGGGCCATGCCGAAACTACCAGGGCTGTCATGCTACAGTGGCTTCCCCACACACAGTGGCTCCTTCTCCAACAAGGCCGGTGACAGCTTGCCTATCCAAAAGGGCTCCAAGCAAATGACACTTATAGAACCCAGGACATGTGTTGGCCTAGAACTGGGCAGCTGGGGATGGAGGGACACACCCCAATCCTAATGAGGCATGCAGAGAAGGTGAAGCCATTTCCAGAACAGCCGATCAGGGGCTACAAAGCTTTACAGCATATGGGTTCTGTGCAGTACAGTTTCACTCTTAGTCCCAAGTTTTCCAAGATGGTCCACATGTCAGCAGAGGACCCTAATATTTTTTCCAGGACTGGGGATCAAACCCAGGGTTGCTCTGTCACTGAGCTACATCCCCAGCCCTTTTATTTCTTTATTTTGAGACAGGGTCTCACTAAACTGCCCAGGCAGGCCTTGAATTTGTCTACCTACTCTAATTTTAGATACCAAAATAAGAACAATCTGAAAATAAGAACATTCTTCTCAAAGCAACTGAGGGAGCATCCCTCTACCATATCTTCTTCCTCCCTCACTTCCATTATGAGTGATTTAGTCCAAAAGCCCATTAGGCAGAGCAGATGCACTGGGTTAAACAGTGTTCCTAGCAACATTTATATTCACCCTGAGCCTGTGAATATGATGACCTTACCTGGAAATAAGCTTTCTATGATGTCAACAAGTTCAAATGAGGTCATACTGGATCACAGTGGGTCTCAGAGAAGGGCAAAATGGTTCCCTTCTACCTTCCTAGGTTCTTGGAATAGGCTATGATTTAAGGGGACATACCACAGATTAATGGGAGAGAAACCATATTTAAAGTATCTGCATATGCAAGGGAGTCCCACAGAACATGAGACTAGTTGGATGATAGAAGTTTACACAGCATTCTGTGCCACAGAAAGGAACAGAGTTTTGGGGCTTCTGGGGGGTAGTGGCCACACAAGTTATGGGGGAGAGGACTGTATGGGACCTAAAAGTTGTTTTCTTACGCAGATAAATTCTCTCAGGTAATAAAAGTTGGAGCAGTCTTCATCCGGATATAAATATTCTTACTAGTATAGATTTCCTTCTTTGCTTTGTAAAAAAATTTTTTGAGACAGTCTCGCTATGGAGTTCAGGCTGGCCTTGAACACACTATGTAGTCGTGGCTGACCTCAAACCTACAATGATCCTCCTGCCTCAGCCTCCCAAATAGTGGGATTACAGGTGTGTACCACTACATTCAGCCAATTTCCTTTATAGATATCATTTTTTAAACAAGAGCACAACTTTCCCAATCTACTTCTCTGTTATAGTTTCTCAGGATAATCAGTTTGAAATACACCAAAGTGAGGGGGTGAGAAGGGCACCCTCACTGATGTGGGCAGTCAGGGGAGCACGAGATTAGACACAGGGAGGCAACTGAATAATTACACAGTGGGTGCCAGGCTTCTCACTGTTGGGGAAAAAATTCAAAGGCACAGAGAAAGAAAACTAGCATAATCCAAGGTGCTGGATTACAGTTCAAGGAATAGGTCTGGACTCAACAGTTTTTCATTTATCTCAATAAAAACAAACAAATACAGATATGAAAAGTATGTGCAAGTATATACATGAATAATATTCTCAAACCCTGCCCACTCACACACCAATAGCATCAAGCACAAATCACAGTTTCTACTGTAAATTCTCCACTGAAAGGAACCAGAGTCTTATGGCCAAATTCAAGGCTGGGACAGGGAAAGTCAAAGACTAGCCTGAAACAGAATGGTTACCTACTAATTTGGGGCCATAAAGCAAGGCAGTCCTCAAAGATTTGGGGAACATATCAAAAGGACACCCCTAATTTGAAGGGGTGGTGAAACAGAATTTGAACATCAAAATAGATAATGAGCTGGGTGGGATCACAGCCTGTGATCCCAGCTTCTGGGAGGCCAAAGCAGGAGATATCTCAAGCTTGAACCCAGAGTGGATAACTGCGTGACTTAGAGGAGATCCATTCTCAAAATAAAAAAGGGCTAGGAATGGAGCTTAGTGTGAAGGCCATCAGTTCAATTCCCATCACTGAAAGAAAAAAGGTTAAAATATGGGAATCTACGAATAGGGAAGCAGAAAGAGAAAGTCTTCCCATAAGGTAAAATGCCAATTAATAAATATGAAAAATTAGGGAATTGGAATTAGAAGATGGACCTGTAGTAGCTCTCAAAACAGCAATTATTTGGTCAATAAATATCAATAGATGCCAAAGAGTATGTGAAATGCTGATGAGAAATTACATAACTACAATAGATACTTATGTAGTCTCAAAGTACCTCCCACAAAACATTTTTATTCCAAAGGGAGAAAGAATAACTTTGGAGACATCTGACAGATACCTCCTTAATCAAATTATCAAATGAACATCACCAATAAAGGAATAAATCAAAGTCATACACAACTTATGAGAATGTAACAACCTGTGATATTCTTGTAAAAAAAAAAAAATGCATGACCTGACTCTCATAAGGAAACAACCAACAAGACCAAATTGATATACTTCATAAAGTAACTGGGCCTGCAATTGTCAAAAACATTAAGTTCAAGAACGCTGAGGAAAGATTAAAGAGCCAGGACAGACAAGTGCAATGGTTGGCCACGGATCAGACTCTTGCCACTAGGGACACTATTGAGGTACCTGCGAAACTCCAATGGGGTCTGTGGATTAGTAGTATCAGTTGGCAGTGTTCTCTGATTCTGACTGTCCTGTAGTGGTTGTGTTGGAGACAGTCCCCGCTGTAAGAAAGACACACTCAAATATTCAGGAGAGATAGGACATCACCGTGGCCAAGTTACTTCCCAAAGGTTCAGGAAAAAGAAATTCTTTGTACTATTCTTGCACCTTTAGTGAAAGTCTGACATTAGTTCCAAAGAAAAAGACTTGGCAAGGAAGACAACAGAAAAGTATGTGAGTGATTTCCGATGGGGGGACCACAGCATTTCTACAAATACAACCAACTTGAAAAAAGTCCCTTCGTTGTCCTTAAACTGCTGGCAGTTTATTCCTAAATCCAGGCATCAGGATCCCATTAAGTACATACATCAATCACTTATCCATCCATCCATAAGCAGTGATTCAGTCAAATAACAATGGTCTGAACAAGGTGTCTCCTGGCTTGGCTTCCTGGGCAAGACAGGCAGTGATGGTCCGCAATTCAGGTAAATTGTCAGGTTGTGCAGAAAACTAAAAATGAGACCACCAGAGCTGGCCTGCATACTCAAATTTAGGCATTAAAGACTTACTTACCTCCAGTCAAACTTCTGTGTGAATATTTAAGTGAGGTCATTTAAAATTCAAAACACAAAGCTGGTTCCCCAGCAGCACTGCCTCACCTCCTAGGTTGAGGTGTCAGCAAAGGAAAACAAGAGAATACCCAGCCCTGGGCTCCCACTGGTTGTATATTTTAAGATACTTACCCTTCAGAGGCCCCCATAAGATTGAGCTCTTGGCAGGACATTTCCAAACAGCTCCAAGTTTTCATTGGAGGCCCCCAAACTGGCATTCTCAGCATAGTTTCACTTTCTACATGGTAACAGTTTTTAAACCTTTCAGGCACTTGGCTCAAGAAAGATGCACCATGAGTAAGGGTTTTGCTTTTTGTTTCTCACTTACAACTTCTCAGTTGTGAAAGCCTGAATAAACCTTCAGTTCTACTTGCTTTAGCCTAGCTGAAAATTGCAGTCATTGCTTTGGCCCAATGGTACCAAGCAGAGCACATATAACTATTGTCCCAGAGAACAGCTAAGACACTGTACGAATGGAAAGTGAAACCAATGGTCAAGAACAATTGCTCCCTTCTACAAACACTGTACCAAGCAGCCATTCTGACTGCCCTCTGCCACCCCAGGCCTAATCAAGTGCTAGCCCTGCAGCCAGAACACGCTCCTTAAAGCATAAATAAGACCTTGTTATTTATTGCTGAGGCCCTGTGATGTCACATGAACAGGCTCCTCTTCTTCATGCTCTGCTGCCTGACCCCTAAACTCCATCAGGGGCTACCCCAAGGCCTCAGCCCTGTTGTCCCTCAACCTTAAAAGAGTTCTATCTCTCTGGCTAACTAATTTCTACTCATTTTTCAGATGAAGCTTCAAAATCTCTTCCTCAGCAGAGAAGCCAAGCCAGGTCCCCAAATCTGTCTGCTCCACTAAACAAGAATCTCCATGAGGACCAAATCAACTCTGTTTTGTTCTACACTCTGACCCTAGGTTCTAAAGTATGTCAAAGGTCAATTCTCAATAAATATTTTAAATAAACAGTAACTCACTACAAACTCCCTCCTCCCCACCTGCCATTTCACTTTCCATGGTTAAGTCATTCAACATCAACCAAGATAGGAAAATGTTAAATGGAATGTGCAGAAATAAACAATTTATAGGTTTTCAGTAATTCTCATTACAGTATATTGTTATAACTGTCTTATTTTATTATTCTTATTGTTAATCTCTTACTGCGCCAATTCATAAGTAAAATTTATCATATATATGCATGTATCAGAAAACAGTACACAGAGAGCTCAGTAGTATCCACTGTGGTTTCGGGTATCCACTAGGAGTCTTGGAAAGTATACTCCATGGGTAAGTGGGGTAACTAGGTGACTCTATATACATCAGGCATCAGGACAAGCAATGGAAACAGAAAGAGGGCTTGTAGCCCAGTTAGGCTCACATACTATCAGTTGCAATGAAGAAAACGATCAACTGCCATAAAAGAAATATATGCTGTGGGGAATTCTGCCTAGGAAGGCAGTAGGGTATATTTTTTAAATTATTCCTTATAAACAATGCTTCAAATTATTTTATATTTGCAAAGTATAATCTGGAATATTGTTTATTTAAAGTTTTGTAATAGGAATTCACTAGAAACATACAGATATTTACCAAGACCACAGCGCCCATTACCAAGATTTCATGCGTGGTGAATATGGTGATCATATAATTCATTGGCCAAAATGGACAATTTTGAGTGTGGATGGACCCTTATTAATGGCTATCCTGGAAACAGATACAAAGAGGAGCTGTCTGTCCTTAGAAAAACCAGGAAGTGAGAATCCTCTGGCTACAGTGGCTATCTGGCTATCTGGACTGGAACAAGTTGTCATCTTTTATTCAAAATCTTTGGGCCAGGAATGTTTCAGAATGTGAAAGTGTTTGGATTCTAGAAAGATAATATGGTGCATATACCATATGGAACATAACACCCCCAGCAGTATCTAGGCAGAAACTCTTAATCCGACACCATAATATTTCTGGAGCAAAACATGTACATTTACATTGATTGGGATAAATAAAAGCTATGAATAGCTTTATGTCAGTTCAGGGCAGAATATCCTGCCAAATGAGTCATGATAATAACTTTCAATTTTCAGAGCTTTTAGGATTGCAAATAAGGAATTTTGAACCTGCAGTAGATTTCAAGTTATTTCTATCCTTGAAATACATTATTGTTATGATGCCATAGAGGAAAATCAGCATCTTGTTCCTTAAATTGTATTTACATTACAAATTAATCTGGCACAGACTAAGCCTAATTTTGTGAATAATAGCACTTTTTAGCTCTAAAATGGAAAAGTCTAATGAAAACTGCTTCTGCCTATTAGAAAGTGGAAAACTATGTTTCCTGAATAATTTTTATAAATTTAAAATCTGAAATAGCCATTTAAAATTATTATTTCCTTTAAATCAGGCTTACCAACCAATATGAGTAAATGTTCCAATTTACCAATCTAATATATAAAATATTTATAAAATAAGGAAAGATTTCAGTACAATTCAAAAATATCTTGAAAATATCCTCCCTGGGTTTCCTTTATAATGACATTTGTAATACCATTATTCTTTGTTCTGTGACATTTTAAATATTTGATTTCAAAAGTTAAATTTATTATAAACAATACTGTTGAGTATCACATTAAATTCAGTTTATTACTTGTTTGTCTATATGGGCACTAAGAGTGAGATTCAGGTCATTTATTGAGAGCTACAGGAGCCACCATGCCATGGACACAAGCCCTACTCCAGCTAGAAACCGTGGTATAAAACAAAAAGACTAAATGTATCTAGTTGAACAAGAACAAATTTACACACACACACATATACAAACAAAATTGTCTGGAAAGCTTACCTTCTCCATTTCTTTTATCCCTTCATTGTGAATAAAATGGGCAAATATATCATCGCAAAGTGAGAAGAATAATATACACTGAACGGCTTACATTCTGAGACATGGGCAGAAATTCAGCTCAGAGATCCCTGGACACAAACTTCCTCCAGGCAGTAGGAAGAAAGAGAAAACACTAAGACTAAAGCGGGTAAAGGTGAAGGAGTCCCTGTATCTTCCTACCTTAAAGGTCAGAGTACTTAAACAAGCTTTTGTATTTTCAGGTACTAAATTGAACTGTTTATAAATATATACATGCAAAAGTCAAAAAGCCTTTAAAAATGCTCTCCTGATTCCTCAGGAGATAATGTTGTGATGAGCAGGGTAGGCACTGACACAGCAATGGTTATGTATTAAGTATCTATGTACTAAGTACTTAGCACTAGACTACATTTTCTCCTTTAACCTCACAATGACCCTACCAAGGTAGGTACCACTGCTATCCATATTTTAAGCAGAAGACACTGTGTCTTAGTCCACACTAAATCTGGTTCTCAGGCACTGAGCTCCATTATGAGAAGTATTTAAAACTGGGCTTCAGCTTTTAGAGTCTTCTTGGTAATATAAAATCCTTGGGAAAAAGTTTTTTTCTACCTGTGCTCTTTGGATGCTCAAACATAAACATCAGAAGATGAATATGCTTAGACGCCTCACTAGTTCTGGTACTTGTCTCCTTGTGTCAGGACCAGGAAGCAGTAAAGTCCCCCAGTCATTTCCCAACACTTTCTGCTCGGTTCTGTCTTTGCTCAGAGTGAAAGAAAATTAAAATACAAATCACCCAAAAGGAAAGATGGAAAACAAGATAAGTGAGCTGACTGGGACTTTTCCTTAAAAAGGAAGTCTTTTGACTCTGTGTGACCCCAGGGCTGTGCTGATAAAAACACATTTTTTGCAATCCATCACAACAAATCCAGTAGCAAAGATAAACCAGGGTTTAAAGTCTGAAGTCCCTAAATAAATCTGCTTTGTAGAACCTGTGGGCCTCTATTTGGCATCTGACCCTAGGTGAAGGAGGAAACTGAGATGCATCCCTGCCTGCAGAAGCATCAACACTTCAGTGCTGTAGGATGAAGCAGGAAGAAGAATTCTAAGGGTAGAAGCCAACAAAGAAAAGAATAGAAGCAGAGTAAGGGGAAAACTGAGGAAAGGGACTTGCTCTCCAAAGAGATCCCTGTTTCTTCTTAAAAGACCATTTCCCAAGTTAGAGTTTCATAAAGAATGTAATGATTTTCCCCAGGAAAATCATTCTACACTTATCTTCCCTGATGAGTAAAGAATAAGAGTTACACAGCAGGTCACATCCATACCTAGGGGCTTGGAAGAAAAAAGAATTCTAATCACAACATCCCTTTGTTAATTTTCTCACACAGCTGCCATAGAAATAATGGCAGAAGAGACAACAGCGTGGAATGAGGAGCCTGGACTGAGGAGCCTGGACCACCTGCCTGTGTTCAAATCCCAGCTCTATCACTTAGCTGTGTAGCTTTGGGCAGGCTACTGACCTTCTCTCTTCTCATTAGGCTTTGTGATGATTAAATGAAGAAATGTGCAAAGCATGCAGAATAACACTTTACATCACACACACACTACAGGTTGGAATATAAATAGGAACAAAATTTCCAGACAGGACAAAATTTTAAATGACACCCTTGGACCAGCCATGTTGCTCCAAACAATGTTTCTCAGGTAATTTAATCACATGTAAAACATGCCTTCTTTAAAATAAATAAATCTCCAATGATCTGTTGCAGAAATAAATGCAATATTCTTTTGCAATAAATAAAAAAGCTGTGTGAAGTTGCACAAATAAGTTATTTTCTAGATTATCTAAATTATGAAAATCTACAAGTATTTTTTAGTCCATCATGTTTTTAAAGAGTGTTTTCAAGAACAATTCATATAAAGCAACTGGAACTGAAAAGTGTAAAATAACTTCTGAAAATATGTTTGAAATTTCAAAGCACACTGGGGCCACTGGATTTGTTTGGCCCTGGACACCAGCACCTAGATGGCACCAGCTTCCACAATTCTGCAAAGCAAGTCACAGACAGATTTCCCAGGATATGGACTGGAGCTCATACTCCATTTGCAGACCTCATTTCTATAAGAAAAATGGGATAAGAAGTGGCCCTATTTTTCCCCTCATCAGCACGTCCTCTGAGCACTGCCTTCCACTACAGGAGAAATAAAGTGACTTCTCATAGGTACATCGTCTACTCCTGGGAGTCAGTTATGCCCCATAAGACCTTTGGAAGTTGAAAAGATTATAAGTTGGAAATGCATTCAGCATTGCTTCTTGGCCTTTTGGCTAATATCAAGTGAAAATGCATTTAGTAGGCTTAACCTACTGAACCACAAAGCTTAGCAACCCAGCACACTGGGGAGTACAGTTTGTGTGTGTGTGCATGCACACGTGTGTCTGTGTGTTTCATGTGAGTCTATATGTTGTGCTACTGGAAATTTGAACTACTGAATTCAGGGCCTTCACATTGAACAACATCCCCACTCCAGTTTTTATGTTTTACTTTGAGATAGGGTCTCATTAAGTCACCAAGTTGCCCAAGCTGAGATGGACTTTGTGATTGTCCTCACCGGGCTGACTAGGATCTGTGGTTGGCTACTGCTGCTCAGTATTACCAGAAAAGATCCTGCTGTATGTAACCAGGCCAGGAAAAAGTCCATCAAAAAGTCCAAAAATCAGCAAGTCAAACCATCATAAGTCAGGGCCAGACTATATGGAGAAAATTTAATAAGGTAGTGTGTGTGGAAAAGAGGCAACATGAAGTGGTTCATTTAGACCAGGCTTGAGAAGGAAAAGCATAGCAGGAAATAAGAATTACCTGAATTAGCTGGGTTGTTCAAGTCCCCAAACACCTTCTCTTCCTTTTCATATTTGACAGACCTACCAAAGGTGTTTGTCCCCTGCTAAGAACACAGAGAAGATGAAGGGCCTAAGGGAAGCTGTGCATTCAGTACCTAAGTTAGAAAAGTCAAATAACAAGGATTCTTATGGGCCAGCACACAGAGATCTAAGAAACTATAGGCATGAAAGGACAAAACTGTTTGCCTGGGTTGCAAGCCAATCATTTACAGACTACCTTGAAAACCAAAGCCTTTCAAAAGACAATTGCTTGAAAAAAAAAAAAAAACTTGCCTTGAAAAACAGTTGATTTTGAAGAGCAATGTCTTTTTCCTTGGAATAAAAATAAATGATTCCCTCTCTCATACCACATCCATAGGCTGGTCCTGGCCACTTCCTTCTTGCTGTCAGTTTTCCTTTGAGAATTTCCTTTGAGTTTTCTTTTGCCAGTGAACTCTTAATAAAAATTTCTTATTTATCATCATTATTATTTTATTAGGCCACACAATTCAACACTTCACGTTCAACTCAAGAGCTAACATGCAAAATAGAAACTTACCGGCTATAGTTTCCACTAGTTTGATTCTGTTTTGGGGATAAACTATCTTAATTAGCAATGAATTCCAACTGCAAAAGAGAGCCAAAATTGCTCTCCCCTCTAAATACAGGAATACTTCCCAGGCAAGAATGGATTTCTCCCCTATAAGCTGCAGAATTGTCTTCGAATATTTTTAGAAGATACTTAACTGCTCTCTCAACAATTTCCAAACAGTTGCCAGAAATCAGATTCAGTGTCCATTGTACTGTCCCAACTGCCTTCTCCCTGCCAACCCCTTTCAGAACCACAGTGGTTTCCTTCCCCTTCTTTGTAGATGCTTACTATAAAAAACTCAGGTTTGATGAGGTCAGACTTCACCACTTACAACCTGTAACTTCTCCAAACCATCAAGTCCTCACCTATAAACAGAGATCTTAATAGCAATTTGACAGAGCTACTGTGAGAAGAAATCAATAAAAGATAGTTCATATTAGGAAAGTATGAGATGAGATTGCACTGTTCTCCCCTTAAGACTTCCCCAAAGAAACTGCACAGTAGAGGAGTGCTCTACCTCATAAAAAGAAAACAAAGCCAGATTATTCCACAAGAAGCAAGAGTATCGAAAGTCCATTTTCTGGAATCAAAGTATATTCCCTATTGGCAGTGTGGTCAGATTAATTTTCTCAGACATCTTATCACCTTGCTCAAAACCTTTCATTGGCTCCACAATGCACACTGAAGAAAATCTGGACTCCCACTCACCATAATTCACCACCATCCTACCTTTTCCAACCCTTTCAACTACTGATTCCTCCCACTTTCTAATGCAAACAAAGTTCTTAACTTCATGTGCTATAGGGCCTATCTCTGTACAAAGTCCTTATGAGCAAGAGTTCCATCTTACACATCTTTGAACTCCAGTTTATCAAGCGCATAGTCTTGTATGTAATGATATGTAGTAATTATTTAGTGATAAGGAAGTAGTTCAATCCCTCTTGGAACCCGCTGGGAACAGCGGACAGGGACCAAAAGGCAGATGATATTAACTATATGCTGTGATAGATAAACTTATTATGAACAAGTGATAAACAAGGGAAACAAAATTACTATAAAAAGTACACTATTAAAAAAGAACTGTTTACTATTTGCAATACATTTCCCATGGAAATCAAACTAAGTATATTAACAAACTTTTGACTTACATTTATTCTACATTTCATTCAAAAAGACCTTACTGAGCTAAGCCCTATAAAGAACACTATGGGTCAAGCATCATGAGGAGCTCTATGGAGGACACAAAGATGATGAAGATTAAGATCTCTGCCTTCAGAGGGCTTACACTACTGGCTGAGGATGGAGCCCAGTGGTAAAGACTTGCCTAACATGCATGAGGCCCTTGGTTAAATTCCCCAGCTGGAGAGAAAGAGAGATAGACAGACAGACAGATTTGTGTCTCCTGGAAGAATGCTATATCCCTTGATAAAGTAACATGGGTATGTAACACAGTAGGTCCTAATTCAATCACCACATCAGACTCGCTCCATCATTTCTTTCACCTCACAATAAATAATGTGACCCCGCATTTTACACAAGTGAATTGTTTGGAAGTCATGTTGGGAGAGTTTTACTAGGTATTATAAAAGTCTGTAAGAAAAAGAGATCTCTGGAAAGCTTCAAAGAAGTACGGGCACCCGAACTGCACTGGAAAACAGGTGGAAAGGAAAGAACATGACAAACAAAAAGAAGAAAAACAAGAACAAGAGAAGGAAGTACAGTGGCACATTTGAGCCCTTATTAATACAGAGAAGCTATGCCTTGGGGAAAATGGAGGGATGTAGTGGAGGAAGAGCAAGGAGGCTTTACTGAGGCTGGCCAGTTAACAGAGAGCCCAGTGGCCTCACAACAAATGAGAGCCCCTGTTGCCTGCCTGGGGAAACCCCAAATACATCCAGGGCACATACAAAGAAGGCTCTTGGGCTTCCCACCTGCTCAGGTCTTTGTTCCTCACTGGAAAACACAGCTCACGATCCCTATTAACCTAGACTGTAAGATGGACTGGCCTGTGTCGAAACAAATAAAAAACTGAGTTGATCATTAGAAATAAATTCAACCTGCACTTACAGAGTGCTGAGTTTGTGCAATTCACTTTGCTGCGCCCTGGGCAAAACATTGCATTGCACTGCAGAATTCACCATTGTTTCAAAAAGGCAGTTACTTATCATAGAGTATAGAATGTAATATATTGAAATAAACTCCAGAATACCAAGGGCCTTTGATAAGACTTTCAAATCTTACTCCTACAGGCAAGAGTTCAGCAAATATCCAATCAGTGCTCTTATTGCAATCAGTCGACCTCAGGTGGTACGGCCTCCACAGCCAATAGAAGTTCCATAGTCACCTCAGTCAGACTTGGAAAGCAGACAGAAAGCCTCAACACCGTGGCCTCCCCCAGCCTTTGAGGGTCTCTCCGGTGCAGCCGTGACCCCAAGGCACTCACCCAGTCCTTCCACGGCTGCCACAGTATGGCTCTGCCATCCTCAGGAAGACCAACTTCTAGAGGAAGCCCATCCTAAAACTCTGTCCTGCTTTCCTTTGGTTCTCTAAGTTGAGTTTCTTATACAAATTAAAGAGAATTGTCCTTATCTCCACTTCACTTGAGCATTTTACACTTATTTATAATTACTTCATGCTCTTTTTATAAACCAAATCAGAAAACAAATAATGAGCACACACAAAAAAACTTTTGTACCCACTTATCACTTTCTCTGGAAAACATCTGAAAGCACGGCCTGTGACAAAGCTCATGGTAGAGCACCTGTCCAACTTGTGCAAAGCCTTGGGTCACAAGGAAGGAAGGAAGGGGAGAAGGAAGGAAGGAGAAAGGAAGGGGAGGGGAGGGAGGGGAGAGGAGGGGAGGGGCAGGGCACAGCAGGGCAGGGCACAGCAGGGCAGGGCAAGGCAAGGCAAGGCAAAGAAAAGAAAGCTGGCCCCCAAAGACAAGCCTCATTATTATCAAAAGCACTGTCCAGTTCTTTCCAGTCTATAGGCTACCAATGCACACCCCCCTTATATATTCCCTTATACTCCACAGATGCACAGCTGTGACACACTCAGCTGCCCTTATCCATCATTTTCTGAAATGCAGATGGGGAAACTGTTACAAATTCTCAGTAACCTTCCCAAAAAACACCTTGCTCTACTCCCAGAATAAAACCTTTCCTTACTGGGAAACATAGCAATCCACGCTCTGAATCAGATATATGTGACCACTAGGGGCTGGCCCTGACACTCTGCTCGTATCTGTTTGCTCCAGCCACCAGGAGCAGAAGCAACTGTCAACCCTTCCTGTCTGTTCTTGCTGTTCTTTCAATCAAAAATGCCTCCCTCGCCCATTTGCCAAATTTACATTGCCTCTCTCCTTCCGGAAGTGGGTGGTGAACTGCCCTCCAATTTCTCTGGTCCATGAGACCGCTTCCTTCTTCTCTCCCTAAGTCTTTTGCTTGTTGTGCTTCTCTGAAGCCTGTATCTCATTATTTGGTTACTGCAGTTGGTTATTTATCTGCTTGTCTCACTAACTAAACTGTAAGCTCTTTGAGAATATGGATGGGTAATTTTCAACTTTACATCTTCACAGCATAGTGCTTCGCACACAGCTGTTATAAAACATCTGTTGAAGGAATTAATTCCTTGGAGAATTTTATTTAAAGTAGTTGTTTGCAGAAAAGAATTTAATTTAATCACTATCATATTTCTTTGCATAGTACTTAGAGCTAGTTTTAAAGGTATTTTAAAATTATTGCCCCATGACTGAAGGAAATAAAAACTTTGTAATTCCTCTTATTACCTCGCCTTTTGTCAATCGCAGACATTATGCATCTTCTTCCGAATTATTTACAACTCAGTAAGTTATGATCTATTTGTTACCACGCCAGGGTATGTTATTCTATAGGGGCCAAACTTTAAGAAGAATTGATAGAAATGAAAAATTGGAGCAATACATATGAGTAAACCAACAACACAGCTTCTACCATGCAACTGACATTTCATTCAATTTCTTCATCTACTACAGCTCTTGTCAGAACAAATGAAAAATTTCTCACTCTGGTTCACAATACATACATAAATGTTTTTATTCATTTTACTTAACAGATTTACTTGCAGCAATAAATTTTTCCCATCCATTCAAGTAGTAGTTTGAGCCATTTTCTAGCAGATTATATTTAATTCTTAAGCTCCTGTTATCCTGAGGTGGTTCTGACCCAACTCTACTCTGAGATACCATAGAAGTGCTGAGCCTGGGGTTCTTTCTTACCAAGCAGAGAGGTTACCCTACTAGGAACTGATATAATTAATTCACCTCCAGATTCAGGATTTCCTCTCCCTAGAAATTTTAGGATTCAAAATACAACAGAAAAAAGAAAGCGTTACACAGTTCAACGAAACTCACTAAGTACTTAATCTGGCAACCAAACCTTGAGCAGTTTACTTGATTTCAGCAGGGCAGACTATGGTCACTAAGGAAGTTTCCGATCCTAGCATTTATGAAGTCTGAGTACTTTTATCTGATTTTTCCTTCAATGCACTCTGATTCACCTCATTCTGGCATTACTCAATTCCCAATGTGTGTTTTATCAGCTTTACAGCATCTCAAAATTTTGAAAATGATTTTATGTTGCATTCTATACATATTGTAATGAGGGAAAATCTTAGTCCCTTAGACTACACTAGCATGTCATTTTGTAAACCACAGAAACACACACACACACACACACACACACACACACACAAGACTGGATACAACTCAACAACCTACAGACTAACAATTCAAAAATAAGGAATATGAATACAGATTTCTCCCATAAAAAGATGTCCTGTCGCTCATTATTATGGAAATGCAAATCAAAGTCATACTGAGATATCCTTCACAACCATTAGGATGGTTATCAACCAAAAAACAAATTAGAAAATAACAAATGTCTATAAAGATATACAGAAATTGGAAACCTTGTTCATTGCTGATGGGAATGTCAAATGAATGGTATAGCCACTATGGAAAATAGTTTAGTGGTTCTTCAAAATGTTAAACATAGGCCAGGCACGGTGGTGCACACTTATAATCCCAGCACTCGGGACGCTGAAGCAGGAGGAATCGCTGCAAGTTTGAGGCCAGCCTGGGGTACCTAGGGAGTTCAAGGCCAGCCTACACTGCATAGCAAAATCCTGGCTCAAAAAAAATTTTTTAAACACAGAATTACCATAGGACACAGCAATTCTGGTGGCTTGAAAGAACTGAAACCAGGGACCCAATAGGTATTTTTATACCAATATTCACAGCAGCCTTACTCAACAGCCAGAAGGTAATAACATCCCTATATCCCTATTGTACAGCAAAAGATGAATGGATTAACAAATTGTAGAAAATTATTCACTCTTAAAAGGACATATACCTATAATCCCAGCACCTTCAGAGGCTGAGGCAGGAGGACTGCAAGTTCAAGCCCATCCTGGGCAACTTAGCAACTTAGGGAGAACTTGTCTCAAAAATTAAAAATAATATAAAATAAAAAGGGCTAGGGTTGTAGATCAGTGTGAAAGCCCTGGGTTCAATCTCCAGTACTGCAAAATAAATAAATATATGAGGTACTTACAACAGTCAATTCCCTGAGGCAGAAAGTAGAATGGTGGTTGCCAGGGGCTGAAGGGAACAGTCATTGTTTAATGTGAACAGATTTTCTGGTTGAGATGATAAAGGTCAGCATAGTGGTAATGGCTGCACAATATTGTAAACATACTTAAGGTGCGTTCGTTTTTATACAAATGATCATTCTTGAATGGGAAGAGGATTAACAGATGGAGGGGGAGGGAGGAGAGAGAAAGGGGATGAAAAAAGAATTTAAAATGTGTTATGGACATGTATCAACTCCACCCAAGGACTGTAAACATTATGTACTCCAAACATGCACTAATAAAAAAAAATTTTTAAATAAGCATACTTACCACTGAACTGTACACTTAAAGATGATGATAATAGTAAATTTTATAAATTTGCTAGTTCTACTGTTTCCTTCAGTCCTCTTGTGGGTAATAATTATCTTTTAATTCAGATGATTTGAAGTACAGTGGTATCTCAGTTCATGAACTTAATCTGTGACCAGAATGAGGGAAAGAGTTAAGATCATGAACTGAGGTACCCCTGTATTCACTACAGCTACACAGTCTCTCATACACACACATTTACACACACAAAAATGCTTATATATTTTTTTAAATTGACTAAGGATCCATTTCCCTTTCATGGTGATGATCCCTCAAGTCATGTGAAAAGAAAACCACCATTCATCACACAAAAAACTAGGTTCTCCTAGCACAAACCTCCACAGGCAGAAGTCCGGTATTTATTAAGCTAAGGGCTAGTGACAGCATCCAAGCTGAGAGGAAGGAAAAGAAGACAGTGGAGATAACTATCAAGGCTCAGTCACTTCAATTTTCCTGAATGACAAAAGACACCAAACAGTAGCTCTACAAACAAACTGAACTGAATATAGGAGGATCACAGGGATAGAGCAATAACAATAAACAATGTGTTGTTTCATGCCTACTTTATAATCTACTCAGAATCTGGGTTTTAAAAAGTACAATGATGCCCTTACTCAAAAATCTGTCACTTTATCACTGGCGTCTTCTACAATCTGAGACGACCTGATGTGGCCAAAGGAAGAGGAGCATCATTCAGAGAGACAGAGGCAGGAGGATCACAAGTTCAAGCCCAGCCTAGGCAACTTAGATCCTGTCTCAAAAAAAAAAATCACTGGAGATGTAGCTCAGTTTGAAGCCCTGGGTTTGATCCCCACTACTGGGGTGGGGTGGGGGTGGGGGTCTCCCAGAAAATCTACCACCCCTTTCGCAGGACCTGTTATCTTTCTTGTCTACTTGCTTGCTTTTGTTTTCTCCACCTGGACAATTTCACCTCCTAACTAGGAGGACTAGAGACCACATCTTCAACCTAACTCAAATCCATGCTGATTGCTTCTCCTTTGCACACATCCCTCTACATATAGTTAGCACTGAATAAACACTCACTAATTAAATGACTGATCAAAATAGTTAGTTGTTTCAGTTGAGTAGCTTCTTCTACCCTGTCTCCCAAATTGTAACCTGACTTTCAAGAACTGCAAACAGTACATGATGCATTCAAAGCACCTGTAAGAGAAGTAAATCCTCTCCTATATTTTCAACTCACCCTGAGTAAACTAGTCCTCAGTAGGACCACACCCGAAAGTGGAAGGAGAAGTTCATCTACATTCCCTACTGGGTCCTCCTTGCAGGCTCCCCAAGTTTCCACCTTCATTCTACAATGGGAAGAAGGGAGCAGTGTTACCATTGTGGGTCCCTGGGAGCACTAGAACACCCCATATTCCCAGGCGTGTCCTCTGGGGACAACAGCCTTTTGATTGACTTCTCTGACCCCTCTCCCCTCCTATTTGGAGGTCTTTAACTTGAAAGGGCAGTTAAACAGAGCCTATGAGTTAAATTTCCTCATATTAACAAACTCCCAACATCCCAAGAAAGAGTCAATAAGGGTGTGCCTTCGGGATTAGTATTTTAAAACGAGATTATGCTTTCCTGTTCTTCTGTCAGTTGCAAATCCCCAACCCTACTAGAATCACTTAAAACTAATCTACAGTGTTTTTATTGGAAGAAAGCAATCAGAAAAGCTCTGACCCACTGAGCAACTGGGAATTTTGTTGCTGAAGGTTTGGTTTAGTCTTTATTTTTCTAGCTGCTGGTCCTGCTAACATGATTCTGTGAAGGTCACATTTAATCTTACAGAATAAAGCTACCTAAGCAGTTCTTAGGTAGGCTTCAGTAAAAATAAATTGCCTTGGCTCTCTGGACAAGTCTGTTGCTTCAATCAACAATTTCAGTAGTGGAGAACAAATGAAGGCAATTTAAAATACCACATTTGATTTCAAAAGAATTTTAGCGCACATATGTTATAACCCGAAAGTGTTTGTGAAAAACAATAACAAAGTTATTTTTAATAAGGAACCCTACAGAGAAAGTAGCAACTCTCCAATGTATATCACCAATTCATCACTAAAAATAGCTTATTTATACCCGAGTTCGATCCCCAGTACCGGAAAAAAAAGCTTATTTATATGTACAAGAAGATATAAGGATCATTATTGGGCCTGAAATGTCAGAGAAATGGATGAAAATATATTTTGGGATTTTATTGAAATTTTTATTGTTATTAGTACATGTGCGCAGTAAATAATGATTACATTCATCATGGAGAGTTGGTACATGTACATAATACATCTCAATTCTTTTTACTTCCTCTTCCAGTTCGTCTTTCTCTTACCTCCCTCCATAGTAAGATTCTTTTAAATGTCTGGGTACAAACGAGAAAAGCCAAACAATTTCTCACCTTCTGAGTACTGAACACCTAATACAAAGTGACAAATCCTAATGCAAAGTGACAAGTCTCAATGTTTATGCGCTCAATATATGTATACCATTAGGTCTCTAACACAGCAGATCTGCCATCTCTCCTGAGCTGGAATTAAGCCTTCCCATCTAACCTTTGCTTTATTGCTCAAAATCAAAGCAACAAATATTTGTCTAGTTCTTCCTGCATATCAAGTACTGGCGGGGAATGCAAAGAAACAAGACCCATCCAAGCTCTCAAATAATTTACTGCATAGGTGACAGAAACTAAACTCCAAGTAATCAAAGCTTTTCACAACAGACCCAGGAAAGATTCATCAGTATGTGCATGGCTGATGATTATCAGAATGGCACATGCAGTGCCCTACTTCTGTGGGAATTCAGAGCATTTTATTGTTTTAGGCTGAAGAGTTCAGGTAAGATATGTGGGGAAAGACCAAAGGAGATTCATGCAGTTACAATTAAAACAACCACTCTGCTTTCCTTTAGTCCTTTTAGGTTTTGTCCTATATTTAAAATTGTGTTCCATATTTAAAGTCCTTCCCCTAACATTTCTCTTCATATCTTACTTCATTTCCCAACCCTGCACCATCCAATATGGCAACCCCTAACCAGCTGTGTCTATCAGCACTTGAAATGTGGGTGGGCTGAATTAAGACACTGCAGGAGAAGACACTGGACTTTGAGGACTCAGTATGAAAAAACAATGTAAAATATCTCATTAATATTTTCACACTGATGATTTTGGAATGATTTTGGATATAATTGGTTACATGAAACATTAAAATTAATTTCACATGCTTCTTTGCACTTCTCTAATGTGGCTACTAGAAAATTGGGAATATACACATGGTTCACATTGTATTTGCACTGGACAGTGTTGTCCTAATCAATCCCCTCCCCCGCTTCAGCTATGCTCTGGCATTCAGTCTCTGGACTCATAATACTCACACCCAAACTTAGTTTTATAATAATTCAAAAATATCTCTATATCCAAAAAGGGAATAAGACAATTTTTTGTTTTGTTGTTAGTGTTGTTTGTTTTGTTTTTTCAGGTAAAAATTAGGCATTTTGGAGTCTTCTTCAATTGTAAAAACTAGGGGTCACACTCTGACTCAGCCTTTCTTGCAGTTCCCAACAGTGGACTTGTAAAGGTGGATGAGCAAAGAAAAATAAAACTCTGGATGAATCAGGGTTCCTGAAAAAATGAGCTCCTGCAACATGAGAATAGCTAGGATACAAAGATGTTAGTGAAGATATACAATGTGACATGTAACTATGGAAAATACTGGTTAGAAACATTTTACTCTTCACATACCTTGAGAATTAGACCTGTAGCTATTTGTCTAAAGTAACTGTTTATATCCAAAAGAATAATAAAATTTCTTATCTCCTGAAGAGTATCAATTTGTTACATCCTGGACCACACTCCTTGGTCAAGTTTCCAAGGTGCTAGGAAAACTCCTATCTTCCTAGGCATTTATATTTCAAAAGAGAGGAAGCCCAGACCTTGGAGAGGTCCCTAGATTACAAAATTTATACTTCCTGAAAGGTTAAGATCAGAACCCTGGATCCTTTTCAGACAGGTTTCAAAGGAGTTTAAGTTTGGGTTTTCTTCTTTTGTTTGTTTTTTCTTTCTCTCACAACTTTTGGAAAAGAGAGACAGCAGCTCTGTCCCAGTCAACAGAGTAAAAAACACACCCATATTCCATCAGTTTTCATAGCATTCCCTGAGGGTGTAAGTATGAGTCTTTATAATCAATGACCTAATTGTAAATATCAATAAGGAATTTTTTCTCTTGCCCAGGGGTTCTGCATTTCTGCAGTAGTAATATTTACTCACATTAATTAGTTAATTGGCCCACAAAGTAAAACTGTGACGTGAGATAACATCTCAGATCCTTCACACTTCTTGGCAAATCAGGATGGGTCAACCTCACCAAAGAGCCACCAGGCTCAGTGACTTCAATTAGCAAGAGCTATATGGGGACAGTGGTGTCTTCTAGCACTGGCCAGTTAGAGTCTGGATTCACAAAGAGCGGCACTAAGAAGTCTAGAATGGCTAGGGCCATGCACAGCACCCTCCTCGGCAACATCTAATTTGCTTTTCCTAATCTTACACGTACCAGAGGTGGGGTCAAAGGGGATACTTTAGCATGGTCATGAGAACATTTTCTAGTTACAAGAGTAACTGTGCTTGCTTTTTAAATTTGAGAAATACAAAGCTTTTCAGGAGGCAACACAAACAAAATTCAACATCAAAATGATGTTTTCTCACAGATTTTTTTGAATATTATACTCAAATGCTCACATATAAATAAAACTGGGGCACAATATAACACTCTTTTTCCCTATCCAATATTTACAATAACACATCAAATATATCCCATTATTAAATACAGTTCAAAAACATGAATATAAGGATGGGACTATATAGCTCAGTGGTAGAGCACTTACCTAGCATGTTCAAAGCCCTGGGCTTGTACCCCAGCAACAAACACGCACAGAGACACATACACACACACACACACACACACACAAACAAATACACACACTGAACTTTATAAGCTACCTATATTCTGGATGTACTATAATTCACTTACATGTGTTCCTATTGTTGGTTAATCAGGTTCTTTCCAAGTTTTCACAATTAAAAAAAAAAGGCTAATTCAATAAACATCCTTAAATAAAAATTTTTGTTTCCTCTGGTAACTTTAAGCAAATAGATTTCTAAAAGCAGCATTGCTGGAAAAAGGAATTTAACATTTTTAAGCCTTTAACAGTTGTTAAATTCCACAATGTTTCTTTCATTGCTTAATCCCAACCACATTACAGAGTACTAAGTTTCCAAATAGTGTGACGGGCAGGGCCCAGTTAGTTAGGTGTTCAGAGTTCCATCTTAACTTCTGTCATCTATTCTTCAGAAAAACACGATATTGGTCCATTCTATTTTCCTGGTTCCATTTTGAAACTCTACAGTCTGATAAAAGTAAAACAGCCCCAAGGAAGACCAACATAAACAGAACAGAGAGAGCCCGAGAGAGATTATGGTATTTCTGATTAATTTTATTGACACACGTCTTTCCTCTGAGGGCCCATTGTTTACCTCAAGACTAATTTAGTTTGAGTCTGGGGCTTCACGATAGGGATATCAGTCCATCCATCTTCAAATAGTACTTCAACCCCAGTACCTCTAAAGTGATTTCAACCATGCCCAAGTGACAACCACCCATATCTCCAAGTTTACTTGTATAAAGTAAGCTGATGCCTCAAAATTTCCCCATCAGACTTTAACATCCTCAGGATACAAGGTAACCTCAAGGTCAAAGTATGCCAGTATTTCAACTGGTGCTTGAGTTACACTTACTTAACTACCAACTGCTCCCTTCACCTCCAAAACTCTTTCCAAGATATTTATGCAAAGATAGAAAATCTACTTGCCTAGTTACATCTTTTCTCTCTTCCACTCAGGAATTCAGGAGTGCTATTTTGCTCTCTACCTTCTTTTCTTTTGTTAATCACCCAATCCCCCCAACTTGCACTTTCCAATCCCCTCCCATTGTTACTCCATTACCCCACTAACACCACATCAAAGTGTTAGGACATTCTTTTCTCCCTCTTGTAATTTTTCTCTTCTTTTCAATAAATCTAGGTTAGGGAGAAAAGAATTCTTTCAGAAATAACATACTAGATATTACCTGAAATAAAGCAATTTGTATGAAATTTCTTTTCACTCAAAATATCAGCCTCACCAAATGGGAAACTCAGCAGGAACCTTACAGGGTTATGACAATGTCTTTTATTTACAAAGTACTTTTTTGGGGTCCTCCAAAACCCTGACATTCATAAGCTTCATAAGAGCAAATTAATATGTGAGTTCATTTTCCTTTGAACACATCAATTATGCAAGTATCAAATCCTGTTACACAGATAGCAACAGATTGCTAAGTATGCTTGAAAAAGGATTTATTTATGAAAATTACCTAGTAAGTAGTTAACTCTCAAAATGTTTGTTTAATGAAAACTTCATGGGCTTTTATCAAACAAAACCTTAAATTAAGATTTCTGTTGAACTAAATTGGTCTTGCCCTTGAGATGAAAGTACTTAGAACCTATCATCAGAAAGACCCACATGAGCCTTCTGTTTCTCATATAGAGTCTTTACTTGACTTGCATTCTTTATTCTTTATAGAAGGTGAATTCTAAGCTGATAAGAGACTCAAAACAAAACAGCAACAAATCTATAACTCTCTAGGCCTTATCTCCTCTTAAAAATGAAAAAATCACCAGGTGTGGTGGCAATGCATGTTAATTCCAACACTTGAAAGGCTGAGGCAAGAGGATCACCCACATTCAAGGTCAGTCTGGGCTACACAGTGAGTTAAGGTCAGCCTGAACTACAAAGTCAGATCCTGTCTCAAAAACAAACAAAGAAAAATAGAAAAATTCCGACTTGGGAGTATAGCTCAAGGAAGGAGCACTTGCCTAGCACATACAAGGCCCTATGTTCAATTCCCAGCACCACGAGGGGGAAAAAAAAAAAGGAAAATTCAAAGTATCACATCCATAGCACCAGTATCATTTTTGTATGATTTTCATATGCCCTGCAAGATCAACATAAACAGGACCAACAGAGAGTAACCACAGGCTCTCCTATTCAAAGCACTGGTTTAAATGTGGCAAGGTGGAAAGAGGTTCCATCCACTTGCTTTCCTGATGTCCTGGTCTCACAGCAAAGCAGAGATCACAGGTTTGGCCCTAGGAGGAGATCTCTGACTCACTGGTCCTCCACCTTGCTCTGGCCCACACACCTGAGGGAAACCAGGGATGGGCATCTGACACACAATGGGGAATAAGAGGCTCGCTGTGAAGCAGGAAGGGATGTAGGCAGCCTCAGATCTGAAGGGTCCTGCTTGGTTTCTACAAGATCTCTCCCCCAGGGCATTCTCATAACAGACGTACCTCTTGTCACCTAAGGATGACAGGGCTATCTAGTCACTAAGGTCCCAAAGGGGGAAGTGACCAGAGAGTTAATCAAAGCAGTAAAAGTCAACTCCATATTTTTGACTTCTTGTACTTTCCACTACTGCACAGTCTTGTCCCTAGCTGCTTGTCAACAAATATTTAATAAATACATGAAGTAATAGCATGATGTCTGGGTTCACTGAACAAACTAATTACATGTCCTACTGTATTTATATAATTATTCTTCATTTAAAATATTTTCATGGGGTCTCTGGATTCCCAACAGAACTCGAAGTTCTGGGAAAAGGTCCTCCCAGTTTCAGTACCTGAGGAAGATTTAAGAACTGTGGGTTTATCTAACATGAATCTGCCCAGGGTTTAACACACCAAGGTTCTCCACATCTGGCTGGAATAAGATCAACTAGACTTGATAATACTAGTTTTCTCAAGCAGATCAGGAGTTCTGACTGAAAGATATATAACAGGGGCCCCTGAAGGCTTCTTAGGAAGTTTTATTTAGAAGCAATTTGTTTCAGAGACAGTCTGTCAAAAGACGGAGCTTATGGGGGAGTTATTTTAAAGGGAATCTCTCAAGGTAAAAAGATGGAGATTTTAAGCCTGCCACTTGCTCCGAATCAGGAGAGGGCTAGGAGTCCTCAGTATAACCTTGTCCCCCAGGATCAGCAGTGTGGGGGATGGATTTCCTGTCTCTGTGTTGCCTTTGGTACTTTATTTAAAAAATAAATCTGTTTCCTATAGATAAATTTATCACTCTTTGTGGACAAATCAAAGTCTAACCAAACCTTCTCACCCTTTTTCTTTCCCTACCAGTCACACCCACCATAAGAGCTATTCTTCAGCTCAGCCCATTATATATTAAAGCTGACATTCTATACCAAACATCAATTCACTTAGGCCCAAAGCAGGACACAAATGGGGCAGGCAGAGGCAGAAAGTCCTGACCTCCCACCCTAGTGTGGGAAAGAACCTGGTATCCCATAGAGATGAAATTATTTTTATTATTAATAATTGATATTTCACAGCCTTTTATTTTATATAGTATTTTATGTATTTTATATTATAAATATACACTATATTTTCACATGTTATATACAGTGTTGGACACGTGGTTAAGTATTCAACAAGTTAACTAAAAGTCCCTTTAAAGTAGTTTAGCAAAATATTTTAATCCGGTTAAGTGCATATCTGAAATAACAGACACTGAATTGAACAGTGTGACACAATGGTAAGGAAAATTCAGACTAAAGCACAACGAGCTCATGCAAAGAGGCAAAAAAAACACTGGTCCAATCACTGTTATTTCCATACATTTGGTCTCCATGGATACATCCTAACTTTTCTTCTGCCAGAAAAAAATATTTCACTGATAATATTATATTTCATTGTTAAATATTTTCTGAGTACTTTATATGTAATAGTTATCCCAGGTGTAATTCTTACCATTATTTATATACTTTCAGGAGAGGTAAAATTCTTTCGTGCTAGAAATTCTGTATAAAAAAGTCAATATCTGATCTACTTGTGATTCCCTGGCTTTTTTTCTTTTTACTTGAATAGTAATCTGATAGAATTTTGAAAGTTAATGCCTTCCACATTTATGATTGCTAGAACTTACCCAAATGATTTTTCATATACGATATCTCAACTGTTCCTGGAAATAGCCCTATTTGCATAGTTATTATTATTATTACTCCCACAGAACTAATCCCAAAAGGTAATTACTCTATTTTTTGTTGTTGATTGTCAACTCACAAACTAGAACGCCACCTCTGTACAATGTAAATATGCTTTCTGGTTTTCAAGTGGATCTACATTGCCTAGCACTGTGTCTGGGTGCATAGTAAATACTCTACACATATTTATTAAATGTAGAAATAATTTCCTGAACTGCCCATTTTGGAAGAAGGAAGATAAGGGAACTATGACCCAAATACTTAATTTAGAATTTAGTAGTCTGCTCACTATCAAAAGGAAACTATGTGAAAATGCTCTAAAAACAACAGAGCTTATACTAGATAATGCTAATAAAAATGCAATGTCCTTGGTAATAGGAGAAAATCAATACACATCAAATATTGAACTTTCAAAGCTTAAAATTTTCCCACTGAGTTTAAACATCTTTAACTAGCTCTGGCATATTAAATAAAGTATTGCAAGAGCCAGGGCAAGAGAAAAACTAGGGCCATAGTTCATAGTGCTGTAAGGACTTTATGGTAACCATTTGTCTGTTATAATTTGCTTCCAGTTTTACTACATCCCCCTACTTTTGATTATGATGACATTTTTACAGGTAACTATGTCGGAAATATATGCAACATTACTTCTAACTTTTGAAGATTAACAGAAAAAAGACAACTCATTGCGAGTGAAATACGTAAATGCTCAATTTAAAGAAGGAGTTACAAAGCATAATGGACAAGAACTCTTGGATCTAAGAGACCAAAATCTAACTTCTTACACAACAGACTAAGTTGTAAATTATAACCATTCACTAATTACGGTGAAATTCCGGACTCTGCCACATCAATCAATAGATGTTCTATGGTTACTCCTGGAGACGCCCGTATAAGTCATCTGCTGAAGATACTTAAGAAAAGTT
>NW_004624769.1:15249217-15265457 GCF_000247695.1 Heterocephalus glaber
TTTTTTTTTTTTTTTTTTTTTTTTGCCTCTTCTCTCTTTACCCACCCACCCCCAAACAAAAAACAAAGAGGATTTGGCAGATCAGAGAATCCTGAATTTGTGTGTTCGAGGAAGTTAAACAGGGTCAAGCTTGGGGCCCTGGCAAGGGAGGGGCTTCTAACATCTAGATCTTCCACCATTCACGTGCAGTCGGTTCCAAGACCCCAGTCTGTCCGCACCTGCCCTTAAGCACCAGGAAGTACAGGCTGCTAAATTTAAATGTTACTTGCAGTCGACCTGAAAACTAATAAATAACTGCAGGCTAGATGGCAACCTTTGAGATTCCTGAAAATCCACAACATGAAATGTAACTATCCTCCACCCTGAGCCATTCATCAAAAGCAGACCGACTCATGGCCACAGGGAGGGCAGGGATTGAAGGAAAATGCCTGCACCACTTTTCCACTTTTAGACCGACGCTGTATTTTCTTATGCCACAACAAGGAGAAGGAGCACTGCCCAGTGCCCACACTGGAGGGAGGAGACTCAAGGTGCAGGGAGCGAGCACCAAGTCCCCAAATTTCAAATACTGCAGGGCCAGGAAGAGAAAGCCACCAGGCTCATTCGTGGTGACCTCAACTGTCAGTCCGAGAAGCCACATTTAATAGCCGATCGTCAAGCGTCCTGACTCCACCGGCTGAACTGGGCATCTCACCTGGTGCCCGGACACTGTCCTCGCGCTCGGCTCGGGCTGCCAGCCTCCTTCCCTCTCCTCGTTCGAAGGTGCCAAACGCACCAAGACCTGGGGCCAGCAGGGGATGCCGGTGCGCCCCGGTCAAGGGATGAGCTGCACCGACGCCCTGCGCACTCGGGAAGGTTCCCCCGGCCGCCGTCGGGCACCGGCCCCCAGGCCGAGCGGCGGGGAGCGGGCAGGCGCCGCGATTGGCCGCGGCCAGCATCGCTCGGAGGGCGAGCCCGGCCGGTGGGGCGAGAGGAAGTGGCGGCCGCGGCTTTGCACCAACCGTGATCCGCCGGCGGGGGAATGTCACCCGGCGCCCAGAGCGGGTCAGAGGGCACGGGGCGGGTACTCAGGTCCCCACCCCGCCGCCGCCCGAGCCCTGGGACCCCGAGGGGACGACGGCCCCGAGCCGGCCCATAGGGCGCCACCCGGTCCCGGGAGGGTCCCTGCCCCCACCGCTGCTGCGCAGCCCAGGCAGGTCGGGCCCAGCGCGCCAGGCCGGCCCGGGGGCGCCCGCGGGGACCGGAGGAGGACGGCGCTAGGCCGCGGCCAGGGCCGATGACCCCTCGGCTCCGCGCCCTCCCGGGACGCGCCGCACGAACCCCCGGCGCGCGGGACAAGTGCAGTGACAAAGCCCCGGGGCAAGGCCGGGCGCTGGCCGGCGGGAAGGAGGACACAGCACCCTCCCGAGCGGCAGCGGCCCAGCCCCCAGGAAGCCGGGCGCGCCGGCCAGGCCCTGCGCCCAGCCCCGCGCAGACCCCGCCGGCCGGCTCTGCCGCTGGCACCCGGCGCCCGTGACCTGCCCCGAGCCCGGCGGACGGGCGAGCCCCGGGCCCCGGCAAGTTTCCCCTCCCCGCGGCGAGAGGGTTCCCCTGGCCGGGCGCGGGCAGCCGGCGGCAGCGGGCGCCTGCTTATTTACGCCTTGGGCTCCCCGGAGAGAGCCGCCACCGCCGGGCACTGAGGAAGACCGGCTCCCGTCCTTGGGCTCTGAGGGCGACGGCGGCTGCAAACACACACAGACATACGACAATCTTGTGTTAAATGAGGCCCAACCCCAGCGGACCTGCACCCCCACCCACTACACCTGGGGCGCAGAATCACACAGAGCTGGGCTGTGTCCATGGAGCCTCTCCACATCTGCAAATCCAAAAGTGAAATTAAACCTCCACCAACCTCCTCCACCACCACCTCCTCCTCCTCCTCCTTCTCCTTTACCAGACATTGCTGGCCCTCGTCCTCCTCCTCTACCAGACATTGCTGGCCCTTTTCCTCCTCTTCCTCCTCCACCTCCTCCTCCTCCTCGCAGCCTCAGCAGCCCCAGTGCCAGTAGCAACAGCAGCAGAACCTGCTTCCCCTAAATTCAGATTTTCCATAACTGTGCCGACTGTTCCTCAAAAAATCCGTATTAATATTTATGAACCCCGTCGTTTTCCGCCCGCAAAACATCGTGTCAAAGCATCAGGACACGCATACACACACAGCTTCTCCAGTCCCCGTAAACATGCCCTCGAGAGAAACACACGCACAGTCACAACTATTATTTGAAAAATGTTACCTCTCAGTGTGCTTTTTCAACGCTACCAATACAATTCCGCAAGGTATAAGTGTTGCTAGGGTGTGTGAAATGGAAATGAAAGCCCGTCAGTTGAATAATCGCAGGAGCAAAACTAAAAGTTACTCCCCGGCTTGCCTGAGAACAGTCCAGATCGAAAGCAAAACAAGGAGAGGAAACTGCGAAGCACTGAGCCTGGAAATCCCCCCCCCCCCCGCCTCCTCCGGGCCTCGCTCCCTCCCTCCCCCCCTCCCTCGCCTCCCCCTCCACCCTCCTCCCTCCTCCCTCCACCCTTCCTCCACAGTGTTTGTTTCAAGCTTGTGCAACCGGGAGGTGGAGGCAGAGGGAGGGCGCGAGCGGCTCGGCCGCGAGGTGCGGAAGTTCGCCTCCGCCGTTCATTGGCAGGCAGCGCCGCTTTCATCATTTCTCGAAAAAGTCAATTTCATTTTCACTTCCCCAAGTCGAGGCAGCAGGAGCAACAAGCGGTAGCGCGTGAGTCTGTTGCTCTCACACAGGGGTCTCAGAGTCGCCGCACCAGCGCTCGAAAGGGGGTCTGCGGTGCCCAGGCTGGAGTTCGACCCGGGAACTAGTGTTAGAGGAAAAGGGAGGTAGCTGCCTCTCCACCCGAAGGGACACCTGGAGGTGGAGGGGGCTGCTTACCATCCAGGAAAGCAAGGACGTTCTTACTATCTCTCTGGTAGTTAGGTGGTGCTTGGAGCCGCTGTGTTTAGGATGAATAAAAAAAACCTCTTTGGAGCACTGCCCTCCTCAAAGGAATGAGAGGAACGATCAGTTGAAAAATAGGTTGCCTTAGGCCGGTACCTTATTGGAACGCTTATCTGCGGCTGAGGGTTTGAGGGGTCTGACGGGCCAGCCCTTTGACACCACCTGGAGCTCCGTCTGGGAGCTGGGATGATAAGGAAGCGCCTCCCCCTCCCACCCCAGTCAGTCACAGCAACACCCCTAGGCTAGTTATTGCCTGGCCACAGAAGTTCCTGTTACTCCAAGATGAAATGCTGTTTTTACTGAAAGCTGTCTTGATCCAGGGTGGTCTTGAGTGGAGGTTTTATACTGTAGTACTACTTCTAACCAAGTTCAGATCTGGCCTCCATAACTTACTTGCCTGGTATCCTTGCCTCAGTTTCCCACACTGAATAATAGAGATAAAGGAAGGATCCCAAGAATGTCACAGGTGCAACAGGAGTTGCTGATTAGCTCAAACTAGTACCACTCATTTGGGATCTATCCCTTTTTGGTCACTTACCTTAAAAGTATGGATTTTACTTTAGCTATATCTGTTTCTGACCCCACTTACAGTTTTATTAACCTCCCACCAATCTATCTACCAGAAAAAGTCCCTTCTTAGGACACCGCAACTATCAATATGTAAAAACATCCTAGGAAATAACTTCCACTACATCTCTTTGTCACAAAAGCACTGAATTCTACTCCCTGAAAAAAGGAAGGTATTCAAATATGCATGCATGGCAAGGAAAGAGCTGAATGTTTGGGACTATATCTTGTGGCTCTGATCTCAGATTCATTATTTATTCTATAAAAACGCTATGTAACACTGCTCTTGTATTTCATAAATCAATAACCATAACTACATGTAAACTGTAGCATAGTTTCAACCACCCAAGGACCCAAGTTAAAAACTCAGTAGTCATTAGTCATTTTTTTTTCTATTCCAAGCAGATAGAAGGAAAAATGCAGAGTGTGATTTTGAACTTGTTGTTCCTTGCATGCATGGGACTGACCTTATTAAGCAGCCTACACACACAGGTCCCAGGAAAGAAACAGTGAGACATAGTTGGACAGCTGACGCCTTCCTGTGTCTGTGACAGGCAGCTGCCTCAGTGGTGTGCTTTCAAGGCAGGCAGATGGCCTTGCCCACAAACCTCCACCCTGCGTCCTAATTACCTATTGCCACACATAAGGTTATTCCTGGAAACTTGTGCTGGGTGCAGAAAGCCTTCAGACTGCTGTGATTGTGAGGCTTGATGTCCCAGTTCCTGTTCTTTCTTTACAGCCCTGTGAGAAGGTAGACCTGCCTGTTGTAAGCACAATTGCTTTTCCTTGTTTCAGGAAAAGGTGCTGTCTTAATTATGGTCTTTAACAAACAAGAATTTTTTCACACGCTTTTTCTTCCAGTCATTTTTGGTGTTTTCTTTCCAACAGTATACATTCAGTCACATCCTATTGACTTGTTCATGCAACGAACAAATATCTCCGGCCCCGGCCCATCCCTAGGTCACTGCTGTCATTCAGGTATTGCAATTCCTGGAAACCTGCCTCTTACCTATCTCCTACCTTGGACTCCTCCAGGCCAGTGGCTACACTACTATCCAAGTAGAAAATGAGTATCAGGTAAAGCCCAGTTAAGGACTTTTCTTTGCCCTTCAGAAATCTCTCTGTAGCTTTCAGAATGAAGGCCATATTACTTGACAAAAATACATAAAGTCCACTGTAATGTCTCAGCAGGCTGTTTTGCAGCTTTATCCCCTGCCACTGCACCCCACAAGGCCTGCATCTCTCCCTTGCCAAACTGGCTGCTTTCCTTTTTGCAAAACAGTGCAGCCAGAGCTGTTCCCTTTATTCCTTGTTGTATCCTTAGCATGGGCACTCAGTACTTGTGAATTAATGATTACTTGCACTTTTCATCAGGTTCTTCTAAAATATTTTAGACATTATCAGAGCATTTGTTTTATATTTTAATAACTTTAAGATAAATGTAACTGATTACTTATTTTGCAGCAGTCAAAAAATATAGGAAAGCTGAAAGATGAGACTAAGACACCTGGAATCTCACCTCTTAATTATGGTATGTATTTCCTACTAGTCATTTTTCTAAAGGGCCATTTCCAATTGTCATATACTCAGTCTGTCACTCAGCATCATTTAATAATGCTGATTGTGCTTCTCATTCCCTGCAGTGCTTATGTGACATCCTTCTGTCCTATTCTGTTTCTTGGCTGGCTTCTCTTCTGCTGCCAGCCCCCTAAATTATGGTGTTGCCAAGCATTCTCTCCTCAACCCTCTTATTTTCTCATTCTACATATTTTCTTTTTGGATGCTCTCATCCACACCCAAAGCTTCAAATATCATTACAGATGGCCCCCAACTTAGGATCATTCTATTTAGAATCTTCCAACCATACGATGGTACAAAAGCAATATGCATTCAGTACAAACCATACTTAAAATTGTGAACACTGATCTTTTCCCAGCAGTACACAGTAGGATATTCAGTGATGTCATGATGCTGGCCACCAATACTGAGGCAGAGCTCATAGCCACACACATGATCACAAGGGGAAACGGCCAGGGTACCTGTTGCTAAGCTATGATATTCTGTAGGTTCATCAAATGCATTTTTGTCATCCAATATTCTCAATTTACTATGGACTTATCAAGATGTAATAAGTGGAGGAACATGGATATTTGATGATCTGTGACTTCTGAGTTCTGACACATTACTTTCTAGATATTCCTCAGATGCAAAAAATTATGCATGCCTAAACTCATAACATAAAACTAAACTCATAACATCTTTCCCCACAACTAATATTTATCACTCCATTGACTAGCCAGGGATTGATTAGACTGAGAGGAAAACTGAGAGGTATCATGGACTCCCCCCTTTCCTGAGCCCCTCCCTGGAGTTCCCTGAGGTAAAGGTATTGCTTCCAATTTTTCAGTCCCCCTAAACTCATAAAATGAATGGATTTCCTTCTTTTTCTTATGCCTCTGATGACATATCACTGAAGATCAAAGATGAAATATGACCCCAAATATCCACATGGTATTAATATACACAGTCAGGAAGTACTGCTTAGCTCTTTGATGAGATGTACACAGTCACAAATCTCTGTGGAAAATGGATCAATAGAGCAAAATATAACCTTTTTGGAAGCCTACGGAAAAGGTACCATTTGCCATTCAAAGATGTCTGATCAAATACTTTAGTCTAATATAAAACTTATTTGAGCAGTCTTGTATAAGGAAACCAGAACACTCACAGGTATAGAATGATACACTTCACCTACAAATGGAACATCTTGATATCTACTTGAAGCTTTAGGACTAATTTCTTTTCAGGAATGATGAGTGAAAGTAATGATTATTTCAACAGGACAGTGATAGATTTCTCCACGAGTGGACCTTAACTGAGAAAAAAATTTAAAGATGCACCCAAGGTGGACCCTTACAATTGGCTTTTATTTTTCTAATAAATGCATTAATAAATACTTATTAAAGTAGCAAACATTTGCTGAGAATCCAGGAAGCCTTCTCAGTCTGGATATACAGAAGTGAACAAAATGAATGAAAATCACTGCCCTCCAAGAAGTTCTTGCAGTCTAATTTATTGAGATGTTGATTTCCATTGTAGCAGCCCAGTAATGGCATGGACATTAGCTACTTATCATCACAGACTTTAGAACTGTACACTAAAGTTAAGAATGTGTAGTATGATGGCGTACTACAGTGAAAGTGTTTATAGCTGTGATTAAATCTGGAGACCCTCAGTCTGTCAGCTATTAGTCAGTTTTCTCCACAGCATCACTGGTACCTCTTCTGCCCTGGCCCCTGGGTCTCCCCTCTTTAAGGGGGCTGAAATCATGGAAAATGTGCATTCCACACTTGCCAGAGCAGTCAACCAATACAAAGCCACGGATAAGAGTCCTGCATTGCGAAGGACATTATTGTGAAGTCCAAATCAAATCAAAAGGGAGCCAAGTTAAATTCTAGGTGAGCCAGTAGAACTGTGACAAAGTTGAAAAAGCTTTTAGTTAAAGTTCAAGGAACACTAGCACCAAGGTGGACAAATTATTGAGGGTGTTTGACTATTACATCATACAATGATTCCTTCCATTTTACTGGAAGTTCTAAAATGAAGTTTCATTTTGTTGCAATTATTCTTTGAAGATCATGAGTTTAAACTGAGCAACAAATTTCCCAATCCACAGTAATAAATATTCATTTTGTCCTGTTCAGATGAGAAGCTTCTGTGTCAGTTTCTTAGTCTACGGTAACAAAGTACCACAGACTTAGTTGCTTAAATGACAGGAATTTATAGTCTGAGCTATGGAATCTTGAAGTCAGAGATCAAGGTATCCACAGACTGGGCTCCTCCTGAAGGCTGTAGTAGGGGAGCATGTGTTTCATGCCTTCTGTCTTGTGATGGTTTGCCAGAAATCTTGGGAATTCTCTTGGCTTATAAACACATAATTCGATCTCTTGCCTTGATGTTTACAGGGTGATGTCCTGTATGTGTGTGTAACCAAATTTCCTCCCCTTTTTAAGGACTCTAGCAGCATTGGTTACCTTGGCTTAGGAGCCCACCCTGCTCCAGCATGTTGTCATCTTAACCAATTGCATCTATAATGACCTTTTTTTCATATAAGCTCACATTCTGAAGTACTGGAGGTTAAGATTTGATGAATTTGTGCAGAGGAATACAATTTAGCCCATAACAGGGCCCAGTTTTGCAGTAAGTGCCCAAGCAGAGCAAACTGGGGCCAGATGTCCTGAGAGGCAAAAGGGTCTGGCATGGCCTCCCTGTCAGAGAACTGACAGAGAGGGAACATGACTCTGGAGTTGAGTGTGAGGGTGAGAAGGACTGGAATGTGGTGGGCAAGTAGGCAGAACCTAGATCAAGGGTTAGGGTTTTATTCTACAAGCAGTGGGAGGATTCTGAAGGATTCTAAAGAGAAGATTTCTTAGAGGAATTTGCAACTGTCTTTTAATGAGACGGCTACAGTCCCATTACAGTTGAATTTGCTGAGACTACAGTGTTATTTATATGTAGTCTTTGCATTCTATTTTTTTCATTCCTAAGTAAAAATGTTTGTGCACCTTTAACTTTTGGTCTGATTTTCATCCCCACAAATAAATGATATTAATTTAATTAATGGCTCCCCCTTCTGAATAAAAACCACCTTTCCATTAAAAAAGAAGATAGAGTGTTCACTTTGGCAGCACATATGCTGAAATTAGAATAATACAGAGAAGATTATCATGGCCTCTGTGCAAAGATAACACACAAATTCATGAAGCTGTCCATATTTTTAAGACCTGGGATCCTTCCCAAATGAGAATCCACAAGCAGTTCACTGACTTGCATGATGAGATTATTAAGCATATTACTTCCATCAGTACTGAGCTAGGAATGAAGGTAGAAGTCACTATTGCAGATGCCAAAGGTAAGTTTTTCAATAAATTGATTATCGGTTGTTAAAAAAGGATATATTCAACTACTGGTTCCAGGCACACACTATTTTCCTCAAACAGTTTGGAGCGAGGAGTGATGCATCACCAATTGTAGCACCTCAAAATCAACATTCATTCCAAAGCTGTAATCTTTTCAAATGCATTTTATTTTTCCATGTTGGGGGTTGAACCCAGGGCCTTCCACATGCTAGGCAAGTGCTCTAGTGCTGAGCTACATAGCCAGCCCTCACCTTTTTGATTTTTTCAATCAAAAATTCCTCACATGATAGATTCTGCCAAACTGATTTTTATGCAAATCAGCATAAATAAAACTTCGTAGCTTGTTCTGAATGCTTTGTAATCTGAATGTGATAGTTTTAACAACTCATCACATTTTTTTTTTTTAACTTTAAACTGGGTCCTCGGTTCAGGCTGCACTCCTTTCAAACCAAAAAAAGGTCCAGTGTTTTCTGTTTTCCATATTGAAATGGAATGTCATTTGAGAAAAAGATTCTGTTGCTTTAAAAAAAAATCAAAGCTATAAATATTGTTAGTCTTATTTCAATTTCAGGTCATTAGAGATAAATAAGGAGAACACAACCAGCCATGCTTTGATACACCATATGATTGAAGGAAGGAAGTGGGTAGGCCCAGCAACATAGGCTGTGTTAAGACTCAGTTGAGCAAGCTCACAACGGGTGAGGCAGGCAGGGCCAGCCATGTTGGAACACCAACTTCACGGGTACATCATCAATGGAGTTGTGCTCAAGTTGTCTCCACTTTTCTTTGTTTCACCTCCTATCTTGATTTAAAAAAAAACAAACTTCTTCGCCTTTCTAACAGTATAGAACCACCAGAATTATGGCCATGTGTTTCACAACATATGCGGTTGATGTCGTGCTTTTATGACACTTAATGACAAACCTTTTTTTTCTGATTGAGAAATTGGAAGAACATCATCTAACCCTTTTATCTCTCACAATGCTTCTTTTTCTCTTGGTACCGGGAATCGAACTCCAGTCCTTGCGCTTGTGCAGCAGGCGGTGAAACCACTGAGCTAAATCCCTGGCCTCTCTCACTGCTTCTTTTTAACTGGTCACATATATACTTTTGTTGTTTGTGGATATTTTTGTTTATTATGAACTTAAATATGATAGGAAATATTTATGCTATACATTGAGGGTAAAAGAAAATTAAGTTTTGGTGTTTTGTAAGTCCACAAAGATAATCATATATAAAATTAAAGAGAAGTACATCAGAATATTAACAGTGATTGCCTTTGGTGAGACTATGAGTAGCTTTTGTTTTTGTCTATTGAGAAATTACCATTTTTGAGAATGGATTTTATTTTTGTCATAAAACTTTAGATAAATTTTATAGGTAATTTTAGAAATGTACTCTCTGATGCTGATGTTTTTTTATATAAGTTACTTGTAACTTTCAGCTGTTTATTTCCACAGTGCTTCGAAAAAGAAAGCACTGGAGTTTATATCCAAGATATTTTAAAGTATAATCTGTTGAGAATTTTTAAATTTATTTACCTTCAAGTGACATAGAAGATCTCCTATAAATGCTATGTTCTCAAAGTATTTACAAAAGGATTTGTTTTTGTTTTAGCAGTTCAAAAAATATTGTCTCTTCAGAGGAACATATAATGAATATGAACAAACTTTGGAATTCAGTGCTCCTGAAATATAAAAATAATTTTTAAACTTAAAAATTATGTTTTAAATATGATATTTGAAAAAGGTTAAGAATTCAAAGAAATGTGAATTTTTAAATCTTTATACATTTCATTTAGCTTACATGCATATTCTACTTACTGTATTCTTAGCAATAAATTCAAATTCTTAAATCTCAAACATGAATGAGGACTCTAAGAAAAAATGAAGTTTTTGTTTGAGTTAGTTCTTTTGGCTTTCTTTTTGGTACTTTCATATTTACTCATCATATTGTCTATTTTGCTTGCTTGACTTCCGTATATAACCAGATTAGCAGAAGAGGAAAGAGAAGAACATCTCATTTGGGCAATGAGGGAAATGATCTCTCTCTCTCTCTCCCTCCCTCCCTCTCTCTCTCTCTCTCTCTGACACACAGACACACATGCATGTGCACACACACAACACAGATCCTCATTTTGGAATTCAGAACATTTTTTTTCTCACAGAAATAAGAAACACCAATATTATAAGTATGTAGTTTACCTTCATTCTGGGTTAAAAATAGGTTGTGGGCTGGCTTGAGACTACACAAATTGATTACATTGTATATATGGAGAAATGTCATTTGCACTTAAGCAGCTATTTTGAGAAGAATCTGTGAGAGCACACTGAATGTGTGGGTCTGGGACTGTCCCAAAGAGCAGGGCTGTGCTCAGCATTTTGGAGGAAGCGAGGAGAAAAGAGACTTGCTTCCTCATCTCAGGGTGCTTGCAGAGTACCCTGGGAGACAAGCCTGCAATGAAAAGATTGGTTCTGCAAGATAAAAAAGGTTTGGAACCTAGTCCCAGGTAACACTTTCATGTATTCATCTGTCTGTTCATTTAACACCTCTTTCTTGACTTTATAGTGTATCTCTATTTTTATATTTTTTCTGTATATTAAATGACATTCTAAAATTAATAATACACCATTTCAGTCAAACATTCGTTTGCTATAGACATTTGTAGTGGCAAAATTACTTAAAAGAACTTGAATATTTGTCAGTAGTGAATGACTGAATAAACTGTGGTTGATCAATTCTGTGAGACATTATACACCCACAAAGAAGAGTATCTGTTGGCTGGGTGTGGTGGTGGCACATGCCTATTATCTCAGCACTCTGGGTGGCTGAGGCAGGAGGATCTCAAATTTTAGACCAGCCTGGGCAATTTAATAACTTAGTAAGACCCTTCTGAAAGGTTAAAAAAAAAAAATTAAAGGGCTGGGTTGTAGCTCAGTGGAAAGACTGTGGGTTCAACCCCTAGCACACACACACAAAAAGTAAAATTCAAGGTGCAAGGAAATTTCATATTTTGGTCTCTTGTGCAAAGACAACAGTGATTCCTCCCCTAAAAACTTTGAATTTAAAAGGATGAAGGTATATGTACCAAATTATCAATATTGATCACTTGTATATGTTGAAAAAATAATTATAATACAAAATGAAAACAATGTTAAATAGAAAAATTAAAATAATTTTAATTTTTGATTTTTATTTTATTAAGTAGTCTAGTGTATGTGTGTGTACTTGCATCTGTATTTGTATTTGTACATAAAGTTCTCTGGGTAATTAATTATAAACAGATATTTCTTGACTGCCCACTATGTTTATGTCACGTCAGGGTCTTCTGGTAAGAGTCTTTTGACCCCAAATCACCCAACAGACCCACATGGTGTTTCTAAATGGGCAGTCATTTCAGTTCCCTATGATATCTGTCTACTCTCCAGGTGGGAACGTCCCCATCTTAGTCCTTTTGTATATTTCGACAGCCTGATGGATAAGAGTTTCCGAAAGCCAAGGTGGGTCCTACTCCCACTGTAGAGGTCCTTGTGCTAATGAGTTCTCCTACCTCACCTTAAAGCACTAACATGGCTGCCTTCTAGCAGGCTGATGAACTGAGAAGGAAGCCAGCTGCTGGCAGAGTCTAGTCTGCTGACTACACTTTGAGAATAAAGTGCTGAGTACATTTCTGCTCATCATTACTTATAAGCCCACAGCATAAGTTCATACACCATGAGTGCTTTAGTCCAGTTTCCTCTACCTCTTCTGAGCAATTATTCATCAGGAAACAGATGGATATTACATGAACATGATACTTTCTTCAGTCAAGCACAAAGCTACATAATTAGATAGTGCTCTGGTTTGGATGTGGCTTGAGGGTGTCCCCCAGATGTTCATGTACTGGAAGTTTGATTGCCAGTGTGGTGGTGGTGAGGTGGTAGAACCTTTAAGAGATGGGGACTAGTAGAAAGCGATTAGATCATTAGGTGTGCCACATTTGGAAGGAATTAATGTGGTTTCCTTGGAAACCTGGTTACTTCCCAAGAAAGTTGGTTGTCATTAAAAACAAAAACAAAAACACACATGCCTGGCCCCTGAATCTTTTGGCTTCCTGTCTTGCTTTGTGATCTGTCTTGTAAGCATTCTCACCACAATGCTGTCTGACATACTGAGATGTAACCTGGAGGTCCTCACCAGAGCCAAGCAGATACTGGCACTGTGTTCTCACATGTCCAGAACTGTGGGCTAAATAAACCTCTTCCCTCTATAAAATACCCAGATATTCTGTTATAGACAAATACAGATAGCAAACAATGAAGCATAGCAAGGACTACCAAAGAAAAAGCTGCCAGCAGGTAGTGGGATTTGAGGTTTGCTTTAAAGAATAGAGTAACACAAAAAAAGGATTATGTATGTGAATAAAAGCTTTCAGACTTTTAAAAATCTACTCACCACACATCAATCTGACAAACTCATTTGGCACTATGGTCTAATCCAGTTCCATTTTTAAACAACGAGGGTTTGTTGAATTATATATTGAAGGTGTCAATAGAATTATGAAACTAGTTTCATCAACTAAAAATTGAGGATGAGAGGGGGAATCCTAAAACCAACATGTGGAAGAAATGTGTGCATTTTATGAGATCTCCAAGGCAGCTTTCAGCCTCTGAAACTATAGATTTAAAACTATTTCCTTGTGACATTTTTATTTCTGAGGAATGAAAGGGAAAAGTTACAGTCACCAAATGGGTACCTGCCGTGAATTCTTTGGGCCCTCTCAGGGCATTCATTAGTAGACAGCTGATGTAATGATTGTGGTGGACTCACTTGTGGTCGCATTCAGGATGAATGGAAAAGTAGCCTCAAGTTACTTGTTAACTCAGTATTTCACCCACAAGTTCCTTTAATTACATGGGTATGTCTATTCCATAACATCAAACATCTGGTGAAAACTAAAGAAATATCTTATATCCAGATGTTTAGCTTATAGCCATGCAGGTGGAACATCTGTGCACTAAAATAGTTTTTTACCCAGACAGTTGGTAGTATGTGCCTGTAGTCCAGCTTCTGCTTGGGGTCCAAAAGGTGCTAAGCCCCAGAGTAAAAGTCTCTGCCCACCAATGTGAAGAGGGGAGAACTGATGTGACACCCAGACCACCACCTGGGATGGAGCTGCCATCCTCCTATGCTGTTTGTACAAATAAACCTGAAACAGGAAACAAACAAATAAAAAACCAAAACAATGACAGAAAAACCCAAGTGTATTTTCAGAGTAACAATAAATCTAATGATCTTGATATTGTGATGAACTTTAATCAGAAAATTAACTATTTCATATAATTCAACAAAATGAATAATATATATATTCATGCCCTAATGCTATTTAGTAATATGTATATATGCATGGATATATATATTTATATACATATGCATATATGCTATATATACAGAGAGAAAGAGAGACAGACTTATGACAGGTATGGCTCTTGTAAGTATAGAAGTCCCACAGTGCCGGCTGCAAGCTGAAAAAGCCAAGAAAGCCAGTGGTATCAATCTAAGTTTAAAGTTCTGAGGACCTGGCAAGATGATGATGTACGTATTGGTACAAGTCTGAAGACCCAAGAATCAAGAGCCTGACATCCAAGGGCAAGAGAAAATGATGATGTCCTAGACCGGATAAGGAAATAGAATTTACCCTTCCTTCTCTTTATGTTTTACTCTGGCTCTCCCTCAGTAGATTGGACAATGCTTTCCCACATTAGGGAAGGACCTTCTTTAGTCAATCTACCAATTCATATGCTCATCTCTTTCAGAAACACTGTCACAGACATGTACAGAAATACTGGTGGTACCAGCTATCTGGGCTTCCTTTAACCCTGTCAAGTTGACACATAAAATTAACTATCATACACACACAGACACACATATGCTGCTACAGTCTTCAACAAAATTTCAACATATGTCTACTTACTTTTAATGATATTATGAGACTGGTGAGAGATTTGGACCAAGCCAAGTTATCTCAGCTTTTACCACCAAAAAAAGAAGGAAATCAAATAGAACATTCACTGAATTATAGAGTATGCGCCAGCCACTCTGTTGGATGGTTAAGCCATCATCACCCCGATAGGCCTTTCCCCTTGAGGTTGGGATCTGATTTTCAGTTCAGTGCTTGATCTTTTTTTGCCTGGACTGCGAGAGCAGGCTCCTTACTGTTATCTCTGCTTCTACTTTTGTTTCCCAATACTTCATTCTGTTTGGATACTCCTGAGTGCTATTAAAATACCATGTCACTTTCCTGCCTAAAGCTCTTCACACATTTCCCCTAGCAATTAGAAAAAAATCCCCATACACTCTTTAATGGCCTTCAAACCCTCTCTCTGCATGCAGTCTCCCCTTGCCTATCCACCTCTGTCATTTCACCAGGGACTCTTCTTTTCCCTGCTCATATGCTTTTATGCAGGGTTGACACACCACAGTCCACAGGCAAAATCCAAGCACTTCCTATTTTTGAACAGCCCTTGAACCAAGAACACTTTTTATGTTTTTAAATGGGGGAAAAAAGAACAATATTTTGTGACACTTGAAAATCATGTGCAATTCAAATTTCAGTGTCCATAAATAAAGTTTTAGTGCAACACAGCCATACTTGTTTGTTTATGTATCACCCAGGGTTGTTTTTGTGCTAAAATAACAGAGTTGAGCAGTTGCAAGCAAGACGGGATGGCTTACAAAGCTTAAAATATTTACCAGCTGGCCCTTTACAAAAGAAGTTTGCCACCCCTGCTTTAGCCACACCAGCCTCCTTCTGTTCCTAAAACTTACCTTGTGCAGTACCTTTCCAGTGTTTTCTATTTCCTACTCCCTCTTTCTGGAATACTTTGGTCCAGCTTTTCATATGGCTGATTCTTACTCATAAGGTATTACTTAACTTGCACAAAGCCAGCAGAAGGTCACATACTATTGGACTGTATCTCTTAAAAATGGCCAGTTTCTGAACCTTGGATGGAGAGCTTTGTTTCAAGATTCTTTCATTTCTATCAAAAAATGAAATCCTTCACACTAAAATTAGGAACAAGACAAGGATGTCCACTATCACCACTCCTGTTCAATAAACTCCTGGAAACAGTAGCCACAGCAATTAGACAAAAGAAAGAAATAAAAGGAATAAAGATAGCAAATGAAGAAGTCAAATTGTCATTATTTGCAGATGACATGATACTTGATATAGAAGACCCCAAGAACTCCACCAAAAGTCTTCTAGACTTAATAACCAAATTCAGAAAAGTCTCTGGATATAAGGTCAACACACAAAACTCAATAGCCTTCCTGTACACAAAACAACAGACTCACAGAGAGAAATGGGGCAAACAATTCCTTTCACAATAGCATCCCAAAAAATTGGAATACCTAGGAATCAACCTAACAAAAGAAATCAAAAACCTTTACTCCAAAAATGATAGCACTCTGAAAAGAGAGCTTGAAGAGGATATTAGAAAGTGGAAAGACATCCCTTGCTCCTGGGTAGGAAGAATCAATATAGAGAAAATGGCCATAATTCCAAAACTGCTAAATAGATTCAATGCAAACCCACTTGAAATTTCAGCAACATACTTCACAGACCTTGAGAAAACAATCCAAAAGTTCATTTGGAACAAGAAGAGACCCAGAATAGCAAAAGCAATTCCAGGCAACAGAGATATGGCAGGGGGTATCACAATCCCCAACTTGAAACTATACTACAAAGCTACTGTGATAAAAACAGCATGGTACTGG
>NW_004624769.1:15274641-15298387 GCF_000247695.1 Heterocephalus glaber
TTGAGGTTCAGCATCAGGTTGTTTAATTGGGCTCACTCTGTTTTCCTAATATGATTATTCACTGCTATGAATTTCCCTCATAAGGCAGCTTTCATGGTGTGCCATAGATTCCAATATGTTGTATTGACATTGTAATTTAATTGTAGAAACTGTCTGATTTCTTCCTTAATTTCCTCTGTGACCCCTTGGTTATTTAGAACAGTGTTGTTCAGTTTCCATGTGTTTATGAAATTCTTAGTTTCTTTTTCTATTGATCTGCAATTTCATCACACTATGGTCTGATAATATACAGGGGATAACTTCAATTCCTTTGCACTTACTTAAACATGTTCTGTGAATGAGTATATGGTCTCTTTTGGAGAATGACCTGTGTTTAGCTGAAAACAATGTGTATTCTGACTTTGTGGGGTGGAACAATCTGTAAATATCTGTTAAGTTCTTTTGTTCAAAGTTTGATTGAGTTCTAGTATTTCATTGCTTATTTTTTGTCTAGTTGATCTATCTATTTGTGACATTGGGGTATTGAGGTCCCCCACTACTATTGTATTAGTGCTTATTTGATTTTTCATGTCCGTTAGTGTTTGTTGTATATAGTTGGGTGCACTAGGGTTTGGTGCATATATGATTATGATTGTCATCACTTCCTCTTGGATTGTTCCCTTTACAGGGATGTAGTGTCTTTCTTTGTCTCTCTTAATCAGTTTTGGTTTGAAATCCACTTGATCTACAAAAAGGATAACTGCTCCTGCTTTTGGGAGGGGGGTGGTTCTTGTCGCATGGAGTATCATTTTCCACTCTTTAAGTCTATCAGTTTCTTTTCGAATTGTGTTTCTTATATGCAGCATATTGTTGGATCTTGCTTCTTGACCCATTCTGCCAGTCTATTTCTTTTGATTGGTGAATTGAGACCATTAACATTGATGGCTATAACTGATATGTATTGACTTATCCTTGTCATGACTTTTTCTTTTTGTTGGATTCTCCCCCTTTGCATTTAATTTTTTGTCATGCTGGATGGATTCATTCTGCTGGGCTTCCTGGGATTGTGATCCTTATTGTCTTTTCCTAAGATATTCTTTAAAATTCTTTGGAGTGCTGGTTTGGCATTCATGAAGTTCCTCAGGTGCTCTTTGTCATGAAAGTATTTTATTTCTCCATCAATTTTGATAGTTTAGCAGGGTACATCAATCTGGGTTGGAGGTTGTTTTCTCTTAGGGCTGTAAAGACTTCACTCCAAACTCTTCTTGCCTTGAGTGTTTATGCTGAGAAATCTGCTTTGATTCTGATGGGCTTTCCTTTGTATGTGATTTGTTTCTTTTCTCTAACTGCTTGTAGAATTTTGTTATTCTGCTGGGTTTCTGGAATCTTAACTATTATATGCCTATGTTTAGATTTTTTTGATTATGGCTAGTTGGAGTCCTGTATGCCTCACTTATCTGTATGTCAAGTTCTTCTCTCCTACTTGGGAAGTTTTCTGCCATCACTTCTGTGAACAGTTTTTAATGTCATCTGTACTCTCTCCTGTTTCTTCACTGACTCTGATCAGATTTATGTTAGTCTTCTTTGCATCATCTAGCAGCTGCTGGATTGATTTCTCATGGTCCTTTACTATTTTTGAGAAATTTTTATTTTCCTGGTCACTAATTGCAATCCTATATTTTATATCTGAAATCCTATCCTCGCAGTGGCTCATTCTGCTATGTAAACTTTCAGTGGAGTTTTTAATCCCCTGGAAATCTGTTTGCATTCATTTTATGGATTCCATTTGTTTCCTATGTTGGGATTCCATCATGTTCCTCAGCACCTCTATTTTTTTTTATCTGTGTCTGCTCTAGAATTATTAATCATGTCTTGCATTATGGGCATAATCTCTGTTCTTATCTTAGAAATTATTTCTGATTTCATTTTTTCCAGATCCTCTTTCTTTGCCTCTTCAGGGAGTTCAGGTGTTTGAGTATCAGATTGTTCCATCTTCCCTTTGGGGTTACCTTAGATGATCTAGAAGTCTGGTTTTGAGACTCATTTACGTATCTTCTCATTTCAACAGATGCAGCCTGCTGTGCCTTTGTTGAGTCAACTTTTTGCTCACCCAATGGTCTTCAATTCTCAGCAAGCCACAGAGCAACCTTTTCTCTGCTCCTCACCAGTGTACCAATTCCTGGGTTCAGAATGGTGGCCTTCTGGGTCCCTCAGCTGACCTGTTGTCCTAGTGGGCTTCTGGCTGGGGCCTGTGCACACTTGGGATGGTATCTAGATGTGGCTCTGGCTAGGGCCTGCCCCGCTATGTAGCTGTTGTCTGGGAGGACTTTTGGCTGGGGGCGGTGCACCCCAGACCCTGGTGTCTGAGCAGGCTTCCTGCTAGTGTCTCCACACACTTACCGATGGATGGTATGGGGCAGGCCTCTGGCTGATGCTTGTGCACCTGTGCAGCTGTTTTCTGGGCAGCCACTTTGGCTCATTTTCACAGTGTATATCACTCCAGATATATATGGTTAGTCCCAACTATATGCCCAAATTAATGCCTAGTAACTTGTTTGGGTGCCAACCAAAGGATTTCATGGACCATGTTTTAGAAGCCATAAAGTTTAGTATATAGTTGTTCATCTAATATTTTTATCCTGAGGCACATAGAGCTGATTTGCTGCACTAACCTACACTTTAGCACAAACTTGCCAGTGATTATGACTCCCTTTCAATCCATTTTCTATTTGTTTTTCTACTTTCAAAAGCTTTCTTCTACCTTTGCTCCCCATGCTCACACCATGGCACTCACACACAAGGATTATCTGTGCGACAAACTACCTCAGTTCTTTTTGGAAAGCAGCAAAGTTTAAATCCACTTGATGCAGAGCTTTGCTGCCACTTAGTTGTCAGCCATGTGACTTCTTGTAGCCTCAGTTTCCCCATCTGCAAAATAATGACAGTTATTTTTGTTACCTGCTTTGTTTGCAAGATTACTGTGAGGTTCAAAGAAGATAACAAAGGTAAGAACACTGTGAAAGGCTTGCCAAACTACACAAAGGTATGGGAAACATGAAGATAATTTGCAACAAAAATAGGCATTCACTTTCATTCATTTAACTGTGGCTTTTGTTCCTTTCTTGCATCTAATTAAGTCAAGAGAAATGTGAGATGTAAGATTCTTAAGGCTCATAATTTTGGTTTTGCTGGGCAACAAAAATGAGCCCTTAAATGGGTCAAGGATATAATTAATTTGGTTTTTTTGTGCTATAGGTCTAAAGCTTCATCAGGAATTGTTATGGGTTTTATCCTTTGAGCCATTTTGATGTGAATGTAGAAAAGTTCAGCAAGGATGAATATTCTAAATATATATTACTTTATTTAATGAACATCTTCATTAATAGTTATGGTTCATCACATGACAGGCATTTTCAAAAGCAAGAGTAGGCGGATAGCAAGTGAACTCTTTGCAACTTTCTTGGAGAAGAAAATTTGGAAACCCAAATAAGTAAATTTCATTAAAGATTCCACATAGAATGATTGTAGGATGCAGGCACATTTTACCTTGCCTTAAACAGGCAGCTTTATCTTGGTATGCAACATTTCAGAGGCCCTGTTCCTGGGAGCCATTTGTCCCTACCCCATGGATGATTTTGCAGCTGCTTTAAGGTGTGAGGGTTTCATTTTAAATATAAAATATTCTCAAGCTTCTATAATAACCTGCAGCTGTTTGACTACTCTGTGAAAGAAGCTGAATATTGTTCATTGTTCCAGGAGCTGCTTCAGACCAAAAGCAAAATATTTGCTGCCTCCAAGAATCAGTGAAGGGGCATCTATCAATGAAATTTAAAAATATTTCTCCAATTAAGCTCCAGACCTACAGAGTCAGTTTTGAATGTGAGAAGGGACAGCCAGTTAGTAGAGTTGCTCTTTAAAAAGCTGTTTTGAAATGACAAGCCTTTCTGTTTCAAGCAGCCTTTAGCCTCTGTATAAGAAAACCCCTGCATGGAAGAGGAGGGGGACTATAAAGTCCTTACTCCCTCTAGGCAAAAAGGGAGAGAAAAATATGTGGATTTTTCAGTATTGTTATCTAACACTCTAACATTTGACATCTAGAAGAAGTGAATGTTCAACTCACAGGATATATATAGTGTTAAAGAAATGGTTAATGAAAACTATGATATTCATAACATTTTAGCTTTAAAGATGATTTTCTTTACAAAATCCCATCAGTCTGAGTTCAAGCTGTTCCTTAAAATTCTAAAAATACATGGCTGTACAGTTGTAGCACAGCTCAAACCCGTAGATGGGAGGAGGGGGGAGGGCAATAATAGCCTAGCAAGACAGATTACCAACACCAAGCCTGGCTTAGCACATCTCAGGGTGAGAATGGTCCCATGGGCTTCTCTTCAATCCCATGTCAGGAATGGCCTTCAATTAGACCTGGCTTATTGTTAGGCTATCACTTTATTTTTCTCTTCAAATTATTTGGAATTGACCACATTAGAGTTAGCCACGTTTCAAATACTTGCACCACGTATCTATAACACTAAATGTCAAACAATGATATTTTGTTGTGCCCTGGACGAATATTTGGGTAGTGACAGAAGTAGAAGATATATTGCCCATGACATCATTGTTTTCCACTCTGTACGTGCCCCTCCTGTCTTGCATTTGCTTCTATCAGAGATGGAACAAAAACAAAACGTCAAGGTCCTATTTATGCTATTTGGTTGTCACAGATATCCATTTCATTTTTCTCCTCCCAGATGGGATTCATGTGACAACTTTCAGAAAAATACTTTCCACAGAACCAAGATGTTCTTGACTGAATTAACCTTTGGAGCCAATGCTACAAGGTTATACAAAAGGGTTTGGTGTACAGAGATGCTGTGGCTACCACCACCCCCGCCCTGCCCCCCGCAAAACTGAGATCCTTCCTCAGAGACCCTGGATTTGTCATACTGCAATCTCGATGGTAACATGTTGTATGCCCAATAAAGCCAAATTTGCTGGGATGTCCCATTTACATGCTGGATAATATCTCTCTATTTCCCCTTTGTGGTGAATAATTTAGGAACATCATGGTATTGAAGCCTGTAGAATTTTCCAGAGATGAATACCAGGACCCCAAAAGCAAGTGTCTTAACTCAGAGCTGTAATTCAGAGAGAATCCTCTTCTCTCTATCCTGTCCAGGGACTAAGGCTTTTTATATAAAGTTCTTCAATTACAAAGGGAAAGATGCTCTGCTATCCTTGAAAGGTACACTTAGAGGATAAAGGAAGGAGGAAGCATTTCTCCAAACTCCTGAGTCATAGCCCCACTAAGATCATATGTCACATTGTCCTTTAGCAGGCTTTGAGATCTAGAAGTCTCTGCATAACTCCTTCCTAAAGTTATCCCTCATATCTGAATGGTTGACTCAAGCTGCAACTCTTACCTTTTCTTCCTCCTGCATCTCTGACAACTCTGAGCTTTTCTCCAGCGAGTTCATTGGCTACTTTTTGGGGGATATAAATGAAATGTCACCACATCCATCTGCCTCTTTTTTCCAGCTTTTTATTATAAACTATTCCTTCCTAACACATTTGAGGGTACGATGCATAAGTGTATCTGTGAACTTTTGTCTGAACTGAAAAAAATGATGAAGCATTAAGAATGTCCTAGGTTTGAAAATGCAATACCATCAGATCCTCCCATTTCACTCTCTCCCAAAGGGTGAGATTCTGTGTATTCCACCATCTGTCATATCGACAGTTCCTCCTTCAGGTTACTCCTGTAAACTCAGCCTTGCCCTCAACCATTGCCCATGAGTAGAACCTAGATACTAAAGTTCAGTGTCTAAATGTGGAATTTCCTATTCAGAACTTCCCAGCTCATTCCTGTTCCACCCCACGAGGAGGAGTACAGATAGATTCACTTGCTAAAGCAGCAAAGCCAGGCCTGCAGCTGGCCAGACTGAGCTGTTTCTGAAGCTCAGAGCAGTTATGACTCATTCCTCCTACAGTCCGTTAACTTCCCACTCCTCTCTGGCCCAGCAACTCCTCTCACTCTGACTCCTACAAACCCACTTATTTTCAAATTTTCTCAATAACTATGACATTCAAACCCATCCTGGTTCACACACAGGATGTTGAGAAAACACACACTGAGAATCAAGGGTCCACAGAAGAAATAATAATCAAAGAATGAGGATTGTCATGGACTTTGGGTGGTAAGAAATAATAGCTAATAAAAGACAACAGCCAAGTCTTAGGACATGTGCCATCCTGCCCAACTGGGTTAAGGGAATGCAATCATCCTAACTAAAGGAAGTCACACAACATTTTAATTGAAAACACAGGTTCCTGCATGATTAGGAACTTAATACTTTGGTGCCCAGGCCAAGCTAAGATGTTAACAATGCATTAAAATGGCGTCCTGCCATAAAGCAAGGATGCTCAAGTTTTTTCTCCCCATGACACCTTCAGGCCCTGCTACCAAAGTCACTAAAAACTCAAAAATTCAATTTTCAGAGAAGCTGTAGGTCTTTTCTGAATGGTTCCAATTGCCAATGCATTTTTTAAAATGTCAGCATTAAAGAGGATTAAAGCTAGATTTAAGAGAAAAATAGTAGTTTGGTATGAAGTCATTGAACCAGGTGACAAGTAGCAACAATTGCTCTCATCTTTCCATCTTTCTGAGTTTAAAAGGCTGGGTTTCCAGTCATGTAGCCATTTCTCACAGTTTGCACTAAATCCACCTACACGCTGCTAGTGCCCAGGGACTCCAGAAGCCTCCAATACTTTGGAAAGCAGTAGTCAACAGATTTGTTCAACAAATATTTGTTGAGTAACTACCATGTTTCAGGCACTAAGGCACAGAGAATTAGGAATCCTCAGGAAATTGGTTCCAGAACCTCTCACAGATACCAAGATCCACGAATGCTCAAATCCCCTCTACAAAATGGCACAGTATTTCTGTATGACCTATGCACACCCTATACTTTAAATCATGTCTAGATTATTTACAACAGATAATACAGTGGATGCTCAAGTTATGACCAGTCTGACATATGAACAACTTGGGTTAATTAGGTTAAGGGAAGACTCATCTGCCTCTTGTTATTTATAGTGTGTATTCAGGTAAATATCCAGACTTCAACTCTATTGGCTTAGTTACAATCAGTCCTCTAACCCATCCAGTTTGTTTGTCAAAGGTCCACTGTACATCATAAATGCTACAGAATAGTTACTATCTTGTATTGGTTATAGAATAATGACAAGGAGAAAAAATCTGTACAAGTTCAGTACAAATGCAATCATCACAGGCCTAATTACATAGTACACATCAGCAACAATGTGACATTTTCATTTTGAATATCTTTAACCCACACTTGGTTAAATTTACAGTTGTGGAACCTGAGGATACTGAGGGCTGACTATAGTTGGCTTGGATATCAGCCCAATAAAATTAAACACTGGAATATCAGTAGGAACCAAGATATATATATATATATTCGACATGAATCTGAATTAAAATACAACTTATTTTCTAGATTTTTTTTTTTAGATGGCTTTCACTTCAAACTGATGTCTGGATGTCTATATGCAACTCTCAGTAGAAAGTTTATTAAGATGCCCCTCAGTGGAGCTCTTTAATCTTGGCATGTTTTAGTCTGAACTCATAGTTTTCCCTCCAAATCTATATGTCAATTACTTGGCCTCAGTCACCCAAATCAGGACCCATGAATCACCCTTCCCTGCTCCTACCAAGATTGAACCAATCAAGACATCTTTAAACATGACTCAATGATCTCCTCTGTAGATGCTGTACTCTAGGCACAGCAGAGATGGGTACTATTATCATCATACTCATTTTACCCAGGACTAAACATGACTACAATAACCTCCCTAAGATCACATAACTAGTATATAACACAGCCAAAATTAAGTTCAAGTCTTTTTCTTTTTAACTTGTTACTTTTTATTTTGAGATAGGGTCTTGCTAAGTTGCCCAGGCTAAATTCAAACTTTTGATCCTTGTGCCTCAGCCCCCAGGGTAGCTAGGCTTACAGATGTATACAACCACATGCAGAAAATCTGTCTGATCGTAAGGATTCTTAACTGTGTGTTTAATTCAGTGATCATGGCCCTACTTTGAGCTTATCTTTTCTTCAGTCTTTTCTCTGGCTTCTGGCTTCACTCTTTTTCTTCTGTTTTTCTTTGCTTTTTTACTTCTACCTTTATTATATTTTATTACATATTTTAAAGTTAAGTTTATAATGGCATAATATATAAAAATAAAATTCACTCCATTTAAATGAGTTTTGACAAATATATATGACTGGATATCAACCACTATAATCAATAAATAGAATATTTCCACCAACTCAGAAAGTTCTTCACAACCATTATGGTCAATCCCCTTCCCTGGTTCCTGACACCCTGGCAACACTAGTCTGATTTTTCTGCCCGTCATTTTTCCCTTTGAACAATGTAATATAAATGGAATCATACTGTGTATAACCTTTTCTGACTGGTTATGCTTGCCTAACATAAAACTTTTGAACTCATCTATATTGTTGTAAGTATCAATAGTTCAGTCTTTATGATAACTGAGTAGTATTTCTGTGCATGGATATATCCATGTTTATCCATTCATTAGATGATAGACATTTGATTTATTTCCAGTTTGGGGATACTATGAGTAAAACTACTAGAAATGTTCAGGGATGGTCTTAATATGAATCCATATTCTCTTTTCTATCAGGTAAATAAATTCACAGGAGTGGGATATGGATCACAGAGAAAAATATGTATATGCTTGAATCTATAAAGAATCTGTCAGTTTTCCAAGTAGCTATATAATTTTGCATAAGAGCTACCAATGGGAATTCCAATTGCTCTATATCCTTACCAACACTTATTATTGACACACTTTTTAATTTTAGCCATGCTGATATATACATAGTGACATCTCATCATAGTTTGTATATGTCTCTCCCTAATGACTAATGATGTTGAGCATTACTTCATGGGCTTTTTTCTATCCATTTGTCCTTAGTTATGTACTTTTTAAAACTTCAAATCTTTTGTGCATGTTTTAATTGAGTAGTTCATTTTGTTTGAGTTTGGGGAGTTCTATGTACTATTTCTAGGTCCTTTATCAGATGTACTTTGCAAATATTTTCTCTATATCAATTGCCTGACTTTCAATTTTCTTAGCAGGGTTATTATTATTATTATTATTATTATTATTATTATTATTATTATTAAGTACTGGAAATTGAACCTAGGGCATTTGCCCAGTGCTACATCCCCAGACTGTTTTTCTTTTCCATTAAGTTTATTGGTACATTTTAGTATACAATGCAGTTACATTCATCATTGGGATCCTGTACCTTTACATGATGCATCTTGGTTCTTAATTTTTCCCTATTCCCCTGCTTTGCCTTCATCCCCTCCACCCTTCCCTATTTCCAAAGACTTTGTTTCCATTTTTTTCCTTTTCTCATATTTTTTCTTTTCCCTTCTTTCCTTCCCCTCCCCCTCCCATTTCCCCTACTCCTTTAGATATTTTCTTCCTATTTCATAATATCTATTATACATTTTGATTCTTATTTACACTTTTAGTTTTCCATACCTGAGAAACTATTCAGTATTTACATATGTGTGTCCTATTTATTTCACTTAAGAGTATGGCCTCTATGTGCATTCACTTAGCTATAAATGTCTCTAGTTTCTGATTCTTTATGGCTGAGTAAGTACTCCATTTTATAAAACACACACACACACATCTTTATCCAGTCTCCAGTTGATGGGCAATTGGGCTGTTTCCAATTTTCAGCTATTACAAACTGTGCAGCTATAAACATGGATGAGCATATATCACTGTGGTATAATTCTTTTGGGAAGATACCCAGCAGGGGAATAGCTGGGTCAAATGGGACTTCCAATCTTAGTTGTTTGAGGTATCTCCATGTTGATTTCCACAATGGTTGCACCAGTCTGCACTCCCACCAACAATGAAGAAGATTCCTTCCTCCCCACAACCCTGCCATCATTTGTTATTGGTTGATTTCATGATAGCAGCCATTCTTTCTGGGGTGAAGTGGAATCTCAGCATTGTTTTCATCTGTATCTCTCGAATGACCAGTGATGTTGAACATTTTTTCATATGTTTATTTGCTGCTTTTACTTCTTTGTCTGAGAAGTGTCTATTTCAGATGCCCATTTTTTTTGTTTGTTTGTTTTGTTTTTTGTTTTTCTGTTTTTTTGGTTTTTTGGTACCGGGGATCGAACTCGGGTCCTCGTGCTTGTGCAGCAGGAGGTGAAACCACTGAGCTAAACCCCTGGCCCTCAGATGCCCATTTTTGAATTGGGTCTTTATATTTGGGAGATCTGATTTTTGTAAGTTCTTTATATATTCTAGATAGTAGACCTTTGTCTGAGGAACAGCTGGTAAAATTTTTTCCCATGTTGTAGGTTGTCTCTTAGCTCTGTTGGTGGTTTCTCTTGCAGTGCAGAAGCCTTTTAATAAGATGAGATCCCAGTTGTTGATTTTTTTGTGCTAGTTCCTGTGCTACTGAGGATTTGTTCATAAAGTCCTTTCCTATGCCAATGTTTTTTATTTTTAATTTTGAGACAAGGTCTCACTAAGTCACTAAGTTTCCCAGGCTGGATTTGAACTTCCAATCCTCTTTCCTCAACTTACCAAGGGCTGGGATTAAAGGGCTATGTCACCATATTCCATTTGAATAGTGTCTTTTGAAGAGCAGAAGTTTTAAATTATGATTAATGCAATTTATTGATTTTTCTCTTTTATGGTATCTGCTCTTTCTATTTTATCTAAGAAATCTTTGCTTAAGTCACGGTCATAAAAATTTTCTTCTTTTTCTTCTGGATCTTTTGTAGTTTTGCCTCTTATATTAAGGTCTGTAGTCTATTTTGAGTTAACTTGATTATGATGCAAAATAAAGGCCAAAGTTCAATCCTTTGCTTAGAGATGTCCACTTGTTTAAACACTATTTATTTAAAAGACTATTTTTCCCTATGAAATTATGTTGATAACTTCACCAAAATCAGTTTACCATAAATGTGGATCTATTTCTAGTCTCTTTATTCTGTTCTACTTATCTTTCTACTTTATTTTTTGTCTAGAAGATATTGTCTTGAATATTATATATTTAAATGTCATAAGCCAGGTATTATAAGTACTCTAGCTTTATTCTTTCTATTAAAAATATTTTGCATATATTAAGTCCATTGCTTTTGACATAAATGTTAAAATAAGATTACTGATTTTGACAAAAAGTTTGCTGAGATTTTGATAGGGATTTGTTGAATACACTGATCAATTTGGAGAAAACTGACATCTTAGCAAAATTGTATTTTCCAATCCATGAACATTATGTAAGTCTTCTTTAATTTTAGCTATGTTTTCTAGTTTTCTATGTATAAGCCTTGCCTTTGTGATAAATTTATCCCTAAGTATTTTATTTGTTATAATATTGCAAATGATTTTTAATTTTGGCATCCAATTGTTTATGTTGACTTTAAACACTGTAACCTTAATAAAATCACTTATTAGTTCTAATACCTTTATTTGCAGAACATTTGGACCTTTCTATGCAAATGGCTATGCAATCTACCAGTATAGTTTTTTTTAAATCATGTAATCTATGCTTCTGTTGAGATGATCGTGTAGCTTATATTTCATTATCTGTTAGTAGATGAACTACAGTGAGTTACATTGATTGATTTTCAAACATTGAAAGAGTCTTAACCACTTGATCATGGTCTATTATTTCTTTTATGTATTGTTACATTATATTTCCTAATTTTTTCTTAAGATCTTTTGCATCTATCTAATTTTTTTCCTATAATGGCTGTGTCTTATTTTCATATCAAGGTAATGCTTGTACACTTTTGGAAGACTTTGTGGATCATTGATTCTGTTTTCCCTAAATTTTTGTAAAATTCACCGCTGAATTCATCTGGGTCTGGAGGATCTTTGTGGAAAGGTTTCAAACTACAAATTCAATTTCTCTAATTAAATTATCATAATATAAGGCTGTTTATACTATTTATTTTTGTGTAAGCTTTAGTAGTTTGTATCTTTCAAGAAATGTGTTCAATTTATCTAAATTATCAAGCTTATTGGCATAAAATTGGCAGTAATAGTCCCCATGATACTATCCATTGGATCTATAGGGGTATCGCTCTTTGCTTTTAATATTGGTTGTGTCTTTTTGTTCAACTTCTTCATCAGTCTGGATAAAGGCTTATCAATTTTTTGATCCTTTTAAGACCAAACTTTTTATTTATTTTCTCTATTTTTTTTCTTGTTTTCTAGTATATTGACTTCTGTCCTACTTTTTACATATCCTTCCTTGCATTAGTTTTAATTTACTCTTATTTTTTAGATTTCTTAAATTGGAATTTAAGTTCATAACGTGAAAACTTTCTGCCCTTCCAATGTAAGTGTTTAATGGTATAAATGTCCTTGAAAATCATCCTTTAGTTGTGTCCTACAAATCTGATATGTTGCATGGTCAATTTCATTCAAATCATAGTATTTTCTAATTTTCTTTGTGTTCTTTTTTACCCATAGGTTATCTGTTGATTGATATTGAAATGTTTGGTTTCTGTCCAGATGTTGTTCTGTTTAATTTCTAGTTTAGTTCCATGCGATCAGAAAACATACTTTATGTGAACTTCTGCATTCTTTTTCTCCTGAAAACCACACTCCAAATGATAAACATCTCCATACATTGCTATGGAGTAATTTCCAGAAAATACTGTGGATTAAGTTAGATAAAAATCTAACTCATATGTCCTTAAATGAAAAGAAAAACTACAAAATAAGTAAACAAAATGACTACCTGTATTAATCAACTTTTCTGTTGTTGGGACTATGTACCTAACATCCATAACTTCAAGGACGAAATTGTTTATTTGCCTCATGGTTTCAGAAAATTCAGTCCATGGTCAGCTGGTTCCAAGAAAGAAATGTTATGGTAGAAGGCATGGTAGAACAAAGCTACTTACTTCACGCATCCAGGAAGCAGAGGAGAGGAACAGCACCAGAGAGGAAGGGGCCAGGAACTATATGTAGTACCCAAAGGCACTCCTCCATAACTTCTCCAGACACATCCAGAAATATGCTTTACCAAGCCCCTAGGTAGCCTCCAAGCCAATTAAGGTGACACAACTGAGCTTATCCACCACACTACTTACATGAAGGACTAAAGAGGCAGCAGAGGTTAGTGGGAGAAACTAGACTTCTCTGAATACACCTTGTTGTCTAGATTTTTATTTTGGAATCACAATTATAAAACAAATTGGAGTAAAAGTAAGGTAAAGAACAAGCTCTAGAAATAAAAACAACATGATCACAAATGGACTAGCAAATGGATTTTTCATAATGTTTTGTATTTTCTTATAATAGCAAACAAATGCTTCATTTGGAGTCCCTTAGAAGTACTGTGGGTTAACCTGGCAAACTACCATTTGTGTTGGGATGCAGAGAATAGAGCAGGGAATATAAACTCCAAATATTCAAGAGGACAATTTATAATGAAAAGGGACTAGTTATGTGTTTAAAATTTTAAGTAATATTTTTAAATTTCCATTTTTCATGAAGAAAATAAAGTGTCAGATAATTGCATGCAATATAAAATCTAAAAGATATCATAAATTGTTTCCACATATTACAATTTTATTGAAAAATGAAGCAGTTAAAAGCATAAGATCAGGAGCAGGACCATCTGGGTTATAATCCTTGCTTTGCCACCTAATATTTGTATGACTTTTGGCAAGTTACTCCACCTATGATAGCTCTTTTTTTTTTTCTCTCTCATTTCACCTCCCAAAACTAGGATTTTCTTTCTTCAAATAACTTTTTGTCCTGTCCACTGTAAATCAAACTCATCTATACCTGTACTTAACTTTATTATGATCTGTTGAGTAAGGCCCAGTTGCCAAGATGACAGAGACAGACTCACCTCACTGGGCAGGAGAGGAGACTGTAGGAATATGTTGCCCTTTCTTCCCACATCACATTAAGTTAATCTCCCCCAAATCTCATACATAATAGGGGAGGAGTATTTCTTTCCAACTCCAAACCCATAATCTTTACAAAGTCCAACAAAGATAAAACTGCAAGTGGAGACATCTCAACCTATGATGATGGAGCGATATCAGTGGTTGTGAGCATTTAGTGACAGGAAATTCTATTCAGTTGTAGAATTGTTCTGTATCCTGGTTATAGTGGTGACTACTTACACAGGTGTTAAAATTCATAGAATGGATAGTGCCCAGAAAAGTGTATGTAACTGTATAATTGTTTTAAAAGCAGAACTTAGGGACACTTAGAAATTTTCTCCTATACAATGTGGATAAAATTTAAATTGGCCCCCCCAAAATTTTTAAGACCTCCACTAGGCTGTCTTTTCTTCTCTAGAACTATACTTAGATTGTCTGTTGGAAAATCTGTGACTAAGCAAAGAATCCTTGTTATCTTCTACCTCCTTTTCAGATCATTTTTCTACCTTTGGATCCTCCCACACAACTCTTCAAACCCAATATCCAGGGGCTCATGCTGTCTCCCCACGCGTGCACAGCTTTGCTATTGGCAAAATCCAGAACCCACTACCTCTAAATCTCTGCATTGAGGAGCTCCTCTGAGCCCTCAATTTAAAACTATAGCCCTAATCAATTTATCAAAGCATATTTCTGTACATGAGATTCCACTCTGTTAACTGTCATAGCAGGAAAGATCCAATAAACCCATGTTCACCGTGTGGAGGTGTTAATAACCAACAATGATTGAATGGGATATAAATATCAGTCATGAGTAGGGAGAGAGCAGAGAAACTGGGGGAAGGGAAGTTTTCATATCACTCAGTTCATATCTTGTGGGTTCTGCACATTCTGCCTTCAAAATACAGAGTGCACCAAAAAATGTATACACATTTCAGAAAAAGAAAAATAGTATGGTGTTTTTCAACAGATGGTGTTACCCTTGTATGGGGGACGCTAGAGGATGTTGTATATTGCAGAAAATCCACTACACTGTAGGCCCTTAGAGAAGAGATTGAAAATATATGTGCAGCAATCTCAATGACCAAGGTCACCCAACCAACAGTTCACTGTACTAATAAATGTCTGGAAGCTAATAGCCACCACTTTGAGCACCTCTTGTAATTGTAGAGGCCAAAAGTAACATATTAATCTCATGATGTCTCAATAAATTTAATATTAAAATATTTATACATGTTTTTCTTTTCCTGAAGTGTGTATACGTTTTTTTGGCATACTCTGTGTACATAACCACTTCTGATCCATGTTATTCCTTTTCTAGGTCTTCAGAATAGCATGGGAGGCTGTGCATGTGTGGAGGTGGGGAACAAAGAGGGTAGGAGAACTCTATACTTTTGTCTCAGTTTTACTATGAACTTAAAACTACTCTAAAAAAATAAAGTCTTTTTTGGGGGGGTACTGGGGATCGAACTCAGGACCTTGTGCTTGCGAGGCAGGTGGTAGAACCACTGAGCTAAATCCCCACCCCATAAAGTCTACTTTTTAAAAAGGTTCTCAGAGCATCCTCAGTATATATGTTACATCACAATTCTTTAGTTAGGCTGGGCAAAGTTGGCTATATTCAGTAGAGTAATAATAAAATAACGATAGTGTCTTTTGCGTATTTATTATATGACAACCATTGCTGTAATTATATATATTATTGCATTTAATTCTCTAACCCTAAGAGGTAAATACTATATTATCTCAATTCATAAGTGAGAGAATTGAGGCAAAAGAAATCAAAACAGCTTGCTACAAAAGACACAGAGATGTGCTGCCCAAGTCCCTAGTCAAGACAGGCCTTGTTGGCCACCTGCTGCATGTGGACCAGTGCAGTCAGCCTCAGGTACAGGCCCCTCACTTAAGGTCATGCTCTTCCCAGCCTAGCACATAGTAGCTTTCTGATCAAGTCAAAGCCCAGTTTGTAAAGGTGTGGTCACCCCTCAAGGTAGGAGTTTTGACAGCCCAGAGCTCAGGGTTGGCCAAGGCCTTGTTAGTCCTTCATCTCACTTCTAGCACTTCCTCTGCCTTGTCCTGCTTTACCTCCTGCCTTAAGATATTTTGAACCTTACTAAGCATCCTGCACTCCAAACTCTGACTCAGCATTAGCTTTTGGAGGACTCAGCCTACAGCAAAATTGCCAAGGGTCCTACAGCAGTGAAGTGGTGATACCTCAAATCAAACCCGAGCAGCTGGATGTTCTTAAGCCATTATGATACAGTCTCCAAATACAAAAACAAATCTAGAACTCTCTTACAGGAAGGGTTAAAACCATTACTAGGGATGTCTGAAATTTTGTCTTTGTTATGATAGCTTTATTGAATTATAATTCATATATCCTAAAATCTACCCTTTTAATGTATACATATATTTCAGTGTTGCTAGAACATTCACAAGTTGTATAACAATCATTGTTATGTAATTCCAGGATATTTCACCACTCCAAAGAAGCAGCCTGTACCCATTAGAATTCACTCCCTGGTTGCCTTTAATTTTTGTCCTCCCAAACAATTCATGGAGTTAAGCTGTTCTTATCAGTTATGAAATTTATCTACAATGGTGAAAGATACAAACGCTCCTAATTATATCCTCTTTTAAAGAATTAGATCCATCTTGTGTTATGGGAGGGCACGAGGAGATACATTTATAAAGTTTGAAGGAAAAAAGTATCAAGCCAAAAAACATGTCCAAGTTCTTGTTTGGTAATTTCACTCCTGGAAATTTAGTCTATAAAAAAATGACAAAAATGGAGGGAAGCCAAATAGTTTGCTGCAGCATAGTTTACAAAACTAAAAACCTAGAAAAAAATTTTTTCCATCATGAGTGAATGGTTAACTAAATCATGGCACATTAACAGAATGGAATATTATGCATCCATTATAAACAAAATAGCAACAAGGAAAATGTCTGGCATAACATTAAGCATAAAAGCAGAATATAAAATTCCATCTACAACTATGTAAAATATGTACATATGGATAAGCATTGAAAGGAAATGAAAAATGAAAACAGTTGTTGCAACAGGATGTTGAAACTGTGAATTATTTTCATTCTTCTGAGTTCTTTTATTATTGGCAAAATGTGGTCTTTATAATAAATTATAATTGGAGGGAAACATGCATATATCTTTTCTTGCTAATAAAACGTCATTTATAAGAAGCAATAATATAACACAATTCTTGTTAAGAGCAAGGACTTTGGACTTTTCATTTTGGCTCTGTTACTTCTGAAATATGACCTTGGGCAATATCTTAACTCTGTAAGCCTAAGGTTCCACGGCTGTTAGCAGGGGCTAATCATACCATCTACCTCAGAGGGCTGTTGTGAAGATGGAGATAGTGGTGCCTAGCAACATTTAGCAAACTGTAACTGCTGTTATTTTTGTTGTGTAGGTAATGGGTGAGAATGATGATGGTGGTACTGACAAGAGCACAGGGACTAGGGGACAGAAGTCATTTATGAGAATACTATTAACACAGAAAAAAGTGAAGGGTGATATAATTTTGCACTAGGTACCCAGACTGAGGAGTTTCATCATCTCTAGCAATTGATTACTCCAGCTCAGGCCAAGGAAGCATTGCTTCAAAAGAGTTGGAGTTTGGGGCATTATCTTTACTTAGCTGAAAATACAGAAAAATCTGTAGCTATCTCATGCTCATTGGTGGTCTTGTTGAAAACTTCATCCAAGAAACTCAACCCCTGCTGAATCTGTGTGACTCATTTTATTAGTGAATACAAAGGTCTATGAACCATTCTCATTACTGTAATTATTGATACTATCATTGTTGGTAACAAAGAGTCAGTGTGGCATATTAAGTAAGCCTATTCATGTCTTTGTCTTACCTACTGTTCTGGATGAGTCATCCTTCTCCCAGGCCCATCCCTCCTTTGCACAAAGGACAACAACCCAGCCTTCCTGCCCACTTAAGAATTCTCAGTTCCCTTAACCTGTGCCTTGGTTTGTCGTCTCCTCTCCTCTCATTAGCATATAAACACACTGCAGCTATTTCCACCTTAATAAAAATTAAAATGTCTTGTTTGATCCCAATGTCTTTCTACATACATCCCATTTCCCTCCTCCCACTTATAGCAAAATGAAAGAGAATAGCAGAATGCTGAAAATTATTGAAGTTGGATGATGGGACTATCATATGCTATATTATTCTTGTGACATTTTTAATTAAAAATACTATAGAGCCATAATTGACATAAAATAAACATATATTTCATACATACAATTTAATAAGTATTAGCACATTTATACACTTGTGAAACCATCACCACATTCAAAATAATGAACATTTGCATTACCCTCAAATTTGCCTAGTCCCTCTTTGAAATCCCTCACTCCTGTCCTATCTTCCCTGACAACCATTGATTTGCTTTCTGTCCCAATATATGCATTTACACTTACTAGTACAGTATTTGTTTGTTTGAGATGTGATCTTACTATGTGACCCAGACTTGTTTCAAACTCCTGGCCTCAAGCAATCCTCCTGCCTCAGTCTCCCAAGTAGCTAGGACTACAGGTACACATTACTGTTCCTGGCTCATATTCTACAATTTTTATACACAAAATCGCTTAACATGTTTTTTTCTTTATTTGTCTTTTTTTCTCTTTCTCTTTTTCTACTATTGTGAACTGAAACATAATGGTGAAATCAAACATCTTTGTCCTGTTCCTGATCTTGGGAGGAAAGTACTTAGTCTTTTATCATTAATTATGTTAGTGTAGATTTTTTTCTAAATACCCTTTTATTACTAAATTATTGACAATTTTTTAAAAGTTAGGAATAGAAATAGTGTCAAGTACTTTTCATATTTCTATTGAGATTGTCATTATTTTATTAGTTTGTTAATATGGTGAATTACATCGGTGAATATCAAATGTTAAACCAAACTGGCATTGCTGATAAACCCCAGTTGGTCATCTCATATATATGGCAATTTATTGAAAGTTGATTTAGAATTTCTCCATTCATATTCATGAGGAATGCTGGTCTGTAGTTTTCTTATGATGTCTTTGATAGTATCAGGGGAAGGGTGACCTCATAGGAGCCAGAAAGTAATCCGAACTTTCCAGTGTGCTGGAATCATTTGTGTGTAGAACTTACATTACTTCTTTCTTACATAGTTTATAAAATCAACCAGTGAACATATCTGGGTCTGGAGGATTTTTTGTGTGTGAAAATGTCTTTTAACTATAAGTTCAATTCTTTTGTACATTGGGGCATTAGGTTATCTATTACTTCTAGAGCAAGCACTTGTACTTTGTGTAAAGGAATTGTCCATTTCAACAAATGTATTGAATTAACTGTAACAAAATTATCCTTAATGGTCCTTTATTAGTCTTTCAATATTTGTAGAGAATGTATTGATACTATCACTTTTATTCCTGATATTGGCAATTTGTGTCTTCTCTCTTTTTCTCAATCTGTCTAGCCAAAAAATATCCATTTTATTGATCTTTTCATTGATTTCTTCTACAGTTTTTGTCTTATGTTTTATTGATTTTTGCTATTTTCTTCATTCAACTCAATGTGGTTTAAATTTCTCTTCTTTTCCTGTTTTTTTCAGACAGAAACTGGGACTTTTAACTTTAAGATTTTTCTTATTTTCTAGTGCAGGTATTTAGTTCTATAAATTTCTTTCTAAGTACTATTTTAGTGGCATCATATAAATTTTATATGATGTGCTTTTTTCTTTTGGTTCAGAATATTTGCTTATTTCCCATTTGATTACCTATTAGTTTAAAAATATTTAGGGCCAGGGATTTAGCTCAGCCATTCTGCCATCTGCCTCGAGAGAGCAAGGTCCTAAGTCCAATCACTGATATCAAAAAATTTTTTAAAAAATAAATAAAAATATTTAAAGATTTTCTAGTGTTCTGTCATTAATTTTTAATTTAATTCCATTGTAGCCAAGAGATATACTCAGCATGAACAAAATCTTTTAAAAATTATTTTCAAATTATTTTATGGATCAAGATATTGGCTGTGTTGCCATATTTCATGCACACTTGAGAAAACTTTATTTTCTAACATTTTCAACTAAATATTCTATGGCAGTTGATTAGCTCAATTAGACTGACAGTAGTGTCAAATTACTTAAATAGACTTACTGATTTTGTGTCTTGATGAATATCTTCTTGATAAATTGTAGATTTATCATTATAGAATGTTCTTATTTACCCAAGGTAACATTCTTTGCCTAGAAAACTATTTTGTTGCAACTGTGAATGCCCACATGAGAAAAACAGAGCAATCCCAAATAAATAAAGACTATTTTTTTTTAGATAGGGTCTTGCTATATAGTTCAGTGTGTCCTTGAACCCACTATGTAGCCCAAGCTAGCCTCAAACTTGCAGCGGTTCTCCTGCCTCAGCCTCCCAAGTGCTGGGATTACGGGAGTGTGGCACTATCCCCAGCCCAGATAAATAAGGAGAGATAAAAACCCTGAACAGTCCAGTAACAGGCAATGAAATTGAGGCAGTGCCAAAAATCATACTAACCAAGAAAAGCCCAGTAACAGTGGATTCACCATTGAAATTTACAAGAACTTTAAGAAAGAATTAATGACAATAGTCCGCAAACTCTTCCATGAAATTGAAAGGGAAGGAACACGTCAAACTCATTCCCTCAAGTTAACATTACACTGATACCAAAACCAGACAAGGACTTCACACAAAAAGAAAACTACAGACCAATTTCCTTAATGAACAGGTATGCAAAAGACAGGCCCAGAATCCTAGGTTGTCTTTCAGCACCTTAAAGATGTCACTCCACTGTTTTATCACTAGTATTATTTCTGGTGAGAAATCTACTGTCATACTTATCTTTGTTCTTTTATGTTTGTTGTACTTACATGCTTTGAAGATTTTCTCATCATTTTATCACTGGTTTTGAGCTGTTCAATTATGCTTTGCTTTGATGTGGTTCTCACATTTCTTGTGCTTGAGGCTTGCTGAGCTCTTCGATCTACTAGTTTATACTTTTTAGTATGTTTGGGAAATTTTTATTATCATTTCTTCACTTTCCTTTTTATTTTTTTCTGTCTAGCCCTTTGTTACATATGTATTAGGCCATTTGAACTTGGTTCCATAGTTCACTAATTCCATTTATTTTTCAATTCTTATTCTCTTTTTTTGTGTGCCTCATTTTAGACAGTTTCTGTTGTTAATTTAAGTTCACTAGTCTTTTATTTTGTAATGTCTGATCTGCTATTAGTCCCATCTAGTGTATTTTCATCTCTGATATTACAGTTTTCATCTCTATAACTATGATTTGTATCTTCCATATTTCCATTTAAATTTCTGAACATGTGGAATAAACTCATAATAATTATTTTCTCATCTTTATCTGCTAATCACAATGGCTGTCTCAATTCTGGGACTAGCTTTGGTTGACTGATTCATCTCCTAATTATGGTTAATATTTTCTTGTTTCTTTTCTTTACTGTTTTAAATTTTTAATTCTTCTTGTGTTTGTGTGTGTGTGTGTGTGTGTGTGTGTGGTACTGGAATTTGTACCCAGGGCCTCTCGCATGTCAGGTAGCCACTCTACCACTGAGCTATATCCTTAGTCCTTTATTTTTTAAAATTTCATTATTTGTTATTATTGTTCTTGTTGTTGTTATTATTACGACAAGCTCTCACTAAATTGCTCAGCTTGCCTTGACCTCGTCATCCTCAGCCTCAACCTCCTGAGTAGCTGGCATGTACCACCATGCCTGACTTAACTAGTGATTTTTAAGTGCATGTCGTACATTAAAAATTTTATCATGAAGGGTATTGGATATGTTTGTATCACTATATTCTTTAGCCTTATCCTCATATGTTGTTACTTTATTTAGTAATGATGTACTCTTTTTGAATCTTGCTTTTAAGGTATGTTAGGCAATAGTCTGTCTATGATTTAATTAGTCTCACACCTGAGGCAAACCTGTCTGGGTACTGTACCAAATGTCATGTGAGTCTGGCTGGAGGGAGAAGTCATCATTCCCAGTGTTGTAAGAATAAGAGGCATTATTCCCTCTATTCTCTTTTATTGGACTATGTGCTGAGTACTCAGCTAAATAATCAAGGGGGACCTTCCACAGGTATGCTGTTCTCTACTCTCCAGCAGTCTGTCCTATGACCTCTAGGTACCTTGATCTCCTAGATTCTCAGTCCCACTTCCCAACTCAGAGAGTCCAACAAGCTCTGTCTCCGTGTGGAGATAAATAGCCTGAAAACTCTCTCAAAGAAGTAAGCTGCAGAAGTCATATGTCTCGCTGTCTTGTTTCTTGCTTCTCAGAGATCACTGTCTTTTGTTGCCTCTCTCCTGGATATTTTAAATCACTTTTTCACATGTAGTATTTTGTCCATTTTTCAATTATTTCATTCAGGAAAGAAAATATGGCTCAGTTACCCCATCTTGGTGAAAATGGAAGTCTATTTTTGCTATATTTATGCATAAAATTTTCCACTAGGAAAACAAGAAAACTGAAAAGAAATAAGAAATACTCCTTGAGCCTTGTGTTTTTACTTCATTCCTCCCTATTCTTTCTCAAACCCATCCTATTCATTTGCGGCAGCACTACTGAAACCGTTTTCTTCAATGACCTCCAATTCTCTGTCCCCATTTTACTCATCCTCTCAGTTTATGAAATAATAACTCTCTCCATCTTGAAACCATTTCTTCCCTTCTCATCCAAGATAGGACACAAACTCTTTGGATTTTCTGCTGTCTGTCTCTTTTGTAGTGTTCTCTACCTTCCAAAAGTTGTAGTGCCTTGTGATTCAAATTCAGATGTCTTCTGTATTCATTCTCCTTCTTTTACCCATTTCACTCAGTCTTAGGATGCTATGAATTCACTATACTATATGTTCACTCACATCTTCAGCTCTGATTTTTTTCCTCATATAAATATAGATAGAGGTATGATTCTCTACTTGTCATTTCCATAAAGTTTTCTAATAAGCATTTCAAACATAGCATGCCAAAAGAAAATTCTTGATTTTTTTTTTCTTCCTAACCTGGTCTCTATCCTCAGGGTTCTTCATCTTAGCAAATGGCAACAGTATTCACTCAGTCGCCAGGATCAAAACCTATAATCACTCCTAGTCCTTCCATTTTTTTTCACACTCCATATATAATCTAGCTGCAAACCCAAGAAGCTATATCTTCAAAAGCTAGCCACTTCTTGCCAATTCTATGGTTAATACATTGTTCTAAGACAACTTCATCTTTCTTGTGTACACTAAAGTAGCCCCTGACTAGTATCTTTATAATATATTCTCCACAAAACAGCCATAGTGTTACTTTTAAAATATGTCATTCCATAGAAGGTCTTTATCTCAACCTGATTAATGCTATCTATGAAAAGCCAACAGCCAATATCATACTAAATGGTCAAAAACTGAAAACTTTCACACTAAAATCAGAAACAAGACAAGGATGCCCACTATCACCACTCCTCTTCAATATAGTTCTGGAAACATTAGCCACAGCAATTAGGAAAGAGAAAGAAATAAAAGGAATAAAGATTGGAAAGGAAGAAGTTAAACTGTAATTATTTGCTAAAAGACAAAAAAAGCTCAACAAAAGACTTCTAGACTTAATTGACAGATTAAGTAGAGTATCTGGATACAAGGTCAACACTCAAAAAACAATAGCCTTCTTATACACAAATAACAGATTCACTGAGAGAGAAATTAGGGAAACAATTCCTTTTACAA
>NW_004624769.1:15300117-15321212 GCF_000247695.1 Heterocephalus glaber
AAATAGGGAAGGGTGGAGGGGGTGAAGGGCACACAGGTAATGGGGAAAAAATAAGAACCAAGACACATCATGTACAGGTACAAGCACCCAATGATAAATGTAAAAGTATTATATACCTGAAATGTACCAATAAAAGAATTTAATCAAAAAAAATATATATATAAGTCATTCCAGTTGGACTTTTGGGGCAGAAATTTGATTACATTATTCTAAAATTCACATGGAATTTCAAGGCACTCTGTGTAGCCAAAACAATCTTGAAAAAGAAGAACAAAAAGGACTTACACTTTCAATTTTAGAACATTTTACAAAGCTGCAATTATCAAGACAGTGTGGTACTAGAACAAGGCTAAACATATGGGTCAATGAAATACAGTTGTGATCAGAAGTAAACCTACATATCAACAGTCAATTAATTTCCAACAAGGGTATTAAGACAATTCAATAGAAGGGCATTAAGACAATTCAAAAATTTGCCTTCAACAAATTATGCTGGATAACTAGATATTCAAATATAAAATAATGCCTCACACCACTTACAAAAATTAACTCAAAATAGACCAAAGGCCCAAGTATGAGAGCTAAATCTATAAAATTCTTAGAAGAAAACATAGGTGTAGTGTTAATCTTCATGCCTATAGATTAGGCAATGATTTCTTAGCTAGGCCATCAAAAGTACAAAGAAAAAATAAATAAATTAGATTTCATCACAATTAAAAATTTTTGGTGGATCTGACTGATATTGTTGATATGACCAAGACAATCCACAAAATGGGAAAAGGTATTTGTAAGTCACATATCTAATAAGACTTGAGTATTGAAAATACATAAATACCTCTCGTAATGCAACAGTGAAAAGATGTAACCCTATTAAAATGGGCAAAGGATTTTATTCTAGTCTGTTCTGTGCTGCTATGACAGATTGGGTAATTTATAATGAAAAGAAATCTATTGGTTCACAGTTCTAGAAGCTAGGAAGTCCATTATCAAGTGTTTGGCAGCTGGCAAGGGCCTTCTTGCCACATTCTCTCATGGTGGAAGGGAAGAGAGTGTGAGAGAGAGCAAAAGGGTACTAATGTTGTACTTTTATAAGGCACTCACTCCCTCAATAACAGCTTTAATCCATTGATGAGAGTGAGCCCTTGGCCTAATCATCTCCCAAAGATTCCATCTCCCAATATTGCCGCCTGATCAAGTTTCCAATACATAAACTTTGAGGTACACACACAAACTACAGCAAATTCAATCAGACATTTTTCCATAGATATATAGATGACCAATAAGCATGTGAAAAAATGCTTATTTCTTAGAGAAATGCAAATCAAAACAATAATGGGTTAGCACTTCACAAAAAAGAAGCTTTAATTAAAAAACAAAATAATGAGGGTTGCTGAGGGTGTGAAAAATTGGAATGCTTTGTACATTGCTGGTACAGATGCTTTGGAAAACATCCTGTAGTTACTCAATTATTCACCCTGTAGTTAAGTAAGGAATTCTCATATTATCCAGCAATTCCATTTAATTGTAGACCCCAAAAGAAATGAAAACACACACTCATACAAAACTTGCAAACAAATGTTCACAGATGCATTATCTATAATAGTTAAAAAGTGGAAGTGACCCAAATATCCATCAATTGATGAATAGGTAAGCAAAATATGGTATAACCATACAATGAAATATTCAGGCATAAAAAGGAATTAAACACTGACAAATGTACTAACACTAACAATGACAATGAATGAACACAAACACTAACAATGAATGAGCTCTGGAAATAGTATTTTAAGTGGGAGAGGTCAGGCACACAAGGTCCTATATGGTATGATTCTATTCATATTAAATGTCTGGAATAAGTAAATCCACAGAGATAAGAAATAGATTAGTGACTTAGGGGCTTAGAAGAGAAGAACTGGGACAGTCTATTGATGTGTCTGCTAAGGGGTTTATTTTGGGGGTGATGAAATATTCTGGAATTATATAGTGGTGAAGGTTGTAGGACCCTTTGAGTATGAAAACCACTGAATTTTACCCTTTAAAGGGGTAAATTTTAGTCTGTGAAATATACCTCATTTTAAAAATAAAATGTAAACCAAATCTTGTTATCTCTGTATAAAAAACCTCTAGTGCAGTAATGGTGAACCTTTTAGAGCTTTCAGTGATAACAAACAGCCCACTGCAGTATGTGTGCCATAGGTTTGCCACCACTGCTCTAATGACTTCCCATCACACTTAAAATCCAAAGTCTTTCTTTAGCCTCTAAGACTCTAAATGGCCTGGCCCTGGCTTCCTCTGCCATGTTTTTGATTACCACTCCTTCCATCACTCACTGTGCTCCCGCCACTATACTCTTCTTGCTATTCCTGGCCTACCCCTGCCTCAAGGCTTTTGTATTGGGAACTCAATCCCAAGTTTTCCTTAAAAAATGACCTCAGCTGACATACCCCAGGAACAAAAAGAGGAATGTTTAAATAGAACCTAAATTTCCATCCTTTTCTCCCTACTAGGAAACTGATGGGAATAATCACAACCTTCCATTGTAAAAAACATTTGCTGTGAACTGCAGTCTTTGGGGTGTGCAGTGACCAGTTTGAGACTGGCAAACAATGTTGATAACAAAGATGAGCAGCCATCTTTGCCAGATGTGTTAATTATCAGAAAGGAGACAGCTTTAGACATCCCACCTTTAAAAACAAAACAAAAAATGAAGTAGAGTACTACTCTATTTTACCCTAGGCTGTTCCTGTTAGGATTTACCAAACTAGTCCAATGTTTTAGACATGACATTAATTAGGAATAGCCTTGGATTTAAAATAATAGCTGTTAAAGTATTGTTTTAATTTTTTATTGTCAACATGTCTAAAACTAAGCACACAAAACAGCAAGGAATAATCCTTAGATCAGCATTTTTCCCACGAGAAACAAAGCTCAAAACAGTGATATTTCACAATTCCATTCCTAACATTTGGGCAAGAAAGTATCTCGTAATGAAGGAAGGTTAAGGTGTGAACACTATTCTCCACCAAAGTCCAACCACCTTGAGCTGATGACAGAAGAATGTTACTCCAAATTTAAAATCCTTTCTGTGTAAAAATGGCTGTAGGTAAAAAAAAAAAAAAAAAAAAAATTGAAAGAAGTTATCATTCTTAAACTATGGCTCTTCTTTGTGTTTATTTCTTATAACAACAGACCAAAGCAGAAATCAAGAAGAAAATACATAGAAATAGGAAGAAAAGGGGCAAAGGGGAAGGGGAAGTGGGAGGGGTAGGGGAAAGGAAAGAAGGGAATGAAATTAATTTGAGAAAATGAAAAAATGGAAGCAAAGTCTTTGTAAATAGAGAGGGGAGGGATGAAGGGGTTGAAGGGAGGACAGGAGAATGGGGAAAAAATAAGAACCAAGAGATTGTGTAAAGGCACAAATTTCCAATGATGAATATCATTATATTGTATACCTAAAATGTACCAATAAATTTTTTATAATTTTTAAAAAAGAAAATACACAGCTCAAAATGCTGCAGAAAGCTATTTTTTTCACAATCTACCCACACCTTAAATAAACATGAAACATATAACTAGCTACAGTCAGATACTACAGAAAACAGAAAGCCCAGAAAAGTTTCAAACATCCAGTCTTCATCTTCCTTCTAAATGAAATGTACTTTTCTTCATGACTATAATTCTCACCTCAGAAGAATCAGGCATGATGTCACAAATGGCCAAGTTCAAAATGCCTTTTTCAGGATTAGTATTTTTCTGATATACAGACCCATACATCATAAAAAGTATCTGCTATTAGAAGGGATGAATACTAAAAATTCCATTTGAATACTAGAAATTATATTGATAGGTAAGCAAGACATATATGGAGTTCAATGTGAGTTTATACTCCTTTGAATCTTTTTAAAAGCCATTCATCTTTAGGTGATAAGAATTATGGTGGAGTTGGATCAGAGTCATATTTCTTTTGTTGTCCAAATCGACAACCTAGAATAAAAGATTCCTGGTAAGCAGACATCAGCAGCAAAGAGTTCACTATTCTCAAGTGGATGGAGATGCTAACCTAGAAACAATTAACCCTGTACTAAAAATTGCAGTTTGGGGCAAACTGAAGGGCTTGAGGTGAGTTAATCTGTTTTCTGGGCTGCATATGTGGAAAGATTTTCATTTCATTTCAAACAAAATAAAAGGAGCCTGCATTTAAGTGATCCTGACTCTGTATAGTGCAAACCTGTGTAATGACCTCATTGCAAATTGTAACATGATGACTCACACACTAGAAGTTTAAATCCAATAATTTAACTTTTACTCCAGTAAAAGTTGATTTGATTCTTACAAACGTCCCCACTTTGAAATTGAATAAGAATGATAATAGCCACCTTAGTAAATACTATGGACCAGAATCTACGCTAAACCCATTATGTTCATCAACTGTTTACAACTGCAATAACATTATATGCTAAGTATTATTATTCCCATTTACGGATGAAGAAATTGAGGCTCAATAGATAACTTGTCCAAAGTTACACAGCTAAGAGTTAAAGGGAATTCACACTAAAGTCAGGTTACACTGTTTCTTCATTAATTTTCCACTTCCTAGATATCAAATTCTGAAATTTTTCTCTCCTTTCCATACAATTTGCTAATCTCTCCCCTCTCCCCTGCCCTTTTCTTTCTGAGACATTTTGGAATACCTCATGATGAGCTCCAGCCCTTCATTCATTCAACAAATGTTTCTAAGTGCTTACTTTAATACTTAATTCAGTCATTTGTAAAGATTTACTGAGAGCCTACTGTGTGCTAAGCACAGAACTATGAAATGAAGATCCATTCACTAACAACACAGGCAGAAACCCCTCCCCATTGTGGAGCTAAAATTCTAGAGAGGGAAAAAAAAGACAATAAATGCAAGAAATAAGAAATAATAGTAAAGGTTCAAAGATAAGTACCCAGCAAAACAGGATAGGGGAAGGGGAACAGAGAAGTAAGGGTGTTGTGTAGGACTGTAATTTTAGATGTTGTGAAAATCTGACACTGGAGCAAAGACTTTCTGGGATGTGACAGTTTTATGTGTCACCTTGAGCAGGCTATAATACCCAATTATTTAGCCAAACACTAACACAGGTGTTACTGTGAAGGTATTTTGGAAATGTAGTTAATACGTGATTGTGGAGCTTAAGAGCTATGTGCACTCATTTTGACCCTTGAAGAAAATTATGCAGATGGGTCTCATCTAATTGTCTGAAGAAATTTTGCCTCAAGATCCCAAAATCAGTTCCTACCATAGAGTTTCCAGTCTGTCTGCCCTATAGATATTGGACTTGCCAACCTCCACAAATATATACACCAATTCCTAGATAAAAATTCTTAGTATATCTCATATATATATATATATATATATATATATATGCATCTCTCATCCATATATAGGCATATCTAGTATACATAGCTAGCTATACACGTCAGTGGTATACGTATACATATACATGCATGTATATACATTGATATATGTGTGTGTGTGAGTGCATGCACACACATACATGTCCTACTGGTTTTCTCTGGAGAACCCTGACTGATACACACAGTAAGAATATTCTGGGCACAGGGAACATGAAAATAAAAGCACCATGTACTGGACATTGTTCTGGACATTGGCAAACTGTAACCAAGACAGATGTGGCTTCTGTCATCCTAAAGCTAAGTACCCACTGTGAGGTACTGCTGACTCTTCTCTCCCCATGCCCTCTGGCTCTTCCTGGATTCACTTTACTCACCACCTATACCCCATAGTCATTGTTTCAACTCTTCATTTAACTCCTATTTCTAACTGCCCTGACTTCATTACACCTGCCTGGCACATTATTATTATTACCATCTCACTTCTGGGTGATTGTGTTTAGGAACTAGGTTCACATACCTTATTTTCAACTGCCTTTCCAAAAACTGTCAACTGGGGAGGCCAAGTAATATCCTTATTTCAAAGATAAGAAATTTGAGATTCAAAGAGGTAAGCTAACATGCATGAGATTACAAAGTTAACAAATGGCAGAGCTGGGCCTCAACCCCACATCTCATCTTTCTCAGTAAGAATGTATTTTTTTGAAAAAATAATTTATGGTCACTTCTAATTGTTTACCTCCCAGCCACCATGCAGTCTTTAGCTCATTTCAGGTTGACATTTTCTTCACTCCTGAACACAAACGTCTTCCTTTTTGGGGAGGTGGAGTAGGGAGTTTATCATTGCTCTTTAAGTAAGTATCCCCCAGGACTTGTCGTCAGAACGCATTAATATCATCAGTTGAAAAAATCAGAAACTAAGTATCCTGGTCCAACTGTAACAAATTACAAAACTACCTATAAACAATCTGTTAAAGAAAGCGTGCACAGGTTTGCAGAGTGAAATATCAGATGGCCTATTTTACAGTCTTTTAATTTTCCAATAAAATCTCTGTAAAAATATGAAGAAGCTCGCCATACTAATAAAACCCAAGAGAAGAGATTTCTAGCAGCTCCAAAGACAAAATGACTGAATGGCAAGAGCAAGCAGGGAACCACCTGTGCGGAGCCTGCCTAAAGTGAGGTGCAAAGGGCCTGTTCAGAAAAACCAGGTCTGTGCATATCAAAAAACTAGACAGATGACTCCCTGTTATGGTCCACTGTGCTCCACTCCCACACCACGTTTCGCGAAAAATATAAACTAGTCTAAAACCTTCCTTGGCAGCCTTAAACCCTACTCCACCTTCAACTTATCTCAGACTCTGCCAAGCCACTAACATTCCGGAAACGCTGAGGCAGGAAGTAGGGCTTCCTAGGCTGCGGCACACTGCATCCTGGGAATTGTAGTCTATGCTTACACCGCGCAAGCGCGCTGGTGAAAGCAGAAGGTTGAGGGAGCAGAGCCTTATGGGATTGTAGTTTTTTTCTGAATGATAAACATTAAGGGTGTCAGAAAGTCAGGCTGTGCGAAAGTCAGGCTGTGTGGCTTGGAGACCTCACTTGACACAGTAAGGGTGATCTCTATGAATACGATACTTGTCACACTAAGAGACTTGGTTTGGGAACAGCATGTGACACCCTCCGTTTAGTTGTAGATCTGAGATGGATAGAGATAGCCCCCAAGTGGACAGAGTAAGATGAAGAGCAGTCCACAGTTTATTTACTAGGGCACAATACTGTGTAGTCTCAAGGAAGGAGGACTTCCCAAGAAGTCAGAGAAAGTACAATTCTCAACATCATTCGCCTTATGAACATAAGAACATTTTTGAAAATTGTGGGCCCCTTCAAAAAAGATACCAAGATTAATTTTCTTTGGATGAGGGTATTGCATTTTCTACACTTTTATATATTTTCAGGTTTACAAGGACATAGTATTCCTTTTTAGTATAAAACACTTCAAGTACAAATAAAGGTATATAGGACAATTTTCTAGCACCCTGGCATCTACCACAATGCTTTGTCATATTTACTTTATTTAGACCCCGCCCCCCTTCTTTCAAGAAAGTGGAGGAGGAAGAGGAAACAGAGAAGATTGTTACAAATGCCCTTGTCCAGTTGCTAGTATATACGAGCAGCATTGATTTTTAAAATGTTAATCTTGTATCCTGGGTCTCTGCTTAATTAACTCATTTATTATTTCTGGTAGATTTTTCATAGATTCTTTGGAACATTTTTTATATGGGCAACCATATCATCTGCACATGGATAGTTTTACTTCTTCTTTTCCAACATACGTGTTTTATATATGTTTCTTGCCTTATTATAACAGATAGTATGACCATGAATATGTTGTTGAACAGCAGTGGTGAGAGTGGATATCCTTAATTTCTTCCTCTTATGTTAAGAGAGAGCCACTCAAGTCTTTTGCCACTGAATATCATGTCAGCTATAGATTTTTTTTCCAGATGTCTTTTTTCAGGTTTAGGATTTTTCATTCTGTTTTAGATTTCTGGAAGTTTTTATTAAGTGCTAATGTTAAATTTTCTCAAGTTACTTTTGGCATTTATTGAAATGACTGTGTGTTTTTCTTTTTCAATTCATTAATATGAAGAATTACATTGCTTTATTTTTAGATGTGGAACTGGCCTTGTATTTCTAGGAAAAACCCCATTTGAGCATCATGCATTATCCTTTTCACTCACTGCTAGATTTTATCTACTAATATTCAACAAATTACCATTTCTATGTTTATGAAGGATATCAGAATGTTGATTTTTGTTTGTAAAGTCCTGTTCTTGTTTTTTGTCAAGGTTGTATTATCTTAAAATGAATTGGAACATTTTCTCTCCTATTTTCTTGAATCAAATTTATTGTATAGAATTGGCATTATTTTCCACCAGAGATGGCATTCTAATGGTTAAGTTTATGTGTAAAATTAGCTAGGCCACAGTACTTGAGTATTTAGTTAAATATTATTCTAAGTCTTTCTGTGAAGAGTTTTTAGATGACATTAACATTTAGATCAATAGTAAAACAAATTACTTTCAATAATATGAGTTGGTTTCATCAAATAAATTGAAGGCACTAATAGAGACTGGCTTTCACAGAGCATGAAGGGAATTCTGCCAGCTAATTAGCCTTGGACTTGAAAAGCAACTCTTTCTTGACTCCCTGTTCTACTGTGATAGTCTACAAATTTTGAATTTACCAATCTATAAACTCAAGTGAGCCAAGCCCTTAAGATCTCTCTCTCTCTCTCTCTCTCTCTCTCTCTCTCTCTCTCTCTCTCTCACACACACACACACACACACACACACACACACACACACACACACACATCTATTGGTTTTGGGGGGTTTTTTTGGTACCAGGGATCGAACTTGGGTCCTTGAGTTTGCAAGGCAGGCAGTGGAACCACTGAGCTAAGTCCCCGGCCTGATACACACATCTATTGGTTTTGTGTCTCTGGGAAACTCTAATTCATCATCCAAGCATGGAACATTTAAGATGAAAGATTTTCAACTACAAATCAACTTCTTTACTATTTCTTTTTGAGTGAGCTTTAGTAGTTTCTGTCCATAGAATTTATGGGCAGAATGCTGTTTGTGATAGTCCTTTTTTATCTCGTTAACATTTATAAATACTAAAGTAATGTCCCATCTTTCATTCCTAATCTCTCCCTGCCCCCCCGTGTGTGTGTGTGTGTGTGTGTGTGTGTGTGTGTGTGTATGTGTGTGTTTAATCAGCCAGGCTAGAAGCCTGTAAAATATATTGGTTTCTTAAAAGAACCATGTTTGGTTTACTTAATTTTCTCACTTTCTTTTTCTATTTTATCAACTTCTGCTCTGTTTTTATCCCTTACATTTGCTTTGGTTTAATTTACTTTTTTGTAGTTTCTTTAAGTGGAAGCTGAGATCATTGTTTTAAGACCTTTCTTCTTTTCTGATATAAGGATTTAATGATATAAATTTCCCTTTGACCATTGTTTTGGAGCACTCTGTTAATTTTGATGTTTTTTATTTTCATGTTCATTCAATTTGAGTCATTTTCTAAGATTCTTTAGAATTTTTTTGACTAATGGGTTACTTAAAGCATTTCACTTAATTTATAAATATCTTTCTTCAAGCCACTATATATTTTGAAAAATATTTATCAGCTCCAAAATTTAGCTTACCTTAACACACTCACTGTCTCTTTTCATCAAGTTATCACTTAGGCTATTAAATTAAATCCTCAAATATTTAAAAAGATTATATGTGGCAGGGCTGGGGATTTAGCTCAGTGGTTTCACCGCCTGCTGTGCAAGCACAAGGGCCCGAGTTGAATCTCTGATACCAAAAAATATATATATGTATATGTGATATGTTCTGAGATTATAAATTTAAGGAACTATATTTATATAATTTTCACGTGCAATATCTTATCTGAATACAAAATTTTGTACTCAAAAAAGTTTTACTCCATTATTTTAAGTTTGGCTGATTTTTAGTCTTTTGTGGATAACTCTCATTTTTCCTTCTAAGTCAATGCTTTCAGGATATTTTTCTTTATCCTTAAAATTCAATTTCATAAGGATATGTGAAGGAAAGTTTCTTACCATTAATTTTTAATGAAAAACTGTCTGAACTTTTGATCTGTAAGAGTGCATCTTTTTTTCAAACCATCTATCAGATCCTTAATTTTTATTTCTTTTCCACTAGTGTTGGGATATTTAGGAATTTTTTTCTTTGTTCTCATAATTTAATCTCTTTGATGTTTTCTCTATATTTTTAGAGAGCTTCTCAAGCTAATAATCTACATTTTTAATTGAATTTCTTCAGTGTAGATTCTGTTCTTTACATAATTAACTTCCCACTTTTTAATTTACCTTTTATTCAAATATAATTTATGCAAAGATATATATACAGGCAACGGCCACACATATCAAGACATGAGCATTTCTAGCGCTCAAAAGCCTCCCTCAAATCTTTATTAGTATCTCAAAAGATACCTTTCTTCCAAGCTCTGTCACCTAATTTTACCTGTCTTTGAACTTTCTGGGATCAAATTATATATCCTTTTTTTAAGTGTTGCTTTTGCATCTGATATTTGCAAAATTCTTTCAAGTAATTATTTGTAGCTGTAATTCATTAGTTTTCATTGCTGTGTAGCATTTCATTATATCAACATATCACAATAGAGTTACCCATTTTATACCTTGTGTTACTTATTTTCTCATCTCTGAGACACAATACCCAATACTAACATCTTTTTTGTGTGTGTGTGTGACGGGGATCGAACTCGGGACCTTGCACTTGTGAGGCAGGCACCAGAACCACTGAGCTAAACCCCCGGGCCCCAATACTAACATCTTAAAGGAGGAGAGACCAGAATCATGGAAAAGGATTAAGTTCATGAACCAAGATGCAACTGTATAAGCTCTCATTCTTCCTAGTCAAATCCCCAATGATGTAATTGCTGAATTATAGAGTACAACAAATGCAACTTTAAATTCAACTGCTGAAGTTGTTCTTGTTTTCAATTTTACTTACATTCTTGTTAAATGTCCTAATATACACCCACAGCTTTGTTTTGGAAATTAATACATATGTAGATGACCGAATTTTGCACAAATTATTTCTACATGTTCTATATTAAGTGGAAAGTTCCTCACAAATTCTAACAAAGGGTGGTTTTTATGTTGTGTTTCCAAAGTTACAGTGATTTTTCATTTTCCTATGACTTTTTTTTTTTTTTTTAAGTTTTTTGAGGCAGGGTCTCACTGTGTAGTTCAGGTTGGTCTTGAACTCACTATGTAACCCATGCTGGCCTTGAACTTGTGACAATCCCCCTGCCTCAGCCTCCCAAGTGCTAGGATTACATGTACCACCATGGCAGGCCTCCTGCGAATTTGCATTATTATAATAATAGGCTGTTGGGATTTGGCTAACTGAACCACCTTCAACCAAAAGCCAAGTTTTTGTATTTCTTTGCTTAGTCTACAAATGTTTGTGCTTCCTAGTATTTTTTCCTTGGCTTACTTTTCTTGTTACTCTTTATTCTTCTCCAGACAATTTCAACAATTCCCTTGGATTTTGCTAAATACTGACAGGCCTTTACTTAGTAGCTCCAATCCTCATTTTCTTGCATTTATATTCACCTGCTTTTACAACAGAATACCTATCCTCAAATATCTACAGGTCTTCCCAACTTGTCTAACTTATTAAAACACTGTTGTTATATTTGCCCTCTTGTTTCTCTCTGTGATTGACTCCATTTGTGAAAAACAATTTTCTAAGCCATGGATACGGGAGATGTTCCAGGCTTCTCTACTTCACATTTCACATCTATTATGTTCTATGAATTCCAATTCTTTAACATCTATTGATATTCTGCTTCTCTTTCCCTTTTTCTGTCATCACTTTAGCTCAGAACCTTGCCTACACAATTGCACTAGCCCATTTACTAACCTCTCAGCCTTATACTATCTCAAATTCTCAACAACATCCCTGCCCAGATTAGATTTTTACTTAATTTGGCTGCTTCTCCAACTACCTCTTCCAATCATTGTTATCTCATTTCATAGGTCCCGGGTGCATCTAGCCACTAGAAGTTCTTTGGACAAATTATACTGCTTAATAATTCCATGTCATTGCACATGCTTCCTACTCTGCCGTGAGTACCTCCTTTCCAGTGCTCCCACCAGATAAATTTATGTTCCTTCATGATTTTTGAGGGACTTAGATTTCCTCATTTGATATTCTTGTCAAATTATATTTGGTTGAAATACTCTTGTTTTTTATCTTTGCTAGTCTGTAAGAGCCCCAGTGTTTCAATCAGTGCCTAAATTCCAGTACATGGAATTTTAATTATAAACAATGTTTCATATCATGTTTAGGTTTGTAAAACTACTAAATGTGCATTACTTACTATGTATGTTGTTTCCTTAAGCATTTTCAAAAGTACGATAACCAATTATAGCACCTATCTCAAAAAACAAAAGCTATTCTTGGCTTTGTCACTTTTTGGAAAACAAAGATAGCAAAAGAGAAGAAAATGTATTTTGTGCTAGCATTTATGCCTTACATATGTTTCATAAGTTTATATATTTTCTTACAAAAACATGTTTCTTAACTCCGAACAGTTATCTCAAGTTTGAAAGTTGAAGATTCTATTGTGTATATAAATGCTTTACCCTTTGACAATAACTTTACTTCTTTACATTGAATAGTAGGATCTCACAAGACAGAAAACCTAACACTTAAATAGAACATAGTTAAATTAGTTTTATTGAGACTGTGCTTTAACCTAATTAATCAATTCCTGCCAGGGAAAGAGAGGAACAAATTCTTGTGAAGCAACCACTTGGGAATTTGACTCTGCAATCAAATAATAATATATTTTTGGAACCAAAAGATAATGTTACTCTGAGAATTTAAAAAAACCTAAGAAATTTAGAGATAAAGATCTGACAGTTTTTAAAAAATTCAAGTATAAACAAGTAAATGTAGAGTCCAGTATTGAGCAGTATTGTGATTTTTATTTCAATTAAGTAAATCTTGCTTGTTAAGGGTGAAATGCAGGTTAGTGGTACAACACTTATCCAGAATCCATGAGGCTTGGATTTGATACCCAGAACCACAAAAAAATTAACTCATGAAATTTGACTATTAATAGTATTTATATCATTGATGTTATTAACTTTATACTATTATATTGGTTAATTTGAATTTATTACATTATTATTTTGATTAGGAAAATAATAATATATAATAAAAAAAACTAGTAAACACATAAAATAGTAATAGTCAACTCCCAATTATCCATACCAAGGAAGGAAAATGTTGGGTTCAGATTATTGATAACTATTAATCCCTCTGGCAAGGGAGAAGCTATGGCCTACTTCTAGTAGCAATGGTGCCATGCTCTTGATGCAAGTGTCAATCAGGCATCTGAACTGCAGAGAATAGTTGCATCGGGTACAAATTGCCTAATAAAAAAATTTATGTGAAAATAGTCATATTTTTATCTAATATAACAATAGTAAAACAATAGCAAAGTTTTGTTCTATTATAAATATTTATTACTATGGTGCCTTTTGCTTTTGAAAGTTCAGCAGACATGGAATACGTGCTATGGACAGGATTTTTGTGCTGAATGCTGCAGAAATGTGACTCCCAACCAGTGCATCTCAGACTCAGTATGTGAGACACTATTGCTGTGACTCAAGAACCTTCCTTTTCATGCACCTTCCTTTTCAGCCAGCAGATACTTTAAAAAGTATTTATCCTGTTCACATGAGTTGTTTTTTATGGGGTAATCTCCTCAAAATGCTGTGGACCACAATGAATGAGTTACGGTCTCTGCCCTTGGGGACACATCATCTACTAATACATATTCTGACTATCATAATGATGTTATTCAGTAAGCGAATCAGGATTGACTAATCCAATTCAACAGAAGAGGAAGTCAAGTTGCAGGGAGATTAAATGACTTTATTATTGGCCATTGTACCATAACAAATTATCTTTCAATAAAAAGCTAAGATTCAGTTCTCCTAACTTTAAATATACTTTTCTCCTACTAAATTATTCAAATGTCTTAAATTCATGGTATCTTTTCATCCAAAACATAAAGCACTTTGACTTCATTATTCAAGCCTTTTTTCTCTGCCTAGTTACATTTTAGTTGTTTTTTTCAGCTTATCTCTTTCAAAACTAATATTGCACTGAGAACTTTACTTTAGTGTACTTTATAACGCAGTAGGTTCTGCCTAAATTACCTCTACTTAAATAAGTATCTGAGTTGACCTCTACCACCCATAACCTCAATAAAATATCTATGTAGAGCCCTTGGCACATGTAGGCTTTTCTCTAATATGCAAACTTCCGTCCTCTTCCATTAGTTGAGAGGTTAGTTTTCCAAAGGTAACTGTGGTTGTCTTCAACTCTGTTGGCACCATGTGAACCTACTGTTCACATATAATTTAATCAGGTTTCAGTCAAACAATGAAATAGAGTGCGAAACAAATTATTTTTGCTATTTGTAGATAACCAAATTGAGTTCATTGGGAAAAGGCAAGAAAGTAAAGTGGCTGAAAAATGCTGTTGAATTAGACTGCACTCAGGATGGTTTAAAATAATATTGAAGTTTTCAATGCATTTTAAAGAAACAAACACTGAAATTAAAGATGATATATATGGGGTGACTTATGCAAGAAAGACTTCATAGAACTACTTACCAGATCCATACAAGAGAAAATAATTTTGCCCTTACCTTAAAAGATTGGTAAATAAATGCATATATGTATGCTTTCAGTTAAAGTATTTAATATATATTTTAAAATTTGCAACTCTCCACTTTTACTAACTTTTGATTAGACAATTAATGTTGTTGGTCACATCTGTAAAGTAAGCTTTTGCTATATCCTCTGACATAATTGAAAATAATCTTCAAGAATTCAAAAATTAGAACTGAAAGTCCCGTGGGATTAGACAGTCAAGTTGATTACTGTATTAAGTGGTTTGCTTAATTTTTGTTTATACACTTAACTTTGCAGGAAACTTTTTTCAGGGTAAATTACAAATTAACAATTTTTAAAAAAAATCATTCTTACTTTTTCAAGCCCTGAGACACTATCATGCCTCTATAAAAGCACATTAGGGGTAGAAATGGATACATTAATACACTGAGAGTCGATCTGAATTCAAATGAAACACTAGCTTCATTTCCATAATGCACCAGTTATTAAATCTAGAGAGTTCTGTCTCCAAAGCCTGAGCTTTAAATCTACTGCAGATTAGGTCAGTAACAGGAGCTCGTGGGTTCTGTATATGTGAAGACTCACTAAAATTTACTGAATGAAGATATAAATAACCAATTCTCTCAACTTCACTAGCAAATCTCAAAAATGCAAACCAAAACAGAAATGAAGTGCCATATTTCACCTATCAGATGACAAACTTGTTTTTTGTTTTTTTCTTTGGTATCCGGGATCGAACTCCAGTCCTTGTGCTTTCAAGGCAGGCAGCGGAACCACTGAGCTAAATCCCAGGCCCTGATAGAAAACTTTTAAAAAGAACGTAGTGGTCTAATTTAGTTAGGATGTAGAAAAATGCATACTCTTCTAAATTGACAGTGGCAGAGTTTATTTGTACTTTTCAAGGAGATCTGGAGTGATATTAAAATTATAAATACTTTTCAACTCAGAAATTCTACTTCTTGTTATTTATCCTAAAGAAACACTTAGAATGTACCTGAAAAGGTATATATAAGAATTTTCATTGTTTCATGGTTATAATCTGGAAAGATTGAAAACAACCTGAACATCAGCAGCAGGAACATACTGATATACATTAAGACACATCAATAGAATTAAATATCCTGCAGCAATTAAAGAGGACAAGTTAAATCTAAAACATAAAAAGCTTTTCAGGGTGAACAGTTTAGAGGGGCAGGGGGAAGAATAAGCTTTGGGATAAAATACCTAGTATGATATATTTTGGATTTGAATTGCTCCCAAAGATCCACGTGATAAAAGCTTACTTTTAGAGACTAGTGTCCAAACTGCAACCCGCAACCCACTTATTTATTGCAAAGTCCCAACAGTACAATTAAACCTGAATACTGAGGTTTTAGTTTAGAAAAAAACAACCTGTACATTAATATCTTCTGTCTTAAAAGAAAAACAAATAGCACATGTGCCATAGGTTCATCACCACTGGCCTAGAGGGATGTCTTTGGCTCATTTGGTAACATGTCTTTTGAGGGAGTTGTGGGACTCCAGTCTTTTCCTTTTCCTTGCTCTTGTGCTTCCTAGAGATTTGGTGAGCAGTTTTGCTTCATCACAGGCTCCCTCCATGATGTGCTGCCTCTCAACAGGCCCAAAACCAAAAAGGACAAAATGATCATATACTGGAACTTTGAGAACTGTAAGCCAAAATGCAAACCTTTTCTCTTTATAAGTAGTTATCTCAGATATTTGTTATAAAAAACCATATCACTTTAATAAATTAATGCATTGAGAAAGGTCTAGAAGGATCCGCTTGAAAACAATGACAGTGTCTACTTCCAGAGAGAGAGTTAGAACTGAGGTGGTAGTCAAGATGGATTTTACTATCTTATTGTTTTGAAGAATGTCTTCATGTATTACTCAAATGTTTTGGAAAATTATGTTAAAAACCTTAAGGAAAAAAGACAAAGTACTCAGATAGCCTAACCATAAAAGGATAAATGCAAATAGCCAGCAAGTATGCAAAATGTTCCAAAAATAGTTTTGAAGAAATTTTTTTCAAAATTTAATGGATCTCTTAAATGATAAATAATGGATGATTTATTTACTTAATGCTTCTTTCCACTCTTTTGTATTTTTAAAATTTCCTATAATAGAAACACATAAAGAAGTTTTTAAAAGGCTAAGAAATGGCTGGCAAATTCAGCATGCTGCTATCTTTAATTCTTACCTAGTCAGAGAAGGTCTAGCCAGCTGGAGTACAGTTGTCACCCCATAGTTATAGATTCCACATCAGCAGATATAACCAAATGTGGATTGAAAATATTTGAAAAATAAGTACTGAATTTTCTGAATATATATATTTTCTTGTCATTATTTCATAAACAATATACTAGAACAATTACTTACATAGCATTTATATAGAATTTGATATTATACATAATATAGAGATGATTTAATGTACTCAGGAGAATGTGCACAGTATATATGCAAATACTATGCCATTTTATATAAAGGACTTGATTATCTGAAGATTTGATATCTACAGGTTTTCTGGACCCAATCTTCTGTGGGTAGCGAGGAATGACTATTGAAATTTCTAATGAATTTTTAATGAAAATTTTTCATGAGAAAATGATATTTGAGGTGAGCAGTCCTCTCCTGATGTCATGTGACACACTGATATACTGAAAGCCAATCATAAAACAATTTCAATTTAAAACTCCTTATCTGTAAACAAAACATTTACTGATTTTCTGTGGTATTTTATGTTGAATTGTATCCCCTAAAAAGATATGTTGAAGTTCTAATTACCAGAATGTCGCCTTATTTGGAAATAGAGTCATTAGAAATACAACTTGTTAAAATGAGGTCACCTTGGAATAGGGTGGGCCCTTAATCTAACAGGACTGGTGTCCTTTTAAGAAGAGGAGACCTAGAGATAGACACACACAGGGAGGATGCCATGTGAGCACAGAGGCAGAGAGTGGAGTGACATATATCCAAGTCAAGGAATGCCAAGGATTGATGGCCACTACTGGAAGATCAGATGAGGAAAAGAATTCTTCCCAGAAACTCAGAGGAAACAAAATTCCGCTAATACCTTGATATCAGACGACTGCTAGTTTCCAGAACTCCAAAAGTATAAAGTTCTGTTGTTCAAAGCCACCCACCTTTTAGTACTTTGTTATGGCAGCCCTAGGAAATGAATACATATGGTATAAATACTTCCATCATAACCAATTGACATTACTTCAGTGAATGCAGGATTGGGAAGGGATATGCATAACTAGTCCCCATGACAATGTAAGCGGGGTGCACCACACCCCTAAACAGATGACTTAGGACTCACTTTAGGTATAGAGAGTTTGTTCATAGAAGAATTTGACATAGGTTTGACAGAGAACCTTCAAGGTAGAATTATTATCCATGGATATTGTCTTTTATTGTATGCACTTTAGTTTTTAAAATCTTCACCCTGAGTTTAAGGAGTACATTAACCAAATTTGAGTCTACAGAAAAAAATGAGATCATGAATACAAAAGTACCTGGTAACTGTTCAAATATCAATGGCAACATGAGGAAATATATCTCAAGTTACTCTGTTGAAACAAATTCATATGTATATTCAGACTGATAGGATTTTTTAAACTCAGGAGTTTTTAAATCGCTCACCATTGATGTATTCTGGATCAAGAGAGACAAACACAAATACAAGTGTCAGGACATTGGGCTCTTCATGTAGACCCTCTCCTGTCATCTGCCCAATGAAAACTTGGCTTTAGAGTCAGCCACATCAGGGTTCAAATTTCAGCTCTGCCATTTAGTCTGTGATTTAGAACAAATTACTTAACCTCTATTAGCCTCAGTTTCCGCATCTGTACACAAGTGATAATAATATTAGGGCTTAATCGAAAAGTAACAATAATAGAATGTAACTCAGAGGGCAATTAGAGGACTGACATACTTAACACAATACCTGGCATATAATAAACACACAATAAAAAGTAATTAAGCTTGGGCTGGGGATTTAGCTTGGTGGTGCTATACCTGCCTTGCAAATGCAAGGTCCTGAGTTTGATCTCTGGTGTAGGAGTTTAGATTCCAAGAGGCTGAGCAGCCCAGTAGACAGAGTACAGCTGCAGAAGCCTGTTCATCAGGTCTGAGACAAGAAACAAGTGAGGTGCCATGCACCCCAGGTCTCTAATGCATGGCAACTTGAACTGGGGGATCACCTGCGACCTCTTTGCTTGATTTGTACTCTTCCTCCTCCCAGGAAATTTAGTACCTGAACTCACCATGGTTCATTAATCCCTAACCAAAGCAAATGTGGAGAGTTGAGAGAAACCAACAAATGTGCAACATTTAGCCAGAGAACAGAAAGCACCTCTGAAGAAGTCCATGGAGCCTTGTGTTCTGACAGGCTCTGGAAGCCAGGTTTGCCTAGTTTGGGACAAGTGTGGTTCTTTAGAAGAAGTCCCTGGGTGTGACTGCTTTGCAACATTCTGATTTCCTGGGAAATGAAGAGTTTATCATATCTCATCACCAAGAAACTGTTGGAGAGACTTTCACTCCTGATTCTAGAGAATTATTGAGGAGACATTTTCTTTAGAGTTTAAAATGTAAAGATCAGATAATGCCAATTTTTGGAAGCAGGTGAGGGAGACATAAACTTATATTATTTGGTTTGGCCTAATTTTATGTTTTTAAAATTCTCCATGATAAACACCCAAAACTATGACAATTAATGAAAAACACACAAAAATTTAAAAACAATCAACAACCAGAAATATTTTTGCCCTCAGTCTCTTTTATGAAACCCACCACCACTTCAACACTCACACAATCATTAAAAACTGTATTAAACATCTAGAAGGCTGCCCAGATACCACTGGTAAGTGTGTGCACAGACCCCAGCCAGAAGCCGGACAACAATGGCTCAGGCACACAGGCCCCAGCCAAAGGCCCAGCCAGACATCAGCTGTGCAGGCATGCAGGCCCCAAACAGCGGGCCACCCAGATACCATCAGTAAGTGTGCACAGGGCCCAGCCACAAGCCTGCTACAACAATAGCGGCTTGGGTACACAGGCCCCAACCATAGGTCCACCCAGATATCATCTGTAAGTGCACACAGGCCCTAGCCAAAAGCCCTCTCAGACAACAGAACAGTGTGGGGGATCCAGAACTCCATCATTCTGAGCCCAGGAATTGGCACAGTGGTAAGCAGTAGAGAGGAAGCCTTTCTGAGAATTGTTGAGAATTGAAGCCCACTGGGAGAGCAGAGTCACCTCGATGAAAGTGCAGCAGAATGCAGCAGTTGAAATGAGAAGCCACATAAACAAAACTCAAAACCAGATTTCCAGATCACCAAAGGCAACTCCAAGGGGCAATGAGAGAACAGTCTGAAACTCAACTATCTGGACTCCCTGAATTGGCAATGAAAGAGAATCAAGAAAAAATAAAATCAGAAATAATTTCTCAGATAACAAGAGAGATGGTGTCCATGGTGAAAGACATGATTAATAAGTCTAGAGCAGACCCAGATTAAAAAAAATAGAGTAGCACAGGCACATGATGGAATCCCAGCATAGGAAACAAATGGACTCCATAAAACAGATTCAAACAGATATCCAGGAGATTAAAAATTTCACTGAAAATTTACAGAGCAGAACAAACCAATGTGAGGACAGAATATCAGATATAGAAGACAGGATTGTGATTACTGACCAGGAAAAGAAAGATTTCTTAAAAATAGCAAGAGGCCATGAGAAATCAATCCAGAAGCTGCTAGATGATCCAAAGAATAACATAAGATTGATTTGAGTCAGTGAAGAAACAGGAGAGAGTGCAAATAACATGAAAAAAACTGTTCATGGAAGAAATGGCAGAAAACTTCTGAAGCAAGGAAAAGAATTTGACATACAGATTAGTGAGGCATATAGGACTCCAACTAGCCATGATAAAAAAAAAATCTACACCTAGGCATATAATAATCAAAATTTCAGAAAAACAAAATAACAAAATATGACAACAGAAGAACAAAATACTACAAGGAGTTGGAGAAAAGAAACAAATCCCATACAAAGGAAAGCCCATCAGAATCACAGGGGACTTCTCAACACAAACCCTCAAGTCAAGAAAAGCCTGGAGTGAAGTATTTCAAACCCTAAAAGAAAACAACCTCCAACCCAGACTGATGTACCCAGAAAAATCATCTTTTAAAATTGGTGGAGAAATAAAATACTTTCACAACAAAGAATACCTGAAGAACTTCATGAATACCAAACCAGCATTCAAAACAATTTTAACAGGACAAGACTACAACAAGGATAAGTCAATATATATCAGTTAGGCAGGGGTTTAGCTCAGTGGTGCCACACCTGCCTAGAAAGTGCAAGGTCCTGAGTTCGATCTCCAGTACCGGAAAAAAAAAAACAGTCTGTTTTGCAT
>NW_004624769.1:15364185-15395457 GCF_000247695.1 Heterocephalus glaber
ATCCCCGGTACAAAAAAAAAAAAAAAATTGACATTTGGGCTGAGGATTTAGCTCAGTGGTTCTGGCGCCTGCCTCGAAAGTGTAAGGTCCCGAGTTTGATCTCCCGTACCAAAAAAAAAGTTCTCGGGCCGGGGATTTAGCTCAGTGGTTTCGCTGCCTGCTGCGCAAGCACAAGGACCCAAGTTTGATCCCCAGTACCAAAAAAAGAAAGGGATAATTTCCCAGAATTGATTTGGATGTGGCTGGTTTATGTGGAAAGTGAACCCAGGAAGCAACAATGGGAAAAACAAGAGAGTAAGACCAGCAAGAAAGAAAAGCCACTCAAAAGGCTGAGGCAAGAGGCTTGCCATGAGTTCGAGGCCAGTCTGGACTACATAGACTGAAACACAACAATGGGGCAGGGCAGGAAGGAAGGAAGGAAAGAAGGAAGGAAGGAAGGAAGGAAGGAAGGAAGGAAGGAGAAGGGAAGGGAAGGAAGGAGAAGGGAAAGGAAGGAAAGCTAAAATGACAGTATGCTACTATTGCTGCTACAATAGACAGGCTCATTTCTGCCAGGACTTCCCTGTCTGTTGAGAAGCAGGATGGAGGAAGCTGTTTATGTTTCCATTTTCATGTATAAGGAAGGGAAGCAGACCAGAAGTGAGAAGGTGTTATTAATTTTGATATTAAAAAATAAAAATGAAAAAGTACAAGTAGACCCTTTCGTAGCTGCCAGTAGGACTGAGGATTGCACATACTATACTTTCCTGAACAGTTCTAGTATCAGATTTGTGACCTGATACTGGGAAATACATTCCTATTGGTCAGACCTTTGTCCAATTTCAAGCTTCATAAAACAAGGTCACCTGCAATGGGAGGCCTGGATGGGGTCCTGGGTTCTTGTTCCTCAGATTTGATTCTACCTGAGGGCATCTTCTTCTCCTGACCTGGGGGTGAACTCAGCCATCTACTATTTACCCCTACACTTGAAAAACCAAGTAGGTAGGGTCAGTGGCAGAGAATGAATCTGTCACTGAACAAAGTTCAAGGAGGTCCCTCTGAAGAGAAGCCCTGGGCAAGAAAAGAACTGCAGAAAAGAATTTCAGAATGCCTCAGTGAGAAAAACAACCTGATTTATTAGAGTTAAAATGTAAGATAAAATGGCCAAGGGACTTCAATTTGAGGAGCTAAAGGGCGCACAACTCTGATAAAGATCGGACTAGATCTTGTTCATCAGTATCTCAGTTTGGGCTTTGGAAAGTGGCTTTAGAGATGTCCTTATTGCCTCAGGGGCCAATATAATCTCCAGGAAATGATTGCTGTACTTGGAGCAGTCTCAGTTTAGCAGAGGCTCTGTGGGAATCTGGGGTGACTGAATGTTTCTGGGTACCCATTTGTAGTCGAGTATCTCAGTAAATCTCTTATCTTAATGTCTTCAGTCTTCAAGAGGGATGAGATAGCTTATGTAAGTCTAGGGTGAATCAACCTTGAATGACCAGTTTTTAAGTAGACACTCCCTAAATTATTCACATGCCTACATGCAGAGCTAAGCGAAGACCTGACCCAAAGTTTTAAGGTAAAAAGGAGACAGATGCAAAATGTGGGCAGAAATGCCAAACTTTGTCCTGTTTTCAATTCCCCTTTGGATATCTGTAGGCCTAAGTGAAGAGTCACTGTTTTCCAGCAAAAGCAGCTTTTAAGTCACTACCTGCCTCTGAAGAAAACACGAATCATTTTAATGAGCAACACTTTAAACTGTGGTCCAGGAGTTCTTCTGGGCTTTGTTCCCATGATGGTCTCCATCTTGGATCAACCTGGGAAACCATCTTAGAGCTGGAAGGAACCTTAGACTAATTCCTCATTCAGCAGATGTGATTCTGCCATAGAATTAGAGCCTAAGGTGATGTATGGGGCTATCTTAAAAGCCCGAAGCATAATGCAGCTATTTACTATTTAATATTTTCTACAAGCAAGTGGTTATTTTGTACTGGAAACTGGTGTGGAGGGATCCTACAAGACATGTTTATGGAGTTGATTTTATTATCTGTGCTGCCCCCTGGTGGTGAAAGAAAGATGTCACACCCAGATGGGAGCCCCAGTGCCTCAGATGAATAGACATTTACAGATGTGAGCAGATTATCATACACTATATAACCAATTCAACAAAAACTTTGTAGATTTGGTCTTTCCATTTAGAAATTACAGTATTGTTCCTACAGTTATCAATAACCTTTTTATGTACAAGTACTGCAAAAAAAAAATTTCTTTTTTTGTACCTGGGATCAAACACCAGACCTTGTGCTTGTGAGGCAGGTGGCAGAACCACTGAGCTAAATCCCTGGCCCTAGTACTGCAAAATTTTAATTTCCAGATAGAAGACCATGGAAAAATGTTTTAAATATATCAAGTAATGTTCAGCAAACATTTATTGAAACTGACTATGGGCCAACCATTGTTCTAGGCCCTTCAGACAGAAACATCAGTAATACAGGGCTTTTGGTAACTGTCAGTTGTTGCCCTGAAATGAACAATCAACAAATCATTGCCTTCAGTGTGATGTGTACTATAATAGCTTTATAATAGTTTCTGTTAAATATTTCCTCCTTAGAAGACAGTGCTTCCACAAAATGTAAATGGTAGTTGCAAGGATACTGCGTTCTTTCTTGCAACATTTAAAATAAACCAGCTATGAAATAACTGCCACTCTATCCTCCTCTTTTAAGGTGCAAATACAATGGTCCCTACTAGCCAAAGGAGAGTGGTGCCAGAACACCTCACACACATCAGGATACCTAAACCTTGAAATGCTTAAGTCCCTTACATAAAAGGGCATCATTTGTGTAAGTGTGTATATTCTCCCAGATATCTTATTTATAGATGAGTTACACTGCTTAATGCAGTGCAAAAGCGTAAATGGTGGGTAAATGGTTATGTTGTATTGTTTAGAGAATGATGAGAAAAAGGTCTAAATGTGTTCAGTACAGATCCAATTTCTTTTTCTTTTCTCAGATTTGGTTAAATCAGGAATACAGACCCTGAGGATATGGAGAGCTCACTGTACCCCAAGAAGGATGATACTTTTATCAAATCTACTCTCTTTTACTTGAGGTCAGCGTGTCATGGTTTACAAATTTCACTAGAAAAATCTTCCCCATCCTCTATAAACCTTCAAATTTAATCCATGAAAAGTTTTTTTAAAACCCCAACAAAACACTTTTCTATTATCCACATTTTTTAAAAAAACCTGTTAACATCATCACTTTCTTCCCATTTCAATACCAATGTATAAGGAACAAATTGACTTTTATGATATTATTAATATCATCAAACATCAGAGATAACAGGAAGAAAATAAATAACTTGGGGACTCTATGGGTTTGTCCTAACAAAGTAATTGAAAAGGTAAACTTCTAAAATATGCAAATTAATAGAAAATGGTTGGAAGCAGGGTAATGAAGCAAACAAAAGAACTTAGCAAGCAGTTCTGTGGAAGGAAAATAAATGTAGTGAGCTGAGTTGAGTGTATTTTTCATGCAAAATGGAAGGTGGTAAAGAGGTAGTATGTTCTGCTCTGAATATATTAACACATTTCAGTTATAAGTAAACTGAAACATATTCATCTTTATGTGACAACCAGAAGGAAGAATGCTTTAGATTTGTGCAACTTTGGTTAAATAGGGCCTGGCATGGTGCCACACACCTGTAATACCAGGAGGCTGAGGCAGGAGGATCGCTTGGAGTTTGAGGTCAGCTTGGGCTACATACTGAGTTCAAGGCCAGCCTGAACTACAAGGCTGAGACCCTTATTCAAAAAAAAAAGTATGGAAATAATTTTGAGTCATTTAAAAAGAAAGCAAATGAAATTGAAGATTAAATTTATACTTAATTTTATCTTACTTGGCATAATTTAGAAAAAATGTTGCCTAAAGAAATGACAACCAAAGAATGACAGATACTTCCTAAAATATCTAAAAAGTTAATAAAGTATTGATTTAGATAGATGTCATTGGGAAAGAACCAAAGTGATAGCTTTTAATTTTGTTTTAAATGTAAGACTTTCGAGTAAAGATAACAAATGCAGAAAGATAACAAAAGTAAAGATAGCAAAACCCAGATATACCTAATGACAACAGAAACAACATTCACCTGTAGTCACCAAACATAAAAAAGGGTCATAGTGTCAGACTGTCAATTTTGGAAGGAAATGACGGGCTAATGAAAGAGAAAGGAAATTTTGGCGGGGCCTGGCCAGCTGCCGAACCCCCTGGCACTAACTGGGCAGTGCACATAGCGTCTAAGCCATGAAATGCAAGAACCTACAAGAATGTTTGAGAACTGCATCAAAGTGAAAAATAATGAAAATGTCAGCATTGTAATATAAAAATTCTTTAAAAAATTGTATAGGAAATTTATATTTAATGTGGAATATTTGATCACTTTAATGGATTTTTCTATGATGAGGAATAAGGGATCTCCAAAAATATTAGTATCTGGAGTCTACCATAATTTTTAAATAGCCTTTCCAATAATCCTTATATTAAAAAGATTGAAAACACAGCAATAGATTTATCTTGTCATGGAGTAAAAAAAAAAAAATTCCTCAAAAGGTCAGTATTGATTTCACTTTTATTTTAGAGATTTCTCTTTTTCTGTCAATTTCAAAGATCTCTCAATAGCAGATGTACTCAGTTATGTTGCCTATACACTTGCCTATGGTTTAAGTGATTTGCCTTGTGAAGGGATGCACATTCAGATTTTAAGTATGTATAAATGCTTGCTTATTTATTTATTTATTTTTGGTAGCAGGGATCAAACTCGGGACCTTTCGCTTGTGAGGCAGGCAGCGGAACCACTGAGCTAAATCCCCTGCCCAAATGCTTATTTATTGACTTAATTACAATGAGATGCTGTCAACTTCTCATTTAAGTAAAGCAGAACATCTGGCCCATGTTCTGGAGCCCCACGTGTGACAGGTGTGTGGAAATCCTGCTGTCCTCAGCCATCAGGAAGGTTTGGAGGGATCTGGGGAGGACTCCTGGGCCATTCACCTCTGGCCACAAGTGTCACCGCCTATTTTTTCCTGCTATAGAAATATTTTCTGCACATGCAAATGAAAAGAAATGAGATTTAGTATACCTTTATGCATGTCAAGTTAGCAAAAAAAAGTGAATCTTCTCCCGGCTTAACTGAATTTATACCTTTTGGAAAATGGAGATGCCTATTTAAATATTATAACCAGAGGAACTGGTTATTTAAACAACCAATTAAAATTACAGAATTGTAAGTTATGTTACATTTTGTAGAATAATATTTCATAGCAATAGTCTTTTTAATTTATATCAAGACCCCACAGTTAAGCAGAAATTAATGTAATTATAAATGTCATCCAGAAACAAAGTAGCTTTATACTCTACAAGTTCTTGGGTTGATTGCTAATGGGGTGTAGGTGAATGCTGGTTTCACACCATACAGATTATTTGATATCTTAGTACACTAATCTATTAGTTGCTAGTTATCTCTGTATTTTTCCACTGAGTTAGAAGGGAAAGTACACACTGTGAAGTTAGATCAGTTGTCATACCCATAACATTTGGGGAATTTTGTTCCATTTAAGTTAATTTTTAGCTGTTCAACTGTCACACATAGCACAGTGCTTGTCCACAAGGATTTTCCCTCAGTGCTCTGTGGTACATGTGAGTAGACTGTCCCATTCAGAAGCATTTCAGTATTCTGTTTACCAGCATGACAGTAAAAGGAAGAAATGATCATTGTATTTTTTAGTTCTTGAAAACAAAACCACAGTGGCAGTGAGTGGGTCAGGGATTGTATTCAGAAAAGGTCAGATTTAGTCTGTTAGTGTGAATCCCCTTTCACCCACTGCTGTGACTCACCAACCAGACCAGAATGTTTGGATAGAGCAAGGCAGCAAACCAGCCAACTCTAGTGCAAGGCTGATATCTGTGATGGTCAGTACACCTGTCCTCTCGTTACTGTAGGTAGGTTACAAATGGCTCCTTGGAGATTTCCTGTTACTGTGGTCTTTTTCTTCCTTCCAACGGCAGCGGGATGAATTTACTTTAAAGATATAGGGAAGACTGTTGAACAGCATCTGAGTACAGATGAAATAGGAAAAAAAGAGACATTAATAGCAAAAATCTATACAGTGAGTGGGATTAACATCTGCTCAGTGTGGGAGATAAGGGTTAAAATTAAGATCTAAGAATATGGCACTTGACAGCCATGTTCCTAGTTAGCAGGGCTTGATACAATCCTTTCCTGGGAAGGTTAAGCAATGTTTTCCACTTGTTATGGTTTATATCGAGATGTGCCCCCACAGCCTCATGGACTCAGAGTGGGGCTGTGGAAGGTGACTGAATTATGGGGATGCTATACCTGATCATGATGTTAGGAGGAGGTGGGATCTGGTTCGCAGATAAGGGTCACTGGGCATGTGACCCAGGATACATCTCCCTCCCTTCTCCCTTCTCACTCTGCTCCTCCTCCACGATGTGGGTACCATGTCCTCCACCATGCCTCTCTGCCATGCAGTCCTACCTTGGAGCCAGCTGACCATGGCCTGTAAACATGAGCCAAAAAGAAACCTCTCCTCCCTGATTTGTTGGGTGTCAGGTATTGTGTCTCTGCAATGAACAAAGTGCTAAGACACTACTCATAGACCCCAGTATTCAACCACATTATTTCATGATTATGCAGATCAACTTGGAGAGCCTGTCTTGCATGTGAAAAAAAAATCACATCTCTTATCTATTGTGTTATAATCCAATGCAATACCATTTCGCTCAGGTATATTCTGCCAAAAGAGCCCAAAAGACTCAATATCCTACAAGGTAATCTTTCATATGGGGGAGAGTACCAGTCTTTTATAAGTGGAGATTTGAAAAAGCTATGGGCAGGGCTGGTTTTTGGTAAATGTATTTTCTAAAAATAGCCTTTTGTTATTTTACCATTCCTGTTGGGTCTGGATGATGTGGATAGGGTGCTGTAGGGATTTATGAACTCTTGTTTGAACCATCCGGTAAAAAAGCCCATTCACTCTTTTTCTGTTTGTTTTTTGGTACCGGGGATCAAACTCAGGACCTTGCGCTTGTGAGGCAGGCGGTGGAACCACTAAGCTAAATCCCTAGCCCAGCCCATTCACTCTTAATGGATAAGGCATTTCAAACATGGAATAAAATCTTACATTTGCTGGTATTTGTATGAGTTTATTTTATATATTCTGAAAAGATACACTTACTAAAGCATATATTTATAAGGATAACATTTAAATTTGAATAGATTAAGTTTGAATAACTAAAAATACCCTTCCAGGAGAAGAATGAGCTGCCTTCTGTGTCTTTACAGTTTGTGTTATGCTATGGGTTTGAAAAACAGGGTCATTCTTAAAAGTTCTGTTGAGCTACCTGGGAAGATTATGGAGCATATAGCTCACATTTAATTATTTTTATAATGTCATCTTGTTTTTCTGGCCATGAGTTAAATTAGTGGAAAATGGAAGTAAATTTTTTGGTAATGCCAAGTGACCACTGAAGTAGTGCCAAAGATATTTTGGATACAAAGTTTTCTAAGTATTTTTCCTCCTGAATTTGAGGTCCTGAGAAAAGACTGGATCTGTCTTTAAAATAAAGGGTCCAATCCGAGAATGAAGAACAGCAAAGATTCATATTAGGGAGCTGGTAAGGGCATAGTTATAGAAGACAGTGGTCTTCTAGAAGGAGGCACCCTTATTGTCCTGTACGGTCATTTGTCAACCCCAGTGCAGAGCCAGTATCACCAGAAATGTGGTTTTTCTTAGAGAGAAGAGTGCTCATCGGAAGAGGAGTAAGTTCTGTTGCTTGAAGGTGTCTTGCCACCAGAGCCAGGATGGGGCCAAGGTTTGGTGTTTGGGCTGGACTTGGGCTTATTATGTGAAAGTTTTTTGTCTTTCTAGGCTACCTCTTTCATGGTCCTTGACTAGAGGTAGTAGGGTTTCTTTGGAGAACTGGGTTTTTCTTGGTGGGTGTCAGTCTGTGCCCACTTCTTCTATGAGTTGCTGGCCTCTCTAGCATCTAGTCCAGGATACATGAGACAAAAAGAAAACTCTGAGGACCTAGTGACATATAGTAGGTTTCCTAGTTCCCTATCTGATCTTTCTTTTATCAACTTTTAGAGTCTTATATTTATTTTATATATGATTTTCAGGGTTTTTAGTACCTATACTAAAAACTATACTGTACTTAGCAGGGAGAATAGAGAGGAATGGATCTACTTCACCTTGGTCTCTGTAGTATTTTTGTATCAATTAAATAAGAAACCCATTGAAATGGAGAAACATAGCATTAATTTCAGATGTCTAGAGACAGTTAGCGATGTAGGTCAGAATCCTTGCACTGGATCATTTTTAAAAACCAATTTTATTGGGGTTTAATATTCATACTACAATGAATATTTTAAATACAATGAAATGCACTCAGTTTAAAACTGTATTTAACAAGTGGATACACACATATAGCCATGCTCATGGAGATAGCTAGTGTTTCCATTATTTCCCTTATTTCATACCTCCTGTGTGCCCCAGTTGATATGCTTCCAATTCCTGCCCTAGGCAAGTACCAATCTGATTCCTTTCATCATAGTGTGTTTTTGCCTGTTCAAAATCTTCATCTAAATGAAATCATACAATATGTACTCTTGTGTCTGACTTCTTTCATTTAGCAAGATAGTCTTGAGATCTATGTTGTGTGTATTATTATTGTCTCTTTTTATTGGTGAGTACCATTCTATTGTGTGACTATACTACAATTTGTTTGTCCATCCAACCTTTGGGTGTATATTTGTGTTGTGTCCATTTCTGGCTATTATAAGCAAAAGTGCTGTGAACATTTGCATGCAAGTCTTTTTATATAGGTACACTTTCATTTTTTTAAATAAATATCTCAGAGTAGAATGGATGTTTCATACAGTAAGTGTATATTCAATTTTATAAGAAACTGCCAAACTGACTTCCCAAGTGGCTGTCCAGTTTTGCATTCCTAATGACAATGCATGGGAATTCTAGCTACTTCATAGTCTTGGGCTGAGGCCTGGTTCCAGCACTGGTGAGAATCCCTCTGCAGCTGGCATGATTTCAGTTCTAGGCTCCATGAAAGGCCTTTCTTACTAATTTACCCAGTGCCCACATCACTGCAGCTCTTTACATCTTGCAGTGAACACTCAGGTTAGGACAGGCTCTGAGGCTGGGCCTGCAACACCCCAAACCACTCTTGCCATTTGCCTGAAATTCCAAAGTTTTGAATCCCACAGATCTTTCTCAAGACTACTCCTGCTTTGTAGATGAGAGCTCCTTCATTAAGGCAAAACTAACAGTTAGGTGTCCTTCAGAAACTTAGTCTGAAAGAGATATGAAGATTGCTTGGAGGAGTGAGGTTAGTAGATAACATTAGGCCAGGCAGATGTCATCCTGGGAAGAGGCAAACACCCAAGATAATTTTGTAGCTGCCTCAGTCCTAATAGACTGTGAGAGACTTTGTAAGTTATTTACTTTCAAAATGTAGTACATCTCATGGAACCTATTAATATGAATCCAAAACCTTTTCTCATTGAAAATGAGAAAAAAATTATTAAGGTACCACTCAACTTCAACTGAAAACAAGTTTTACCAACATTTTTCTCTATAGTCATTCAGGAATTTAAAATTGTGTATGGAAACTGCCCTGACTCACCTACATTAGCTAGTATTTTGCCCCTTTTCTAGCTGTTGCCCATTCATTCATTAGACCACTTATTAGGAATCCTAACCAACTGATACATCTTTCCTTTGACAGACAAATCCAACCAGCCCTTGGATCTCAGACCACATGGCACTACAGAAGGCCCAGACCAGAGGACAACATTCATTTGGTCCTGTCTGGATTTAGTTTCCCTGTATTTATATTGAGAGTATTTCCATGTGACCTGTGATTCCTCGGTTGCATATTATGTTAAGATGTTCTGTGGGATGCAAAGAATGAATGGGATCTGCCATGACAAAAGATGTTTCCTACAGGTTATAACATTTCCCAGAAAGGTAATGTTCTTACAAGGTGTGGGATCTACAATTTGTGCTGAGTTTCTATACAATATGTAAATGTGGTACAAAGAAAATTCATCACAAGATATCTTCCAAGTGTTACTCACCCATTTTTAAGCCTCAGCCCTCCCTTAGGGCTGGGTGACTAGGCAGGTAGGGTAAGCAGAACTTTAAGATGGCTCTCTGGCATACTTGCCCTGTATGACTGCATTTACTTGTATGGAGGCAGGACATGATGGGTCTTCCTCCTGTGTCAAGCTTGTGTGGAAAAAGTGAAGCAATTTTGAAGATTAGGGCTCTAATCAATTAACTTTGAATTAATGAAAAATTATCCCAAGTGAGTGTCACCTGATCAGATGAGCTCTTTGGAAGAATCTAGGTAGGCCTTTCTTGATCAGAGGAGATTTGAAGTGAGAGACTTCTCCTGCTGGCCTTCATGGAGCAAGCAGCCATGTTAGAAATGACCCGTGGAAAGGGCCACATGGCCTGAGTAGACACTGAGAGTGCCCCTGGCCAACAGCCAAAAAAGAACAACCAACTTCGCTTTTACGACCTCAATGAACTGCATTCTGTCACAACTTTTATGAGTTCGGAAATAGTTTCTTTTCTTCGTCGTACCTCCAGAAAAGAACATAATTCACCCAGTACCTTGATTTCAGCTCAGTAAGACCTTGAAACCTTAAAAATCAGTACAATATAAAATGATGCGCCATTTCTTTTCTGAAGCCCTAAGTCTAGGTTTTGGTGATTTGGTGTCAGCAATGAGTATACATGGATGAAAGAGGAGGCATTAAATCATGGGGTACATTCTAAGCATCTTCCTTTTCCCCAGATCTTTTTCTTTCCACTACTTATGCCAACTTGAGACAGTCATTTCAATCCATACCCACTCACATTGTAACACTATATTAATCCATTTTAAATTGTATAATAAAATAAGTAGGACTGCGTAACTAAAAAAAGATTTATTTAGCTCATAGTCCTGGGAGTCCAAGGGCATGGTGCTGGCATCAGCTCAGCTCTAGTGAAGACTTCACAGTGGATGGACTCACAATGGTTGGAGTATGCGCTAAAAGAGAGAGGTCACACAGCCAGACAGGAAGCCAAAGAAGTTTGTTGTTGTTGTTGTTGCTCTTGTTGTTGTTAACAACCCTCTCTGAAGAACTCAGGGTCCCAGGAACACTGCCTTAATCCCTTCATGGCACATCCCAAATGACCTAACAACCTCCCGCCCAGCCTCATCTCCTAAAGGTTCCACCACTTCCCACATCACCACACTGAGGACCAAGCCACCAGCACATGAACCCTTAGGGGGACAAACGACATCCAAACCATAGCAAATGTCAAATGAGGAAATAAACATTCCCCACCAGTGCAAGTATTCTAATATGGGACCTCACCGGGATGCCAAGAGAAGTCTCTAAAATGCTGAGATTCTGGCTTAGGTTGGCCTGGTCTGCAAGCAGCTGGAGAAAGTAAAGTGGACCATCCTTTTAAGCTGTAAATTTCCCTCAGGGATCCTGGGTCCTATTTAGTAGATTTGAAGGTAGCCCATCTTTTGACCTGCCTTAGGATTGACCAGAATTACCTATAAAGTCATCCCTCAGTAACATCTGAGGATTGGTCCCAGGTTTCCCTGTAGTTACTCAAATCCCTTACTTAAAATGGTATGGTGTTTGCATATAACCTATGCACACCTTCCTGTATACTTAATTCATTTCTAGGTTACTTATAATACCAAATATCATGTAAACACTAAGTAAATAGGTTTTTTTGTTTTTTGTTTTTGTTTTTTTTTTGGTACCAGGGATTGAACTCAGGTCCTTCCACTTGCAAGGCAGGCAGCGAAACTACTGAGCTAAATCCCCGGCCCTAAGTAGTTTTTATAGAGTCTTATTTAGAGAATAATAAGAAAAACATCTGTACATATTCAACATAGGCACAATTATTTTTTCTGAAATACTATCTGTGGTTGGTCGAATCCGTAGGCAGAACCTGAGGATATACAGGGCCAAGTGTATTTTATTAAACTGTTGAGTCACTCAAGTTTCTTCTGCTTTCTTTCTTTCTTTTTGGTATTTTTTCTTTCTTTTTTGACAAATAAAAGATAGAGATTTGGGATTATAAGATATGGCAGGGGCTACAATTCTCATGCTCCTGAATTTTCTTTGACTCAGGTTACTCTGGGTCAACAGGATGTCAGGTGCACATTTCATCAGCCTTCCAACAGATTCCTCATGGGCATGAAATGTGTCTTTTACCTCTGGTCCTAGCATTTTCCATGTCTGGAACATCAATAAATATTAAATGAAACTTTAAATACTTCAGGTATTGTGTGCACTTTTGGGGCCAAACTTGCTAACCTTGCTGCTCTGTCATCCAGGATCTATCTCCCCTGGACCCTCCTTCTCTCTCTAGTTTAGCTTAGTGATTAAAAGCACAGAGTCTATAGCAAAACTCCCAAGTTCCAACCCTGACCCAGGCACTTATCATATAATGAACTATGCCCCTCATCAAATTACTTCAGTTGCTTTTCTCAGACAAAGAAGTAAAAGCAGCAAATAAACTTATGAAAACATGTTCAACATCACTGGTCATCTGAGAGATGCAGATGAAAACAACACTGAGATTCCACCTCACCCCAGAAAGAACGGCTGCTATCAAGAAAGCAATCAATAACAAATGCTGGCGGGGGTGTGGGGAGAAAGGAAGCCTTTTCCATTGCTGGTGGGAGTGCAGAGTGGTGCAATCACTGTGGAAATCAGTATGGAGATACCTCAAAGAACTAGGACTGGAAGTCCCATTTGACCCAGCTATTCCCCTGCTGGGGATCTTCCCCAATGAATTAAAAGAATCATACCACAGCGATATATGTGCACCCATGTTCATAGCGGCACAGTTCATAATAGCTAAAGCTTGGAAACAGCCCAAATACCCATCAACTGGAAGCTGGATAAAGAAGATGTATTTTTTTTTATAAAATTGAGTGCTACTCAGCCATAAAAAATGAGAAATTAGAGACATTTATAGCTAAATGGATGCACATTGAGGCAATACTCTTAAGTGAAATAAATAGGACACACATGTGTAAATGCTGAATAGTCTCTCTAGTGTGAGAAACTGAAAGTGTAAATAAGGATGAAAATGATTAAAATGAATAATTGATAATTTGAAATAGGAAGAAAAGGTCTAAAGGGGTAGGGGAAGTGGAAGGGAAAGGGGAAAGGAAAGAAGGGAAAGGAAGAATTATGAGAAAAGGAAAAAATGGAAACAAAGTCTTTGTAAATAGGGAAGGGTGAAGGGAGTGAAGGGAGCCCAGGGAATGGGGAAAAAAATAAGAGCCAAGATACATCATGTACAGGTGCAAGCACCCAGTGATAAATGTAAATGTATTGTATACCTAAAATGTATCAATAAAAGAATTTAAGCAAAAAAAAATTGCTTCAGTTTCTTTCTCTGTAAATTGGGGATATCTCATAAGGTTGATAAGAGAATGACATGAGTTAATATTTATAAATCATACATGATAGAGACTGGCACAAAATTGAGATCAATCTATGCATTGATAGTTTCCCTAATCTCACTGACATTTTCAATGATAGCAAACTGTGATGATATCAAAAATAACTTACTGTAGTCCTATACTACTTTAATTTGTCAGACAGTATGTCTGCCATTATTTCATTTAAAAACTCTCATGTCACTCCGACTTGAAGGAAGATATTGCTAAATTAAATTTATGGGAGGCTACCATTTTGGACTAAGTTCCCACGCTAGGTCCAACAGACTAGACCAAACCAGAATAGGGTCCCTCATGTCAGGGCCATGTAATCAAACTGAGCTTTGAAGCAGGCCAGTTTTCAAAACAGAAGAGTCACAAAGGCCAGTACATCTGAGCCAGCAAAATAAGGAAGTCCCTACCATTTTGAAAAGGAAAGTAACTTTGAAATGACCTTTTGGTTCCCCATTTCTGTTTGTTTAGCCCTTTTCTGCCAATATAGAGCCAACCTTTTCTGTTCAGCTTATTGGAGAGCCTGTATATTTTAATAGACAAGAAACTGAAGATCTCATGAATCAATTATAAAGCCAATTAGATCTTTAAATAAAATTTGTTGTAATTTTGTCTTTTGACAATATTATTGTCCCCATTTTTGAGACAGAGAGGGGATCAGACTGGGGAAGTGGTGGCTAGCAAGGGAATTCCAGAGCTGGTACTACCCAAACTACATGAAACCCAAGCAGAGAAAGGGCAGATGTGTGAGGTAGAGCAGCTAGGGGAGTTGAAGTCATTTCATTTCTGAGTTGAAATGAACTGTGATTATGTTTTGTGAAAAAATATCTCTTAGTCAAAGTTTACCTATTTAAGTATTACCTGCTGAAAAACAGGTTTTCTGACTAAATACATACAGATGTCAACTTGGACTATCCTGGAATTTACTTACTGCAATTTGAAGTTATGCATCTTTCCAAGGAGGCACCACAGTTGGCATCAATGCAGTGATTTGAAAGGACATTCACATGAGGGTGTTACTGATTCCAGGTTTGGAAGTTTATCCCATAGAAGAACTAATATTGGAGAGACAAGTGTTGGGAAGAAAGCTTTATTATTTAGCAAAAGAATAGAGAAGAGGACACTGCTTAAATTATCTTCTCAGCTCCAGGAAGTTGAAGGATTATAGATACAGCATAGGAATCATGAGGGAGAGAAACGCACTGAAAAGGGGAAGGAATACTTTTACCTTTTCTGGGAATAGGCAGAGATCTTCCAGGAACTTGAGTGCAACCTCTTTTTACTCCTTTAATAGTCTGTGTTTCTGGTCATGGTGGATGTTAGGTGTCCTTAGCTTTGATGGGGGAAGAGAAATCCTAAGCAAGTCTAGGTCAGGTTAACCCTATATTATGGATCTGAACAAAACATTTCCCAAACGATCACCATCCCTGAGTGCAGAACTGAGTAGAATCTGACCCAAACATTAAAAAGCAAAAGACAAATATATAATATGAAGACAGAGATTCCAATCTCTTCATCCTATTCTAGTGACACATTGGACATCAGCACGACCAAGTGAAAAAGTAATGTTCTCAGCAAAAGTGGTCTTAAATTCCTGAAAAGTAACCTACACAACTGTTATTATCACACATATAACAAAGGTGTTTTCTATACAAAATTAGTGGGAAACTACAAATGTATTTTCCAGCTTGAAATCTGTAGATTAGTGATTTTTTAAATTAGCTAAGAGCAAATGAAGCTAGAGGGTTCATTTAGGTTTTTCCTAGTAATAAGGGCTTGAACACAAAGTAGAGACAGGGGCCAATGGCTCATTGTAAAGGTTCACAATCAGTCCCCACCAATGACTTCATAGTTTTTAGAAGAAATTTATGAAGTGAATCCATAGAAAGTCATTTAAATTTTTAGTAGGATAACTTTAAGGATATGAAAGTACTAGAGTTACCCTCAGTTTGTCATAGTGGTCACTCCTTTTTGAATTGTCTTTTGCAAGATCACATCTTCTCCCTTTGCCCTTTACAAGGTTACTTCTCTTTCCCATGCCTTTTGCAAGGATATGTCTGCTCCCTTTGCCTGGCATTCTGAATTCTAAAGAAAAGTTGCTCCTAAAGGATGAAGATGTTAATGCTAAATAATCTTTCTTTAGATACACAGAAGCCAGAATATCTAGTGATCTTCAGATAATATCAGATGATGTAACACTTCTTAGTCTTTAGCCTTGTACATCAACAAACACAAAACATGTAAATTTTTGTGAGGTTTAACTCGCAGAAAAGTACATGTCTGTCTAAACCATTACAGGAACTAGCACCAAGAGGTCCAAGTTGAAGTCTATTACAAAGACTCTGCTCAGCATTTAGTCTTTCTGACCACTCTTTAGTCTTTCTGCTCCTCCTTTCTCTCCCTATACAAGCCCCTGTGTCCCTGATTTCCTCAAGATCATTTGAGAACAGTATCCCCCTTCACCTTCAGGATGTCAGACCCTTGAAAGAACTGCTTTCCTTCCCACCAACCCTCACCTCCTGAATACTGGCTTTTGAGCAGTGAGCATCTGAACCAGGGTCCAGTAATGAATTTAGTCTTTCTTTTTCATGAACTTATTGACTAAACAAAATACTGTTTTGGATAAACTATTTCAAAATTTCAATTTTGTTCTTTGTTTAATGAAGTGTGAGGGGATGGACTGAGAGGGGAAGAGAACAAAAATGAAACAGTTTCCAATTTTGTCTGGTTTTGTACTTAATCTGCTAATTCAATTAAATATAGAGGGTATTTGAATGGAGTGACTTTCAGAACGATGTGCCCTGAAAGCTCATACTGCTATGGGAGAAATATAACTCCCAACCTGCTAGATGTCAGATGTGGTGAGTTCGTGTCCCCTGAAATTGAAGAATGGATTCCAAAGGACAAAGAAGGTTAAGAGTAGGAAATGTTTATTGAGAGATATCTCCTGGGAGACAGGAGGAATCCTGGAAGTGAGTTGCCACTGAGGCTCTTTATCAGGGATAATTTATACCGCAAAGTCACAACATGGGTAAAAATATGGGTCAAATTATAATCAGCTTATAGGATCACAAGTATAGCTGCTTAGTTAATAATGGTTTAATAGGGAACTGGGTCACATACTAAGGGTACATGGAAAGAACAAAAGTTTTGGGAAGAGGTGAGTCAGAATGCTCTGGTCACCCACCTCAGTGACTAATGCCTGTAACCAATGGTGGAGGGATGAGTCTACCCAATCAGTTTAGTAAAAGCGAAGAGGTACAGACTTTATTTACCTGGACAGAGGTGGACCTGGCAAGTGGCCACCAGCCCTGAGCAAAGAAACCTTTATAAGGCATTGGAAGAGAGATCTGGCACATCTGTCACATGTAGGTGTCAGAGCAAATATTTGTGGTTGGGGTCCATGCAGAAGTCAAGGCAGGTGTGTGGATATTTCAGGTGAGTTGGCATTGAAAAGATGCTGTACTTTGTAGTTGTTATCTCTATGTTGGGCACATCGCATCCTGTGGGGGTTTTGTTGGCAGTGACAAAATGCAGGCAGAGACAGCACCTGCATGGGCTGCCTGTTTCGTTGTGATTATTTTGTATCTTGTCAAACTGTAGCTTGGAATTGAAGAGCATATTCATTAACCATTTCATGACCGGGTCAAGCCTGACTTCCCCATCTTTTTGTTTTAATAGAAAAAGAGAACTGGGTGGGATAGGGGGCAGTGTTTCTCAAGAGCTGCGTCATGCATGACAAATGGGTGGCATGAACAGCCTATATGGTAGAAAAGTCTTGAGAAACATATCTGGGAATGGCCAGGTCAGCACCCTCAATGTGGTCCTGTAAGAGTAGTCTGGGGAGGCAGGGAAGGAACTGACTGCAGAGTCTTGAAGGGACAGTCAGGAGAAGCTGTGGAGTGTGGTCAAGGGACATTGTGAAGAAAAAGGGAGAAAAAAAAGAAAGAAAGAAAGAAAGAAAAGGGAGAGCTAACTGGGTCAAAGGGTGTGGAAAGAGGGAAGGGAGGTGTTTAAGGTCTTTTTTTATTGAATATTGAATAGGAGAAGGGCAAGAAGGAAAGAAAACAATTTGGTCTCTTCTGGGTATTAGTTACACAGAGTGTCCTGAAAACAGAGATCTTTTATACAGTTAAGATAGGATTTGAGGGTGGAAATATGAAGGTGAGACCATGTAAGATTAAAGCAGACTGAATGAACTAAATAAAATGACAAGACACACAAAAGCAAGCCATTTATACCTTCTAGAATTAGGGTCAGCCTGGTAGAAGTAGGAGAGATTATTTGTGATTCTTCTAAGGAAGAAAGGCATGTTGTTAGTTGGACACAATTTTGCCAGAGAACAATGAATTTACTGTAGACTGGCAAACTTTGAGGTGTAGCTCTGGTCCTGGAGCCAGCGGCAGGCTTCCTGGGGCACTGCCACTTGATCATGACCATGCATGGGAGTTTACAAGTGGTTACACTGGTGGCCATTGTGTGTCAGTAGGGTGCCAGGTGTGGCCACTCAGAGTTAGGCAGTGTAGATTGTGTGGTCAGGCTTTGTGTCTCTCCAGTGTCCGTGTCCGTTTAGCCCCTCGGAGAGGGAGGGAGAGGCAGCTGAGATGGTGGGAGGCTCTGAGGGAAGGGGAGTAGCAGTCCCTACTGCCATAGCAGGGGGCTCTGGAATTGGGCTGGGGGACCAGTGCCTGAAGCTGCAGGAAGAGGTGCTGGGAACCACTGGGGAACACTGGGAAACAGCAAGGTCAGTTGGATCTGTTGTTAGGGAGGAGTCCTTGTCAGGTAGAGGTGGTTTAGATGGAAAGGAGAGAAGAGGGAATGTTACAAAGAGTAAAGAATCCCTGAACATAGGGAACTTCATACCATTTGTTCAGTGTCTGGCAATGGCTGTCTAAGTCTCAAAGGATGGAAAAATCAAAAGAGCCATTTTTTTTTGCCACTCAGAGCTGTTTTCTAAATTATATTGTGGCCATACAGTATTACAGAAGAATATCAGACATTTAGGCTTCAGATCAAGGTATAGACGAAGAGTTTTCAGATTGTTTATAAAGCATTGTAAAGGGGAAGAAAGAGAGATAGAAGAAGAATGATCCCCCATTAGTACAGAAAACAGGTTTTGTCACATCTGATGTGACTGGACAGCAACAGAGTCAACAGGAGGACATCTCCCCCAGTGACTGAGGTTGTGTATATGGGTAGTGACCAAGCCAATCATCATCATGATTGGATCACTACCAAAGGGAAAAGACAGTTCTTTTCCTGGGGTTTATGTGACCAGGGCTGGGTTTAAAACAGCACCGAAAAGCGGACGGACCTGTTTTTGTCCTCCAGGGTGAGGGGAGAGAGAGAAGTTAAGGCAAAGGGAGGTTGGAACTACAGAGCAGTTATACTTTTATTGGAGCTGCAGCACAACTGCTGACAGCAGGCATGGGGGGACCCTAAAAGTTACATCATGGAGAAGAGAGAGAGAGATCTTAAATTCACAGAGACCGCAAAAGGGACAAGGAATGGAAAACAGGGCTGAGGTGGCTAGGGGATAGGAAGAAAGGCTTACCCAGTGTGAAGCCTGGGGAATGGAGCTGAGCAGCTTGTCTGGAGTGCTGAAGCAAAATCTGAAGAGGATGAAGAGGAAGAGGAATAGTGAAAAAAACATCTGTTAAATCTAGGACAGAATAATGAGTAGTGGACAGCAAAACAGAGGACAGGGGCATATATGGGCTTTGCAACACAGGATGTATGGGAAGAACAATCTGGTTAATGACACGGAGGTCCTGTGCTAGTCAACAGGAGCCATCCACCTTGCAAACATGGAGAATGGGGGCATTGTAAGGGACGTTAGTAGGAATCAGGAGGCCATGTTTAGCAGGCGGGAGATAATTGACTTGAGCTCTCAGGGACTGATCAGGGATAGGATACTGATGCTGTGAAGGGTAGGAATGATCTGGTTTTAGTGGAATGACTAGAGCTGCCTGGTTAAGTGCCAGAGAGAGGGAAGAGGTGTCTCATATCCTAGGATCAAGGTCAAGGGAAACAGGGGGCTGGGGTACTGACCAAAGAGGCAAAAATGAGAGCTGAGAGAAAGGCAGGCTATACACCAGGAATGGTCAAAGTGGTAGATAATTTTGTTAGAATATCTCATCTGAGGAGAGGGACAGCCCAGGTGGGAATAACCAAGAAAGAAAGGGAGGACTGCTAATCTCATTGACAACAAATTGGAGGGGTTTTTAAGGATCTGGAAATTTTGTGTCAATCTCCACACAGTAGTTGGAGCCAGAGAGGCTGGCCCTCAGAAACAGTAGGTGACCCCAGGGTTGATTATAAATGAAATGCACTTACCCTCTACCACAAAAGTTACCCCAAGCTCAGTGTCTGAGATCCGAGGTGTCTGAAGTCTATGGGGTCTCCAGAGCTGTTGGGCATCTTTAATCTTCAGTCATCAGCCTGAGAAGGTCTGGGAGAGTGCCGGCCAGGGGGCCCTGGGAGTGAGCTCTGGGGCAGACAAGCAGGGGTCAGTCCAACTTCCAGTGTGGGCCCCCACATGAGGGGCACGGCTTGGACCCAGTGACCATGCTGGCTGCACCTGAAGCATGGCCCTAGAGGAACCCTCTTGAGCAAGGAAATCTTTGGAGCTTTTCTGTGTGTCTTCTGACCTTTTAAGTAAGCTTTGTGGGTTTCTTATGGCAGAGGCAAGCAGCTGGTATCCAGAAATATGCTGTAAAGCTTGATTTATTAATTTCTGTTGGGGAGTTTGAGGACCTGCCTCTAATATTCATAACTTTTTATGAATATCTGGAGCTGACTTATAAAATATATCTTTAAAATAAGTTGGCCTTCTGGCCCCTTTGGATTTAAAGCTGTAAAGTGCTGGAGGGCCGCAGCTAGACGGGACATGAACTGAGTCAGATTCTTATCTTTTCCTTGAGTGGTCTCCTTTAGTTTATCAGCCTGCCTTATGTCCTGTCTTTTATAGTCCCTCAACGAAACAAGTAATCATACAGTTTCAATTGTTCCTAGCTGGAGATTGTCCCTGGGCATCTACCTGGTTGAAATTCCAATTTGGGTTAGCCCAGGGAATAGCCAATGCGCCCTCCTGGAGATTAGGTTGGAGACACCTGTGTTTGTCTGCATAAGCCTGAGTCAGGGACCAAATGCATTCCCACTCCTTGGAAGAGAGGCTTGAAGAAAGGACATTTATGTCTTTTCAGGTTAAGTCATATGATTCAATGAGATATTGAAATTTTTGAACATATTTAGTGGGGTCTGTGAAGGAGCCCGAGTGCTAACTAATCTGAGAAAGATTAGACAGAGAAAAAGGGGCATGAACTCAGACTATTTCCTCTGCCCCCACCACCTCCCTAAGCAGAAACTGAGGAGTAGGAGGTAGGGAAGAAATATCAAACTGCAGTGCGGAACTAATGTGAGAGGACAGTGGAATGGTCTTGTTAGGATGAGGAGGGATGGGCTCCGAGGGACGTGTTAGATACATGGAGGGAATAGGGACTGGAGCAGAGGAAGTTACAGCAGTAGGTCCTGAGGGAGCTGAGCAGCTTTGGTGGCTGTAGCCAGAGGAGGGAGGTGGAGAAGAAGCCAAATCTATCTGGTCTGTTATGAGAAAGGAATTAATTTTGGCACAGGGGAAAGAGGGTGCAGGGGATAAGGAGAGAAGAATGTGTTGAGACAGATCACAGGAAGAGCATACAGAAGGAAAGCTGCATAATGTGTAGAAAGCCTGGATATAAGGCACCTTGGACCATTTACCCAATTCCTCGCAATAATTATCTAGATCTTGCATAACAGGCAAATTGAATGTACCATTTTCTGGCCATTGTGAGCCATTGTCCAATTTGTACTGTGGTCAAACCGTATTGCAGAAAAAGATTAAACATTTGGGCTTCAGATTGGGAGAGACAGAGAGGCTTGAGATTGTGGAGAAGGCAAGCCAAGGGGGTAGAGGGTGGGATGGAAGATGGGAAGTTCCCCATGAGCTACAGAGAGAGGTCAGAGGAGAGCAGATAGGTGATCTGGTAGACGTCTCTGATCAGATCTCAAAGCTGTAAATCATGAGTGAAAGACCAAACCAAATGTCTTTGCATTTGATCAGATGCCAAAGGGAAGCAGTCTTCCCAGCAGAGCTAGCTCTTCCTGACCAGCACTGGAGTTTTAACAGAACGAAGGAGCAGGGAGAGCAGCTCTCTGTGTCAGTGGGAAGAGTTATGAGGCAAGGGAGGCAGAGAAGGGAGGGGAGAGTGGGGAGAGCTTGGAAGGGGCAGAAAAGAAGCAGGAGGGAGAGCTTGGGAAAGAAAAAACTGGCTTACCCAATCTAAAGTGCCTGGCAAGACCTTGCACGGCAAGAGTTGTAGGTTCCTGGGTCTGGGGGGATCAGATATCAGGGTGGTCTCAGCAGAACGGAGGTCCAGGAAACAGTCAAGAGCCCCCCTTAGAGGGCCTTTACCTTTCTCTCCTCTCAGGCTTTCGGCACCAAATGTAACAAACAGCGGAGGGATGAGACCACCCGAGCAGGCTAGCAAAAGCAAAGAGGTACAGACTATTTACCTGGGCAGAGGTGGACTGATGGTGGCAGGCAAGAGGCTGCCAGCCCTGAACAAGAAAAGACAGAAAGCTTTATAGGGCATTGGAAGAGAAGTCTGGCATGCCTGTCACGTGTAGGGGTCAGAGCAAATATTTGTGGTTGGGATCCATGCAGTGACCAAGGCAGGTGTGTGGATATTTCAGGTGAACTGGCATTGAAAAGATGCTGTACTTTGTAGTTGTTATCTCTATACTGGAAATATCCCATTCTGCATTCTGAGTCTGAGAAAGCACCGCTTTTGTTGGGCAGAGACAGCACCTGCATGGTTTTTTTGTATCTTGTCAAAGTGTAGCTTGGAATTGAAGAGCATATCCATTAACCATTTCAGAACCAAGTCAAGCCCAACAATGCCTAGCTGGACTTCCTGGACCAGCTGGTGCTAATTATAGCATAATTCCAAATTATTGTTTATCCCTTAGGAAGGCATGTAGGTCTGGCTATTGCACCTTTATCTTGAGGCCTGGTCTTCTTCAGATGCACCTCTAGCCACAATTCTGATGTGTTTATTCTTTTTGCTAACTTTGTTGAGAGCCCAGTCCCTCTCTGACTCTGTATTAATTTCTATCTAATTTAGCCACCTATAATAACATTAAATTTACTATATACATGCAGAAAAGATATTTGAAAAAATTTTCAGGCAGCTATGAAGTTTATCAATAGGGATACAGAGTAGTAGAAAATGAAAAAGAGAATCAGTCTGTATATTAAAAGCAGATTTTTAGATATTTAAGTAATTTTAATTTTGTGGTTTTTGTTCTTTGGGGGTTTTTTTGGTATCAGGGATCAAACTCGGGACCTTGCACTTGCTGCTTGTGAGGCAGGTGGTGGAACCATTGAGCTAAATCCACAGGCCAAGTCATTTTAATTTTTATATAAGCCTGGGTTTGAGTTAAAGGGGTGGTGAGTCACACCAGTGATATGCAAATGTCACACAAATCTGAATCAATTCTCATTCCATGGTCTCAAATTCACAGCAGGGGTGGGGCAGGAAGTAGGGAGGGCAGGGCAAGACTATACAGGAGCAAAGCAAGGTTTTGGCCACAGACTGCCTCCATCATCCACATCAGCAGTCAAGAAACTCCTTCTTGCAGATTTATAAATGAAATCTCCCAACAGAAACCACTTGCAAGTTACTTTTCAGTCCTTTCCATTTATACAGAATTTGCATCAGCAACAATGGCCCTGGAGGCAAATGTTCAGATTACAGATTCAGCAGCATTGGCTGGAAGTAGGGTACTGCTATTTCTGCATTGTGCTTTTGACTATATTATGCTCTGGTTAAAAATTGGAAACAAGAATATATTTTTTAGTTTTTAAGAAGAATCATCAGTTATTTTCATAAGCTTTAAAAATAGGTAAGGAAAATGTGAAGGTCAAGCAATTAAATATTATAAGTGAATATAGGCTATGGAATTATAAGCTCATGTAAAAGATTGTTAGATATCACTAGACAGATGTTTTACAGAACATAAGGTTTTTGTCCCCTTGGCTTCTCCTCTGCAGTCATCTTCCAACTCTCCAAAGCTTGATCATTTGTACCACCTCCCACATGGGTTCCTCCTTTCTCCATCTTCCACCTCTACTAAGCTGCTTCTGCTCTGGCCAGTTATTTTCAGCTACCAAATATAATCATTGTATACCCAGCCTAAAGGTACAGAGATACAGTCTTAGTTGTAAGACTTTGATATATACCTGTGCAATAATAAATACATTTGATCTTTGTTCCAGTTCCTGGCACAGAGCTCCTGCAAGCCTTAGAATTTCCTCAACAATAGGAGTGAGTTTTGTAATTCCTAACAAGTTCCTTTAGATCACACTCAACCGGGAATGTGTTTCTCTGCAGTTAAAGCCAAACTTACTGGTGGAAAGTTTTCCCCCATTCCCTCAATGTGTCCGGATTTCCGGACACTTCCTCTCAAGCATCTCAGGAATTTTCTTGGTTTCTTTTATCTCCCTGCCAAATGTAAATGAGATGTGGCTCTGTAGCTGAGCTTGCTGTCAGTAATATCTGATAACCCGTGAACTTGCTGGGCCCAGATGATTTGGGCTCTATGTAACCAACGCAAAGTGTTTAACTCCTGCAAGCCCGGCCCTCTCCCGAGAGTATATATAACCTGCCCTGCTCCACCCCAGAGGGGTCCGTCTCTTTGAGGAAAGTACCAGACTGACCCGCTGGCGTTAAAAATAAAACTGTACACTTTGCCTCCAAAACTTCTGGTGCATCTTCCATTCTTCTGGACGACCTGTCTGTATGTTTCGGCTCGCACTTCGCCAATACAACACCACAGTTTATGCTAATGAGGTGATTTAGAGTGGGCCTTCTACATAATCTCAGAATGGGAATGATCATCAGATCAAATAGGAGACTGGAACTTTCCATCCTGCCCCAGCCTTGGAGGAAGGCAGGGTTGCTAGCAATTGAGTTCTATGAAAACTGTTAACAATGAGATTCAGATAACTTCCAGATTGGTGGACACATCAAAGTACTGGAGGTTGCTGCACCCACAGAGAGCATGGAGCTCTGTGCCCCTCACTACCACATTTTACCCTATGCATCTTTCTTATGCAGTTGTTCCTTGGCTGTATTACTTAGTAAATTGGGGAATATAAATAACAGTTCTAAGTTGTTGTAGCATAGTGAACCTAAGAAGGGAACTATGGGAACCCCCAATTTATAGCCAGTTGGCCAGAAGAAGGACAATGTCATCTCAGTGACGTAACTTCTTTTCCAAAATGGTCTTTCACCCTACTTCATTCTTCTCATCTTTGTCATGCTGAAATACGCTCTACTTCTAATTCTGACCATAACTGCTCATAGTTTTAGTCCTGTTCTTTCACTCCTCCCACTAAAATGGATCTTCAAATTCATTACAGCCACCAGATCTGGGACACTGTGATTGCCTAGAATTAGACACACTAATTTCTCTTCCCTATCTACCCAGCTTAGACTCCATAGTTCCTCAATTCAGTAAATACTTTTGCTGAACCTTGGTATCTGTGGCTTTTTTTTAATAAATAAAGGCACAAGCTCAATGTTGGATAAAGCCAGTACAGGTAATACCCAAGCAGCTGAGTGCCACTAGATAAAATCACACAATGGGACAGGCTGACAGGACTCCACATTCGTAATTGTTAACACTGCCCAGCAATCTTACTAATCTTCTCTGGGCAGCTCACCCCCAACCATGATGATTTCGAAACTTCCTTACCCTTCTAACTCCTAATTCCACTATTACCTCTTGAACTTTGGATAATTCCTTGTCTTCTGCTTCACAGAAAATAGAGAAAATATCATAAAGGAGTTCCTGCCACAAGAAGTACAAATGTAGCTTCATTCACATCTACCTTTCACATGTTTTTCTTTCTTTCTTTCTTATTCCTTCTGTACTCCCAGATACGCTGATTTACCTTTCTTAGAGTTCTCAGGAAGCCTATACTGTCAGTTACTTTTTTTCTCTTATTTGGATCCCTGTTGTGATTGTAATACTCAACTTGCCTTAAGAACCACCTAGTAGATTAGTAAAGCTTTGGATGTGCTGTGGATAATGATATGTAGGCCAGCAAACTGAAGAGGGAAGACTCACCCTGGATGTTGGTGGCACCAACCAATAGGCTTACAGCATGGACAGAAAGGGAAAGAAAGAAGTGTGCCCTTTTTGGGAGGAATTCCAGCAGCCACTGACTTTGGACTTTGGTCTAGCTTCTTCAACCTTCCAGCACAAACTCTTTAGCCTCTGACAGACTCACACCAGTTTACAGTGAGATTCCAGGTTTTGAACCTTCAACTGCTACTGAATTCTCTGGTTTCTAGGATGCAGATGGTTATTTTGTAGTCTTCTACCTCTGATTCTTTAACTTTTGATCCTGTAAGCCTACCTAATCACTTTGTATAATTAAACAATATTTTATATTTATTCTGTTCCTCTACAGAACCCTGATACACCTGCTATTGGCATTTATTCATGCTCAAATCTTTCCCAAACAAAAATAAACAGCTCTTTCAATTCACTTTGTCTTCCAGGTACTTCCCTCTCTCTCCATATGTGGATAGTCTATACGCAGACGTACCAGCATATTCAACCTATCTTCCTTATAAGTTAATTAGAAAAGGGAGGGCCGGGGATTTAGCTCAGTGGTTCTGGTGCCTGCCTTGCAAGCTCAAGGTCCCGAGTTCGATTCCCGGTACCAAAAAAAAAAAATAGAAAAGGGATAGGGATGTAGCTCAGTGCAAAAGCCCTGGTTTAATCCCCAGTACTTGGAGGGAAAAAAAAAAGTTCAATTTTCTCCACAGGGGAGCTTTCAGTTTTGAGAACAGCATATCTTATCAAACTTTGGAAATTTTTGATAGTGTTATCTACATTCCTTTTATTATGATGGAGATTCTTTACCTGAGTTTAAGGGATGTGTACTCCTTTTTGGCGGCTATTAATCCCCTTGGGCCATTTTTCTCTTGAGTTGTTGGCCCCTTTCCTTTTAATATTGAGAGTCCATTACACAGCAGGGAGATTATAAGAGGTTAGCTTTTTCTTATTCCATTACAGAGTACTATTTTTAAAAGGGCTAATCTAAGTCATTTGTGCTCCTCTGCTCTTTGGTAAAAGGAATTCCCTGTTACAATTTGTTTTTGACTTAAAAGTAATATGCTCATCACAGAAATATTGGAAAATTAAAACGACACCCAGTCCCTTGCCCATGTTTCATTTCTAAGTGCCTAAAGGAAAAAGGAGGCATCTTCTTGTCACACTCCACCTCCCAGGGGATACCATCAATAAACATCCGTAGTTTGTAAAATACGCCCCCCCCCCCATTTCTCCCCATTAGCCCTATTAAAAATTTATGTGGTAGAAAATGTTTTAAATACAAAACTATGATCATATTTGGGGACTGAGATCTATGCAAACCTCATATCCTTTCTGGCATTCTGTTCACTTTAGAACAGGACCTTCTGAGAGGACTGGGAAACATAAGCGGTCTGATCATTTGTGAGCACCTCAAAATATTAGATCAGGGCACTGATGCATCCTCTTTGCCTCGTCCAAATCAAGCTCTTGGTTAAAAATATTTTAACATCCATTTTGTAGGACACTATCAAAAACATCAACAAGAACAACAACAAAACTCAAACACACTGGTAATTTAAGTTTGAATTTATGTTCTGAAATAAAAATGCAAATTAAAAAACTTTACAAAAATTGTCACACAAAAACCCACCTTAGGATATCATTACATGCTACATTTACCTAAAAAAAGTTAATAGATCTTATCAAAACAAATAGTTGTCAATTATAAATGTCAGTTCCTTTCTTTGCGCCAAAAGAAAGTTCTCGTGAAACGTTAGGTTGGTCTGAAAGCTGGTGAAGCACATGGGTGCAGTCAGCAATGCTGAACACATCCATGAACCAAGGAAGCTTGGAGCCCAGCCTCCCTGGCTGGGGCTAAGCTCTGGCCTGTAGTTTGCCCACATGCACCAGAGAGGCTCTGATTGGATGCTTCTAAACTCCTATGTGCTGTGGTCCTTTCATTTCAGGTAACAGTACAAAATGTTACCACTATTTTCCCACCGACTGTAAACTTCAACAGAAAACAGCATGCTTACAAATTATACTACAATGAATATTACAATTTTTGTGACTCTTCAGGAAAGCTTCATTTTAGAAGTTTCTCACTTGGTTTACTTTCTCACATCCCTTGGGAGTTATCTTCTACACACACTGTATGCACCTGAAGGAATCATCTGGCAATCATCTTTTTCTGAAGTGGCATCTGTAGCTCTGCCTGGTTTGGACAGAGCCACATCTTTGCTCAGGCTCAAACCATCTTCTCTCAAATTACAGCTTGCCCAGCTGGTCCATTTATTGTTTTTTTTTTTTACATTTCACTGTGTCTTGTGCAGATGATATTTTAGTATGTTCCTGTAGAATTTCTTCATATCATCCTAGTTAGTAATGGTTTGAAGTTTTTACATAGTAGATCTTCAGATATTTTGCTGGTGTGTAAATTTTACCTGACTTGCATAAGAACAAATGAGAAGAAACATGCTGGTAGATCTTAGCACCTTATAGTTATGACTCTGTCTCTCCACTTATATTTCATGTTAGCCTTAAAAGAATCAACTCAGTTTACTCATACTTTCTCTGAAATATTTTCTTTCTCAATAGTAAATATAACTATTTTTATAAGAAATACATTCTCAAAACAAACATCACAAAAATCATGAGCTGTAAGTGATTTTAAAATGCACTTGATTCCTTTTCATACATCAGTTCTAAAATAAAGCTTCAACCTTTGACCATGCCCATGGATCCTCAATGTCTAAGACACATTAGTCCACATCATCATTTCTACAGTACAACAATTACTAGAGTGCACAGTCTCAAGTGTGTAGGGGGAGGATCATTAAAATTCATTACTGCAATGTTTAAGTTCCTCATAATTACTTGAAAATTCATAGCATATCATCACAAAATGTTGCTAATTATGAAATGTGTAAAATTACAATAATCTTTTCACAAGATTATTCCAATATCCATATTTATTTATTCCTAATTAAATTCAATTTCAACTACCTGATTTTGAGCCTGAGGTATCTGGACTGTGGTTCTTTTGCTGGGCAAATGGCATGATTCAAACTACCATCTGAAGTATTCAGTTAGAGAAGGAAATACAGTATCATTTATATTGTTTCCTCACTTGGCATACAAACTTAAAAAAAGTCAACCATTTTTTAGTGATAAAAATATAGTTCTTTTGTGAGCATGGACACAATACATGGAATTTGTTTCTTTGCATGAAAAGTGGAGTCATAGGAAAAGGATTCAAATTCTGTTGCTACCTTCTGGTTAACCCGAGTAAGAATGTGCATAAATTCAAGCTTGTGTGCATACAATTTCACCATAGCACAAAGTGACTGAATGAACCAGGATCCATCCTTTGAATTTCGCCAGGAATAGTAACCTACAAGGAAAAATATAGCCAAATATCATGGATATCTGATTTTAGCTGATTCTGTAAATTAGTACATAACCGCAACTATAGAAATAAGCATAAAGTTCCACAGGTCTTATTAGCCATAAAAGGAAAAAAATGACACCTTTGGTTTCAGGAGAAATGATACCAGAGGGGAAAAATGTATTGGGCCTACACTTTTTTTTTTTTTGCAGTACTGGGGATCGAACTCAGGACCTTGCACTTTAGAGGCAGGTGTGGCACCACTGAGCTACATCCCCAGCCCTTGGGCATGCACTTCTGCTTTGAGCTGGGAAAGAATTGTACACTATTGCATTACTGAAAATATTACTCTCTGGGCTCCCCTTCTCACAGGGAGGAACAAGAATCTCCTTTCTCACAGTGAAGAACAAGTAAACACACCAAAAATAAGAAGATGCAAAAACAAAGATATATAAAATGAACCATTATAAGTTGCATGGAGCTGGGGATCTAGCTCAGTGGTTCTGATGCCTGCCTTGCCTTCAATCAGATTTCAGCTTATTTTATTTTTTGAGACAGAGTCTAACTATGTAGTTCAGGCTGGCCTTGAACTCACTATGTAGCCCAAGCTGGCCTCAAACTTGCAGCAGTCCACCTGCCTCAGCCTCCCAAGTGCTGGGATTACAGGCATGCACTACCATGCCCATCACCTTATTTTAATATTAGATAAGAAATAAATTGCTTATGTATGCTTACACAGTTAAGAATATGACTAGTTTATCTATGGGGGATCTGAATCAAGTATAATAAACAGAAAAACCAAACAGGGAAAATCATATATGGTATTCTTTTGTTATTAATTATTACACCCATTGCATTTAATTTAGAAGTGCTTTGCCTAAAAAGGTACTTGGAGAATAAAGGAAACCATATTGAATACATTTAAAAATGCAACACTGCTTAAAAATAATTTTATTATGTTCCCAAATTTGATACCCGAGTTAAGTTTATAAGTGAACAGGTATATAATCAACAGTTATTTATAGGAGGATATCGTTAAATCACAAAAAAGTGGAGGTTAGCAGCATACTCTGATAATACTTTTATCTTATTTTCTCCTCCTTCTACCTTATCTCAATTAGTAATGTTTTCCTTAATTCCCATCTTCCAAAAAACTCCCAGAAAACATGCATTAGTCCCTTCCTATCTTCAGGGGATGCTCCTAGTCTCCAGTGGGTGCCCGAATCTTCTACATATTGCATTTTTTCCGATGTACACACTTACTCATAGGTTCAGGTCTTCTGCCCACAAACTCAATCCCTTTTCCATCTTCACTAAGCATTCACCCTATATTGTGACCGTAACTTTTCCAGTTTGATGTATGACTACAAAACTAGCATGAATTTCTTTTAGTTTCTTCATCATTTCATGGAGAGATTCATTCTTTTTATGTATCTTATAAGCCTCAGTGTATGATTTATTTTCTCCTCTTATGAAGTCAAGAACTTTCATCTTTTCACTAAAAAAAGTACTTCACGGCTTCTCTTTGGCACATCTGAATTGCCAATATTACTGCTTGAACCTGAACACAAGCACTGTGATGGTTGGTAATCAGTCTGATAACTGACATGGCTATTGAGTGACTAAGGACATGAGAATACCAGACAAAGGGATGATTCATGTCCCAGGAGGGATGGACTGAGATTTTATCACACTACTCAGAAGGTCATAAAATTTAAAACGTATGAACCGTTAACTTCTGGAATTTTCAGACCACAGTTGACAGACTGAAAATGCAAAAAGAAAAACTGTGGATAAGAGAGTGGGAGATTTAATGTATCTGTTTTTTTCTAACAAGTGGATGAAGATCAGACTTCTGCTGCCATATAGGATACCCTTTGGTATTCAGGTCATTGAGAGTCTATATAACCTTTGGAGATTTCTCTGTGGCTATGGTGCCGTAAAATATAGACAAGTTAGCCAGTTTTTAGGATATCAAAATCTTAGTCACTGAAACACACTTTGTTTAATTCTATTAGTCATAGCAGAATTCATTTAAAATCTATATATAACATTCGTTATCTGCCATTTTCTTACCTGGTGCCGTGGAATATGCATACAAGAAGTCAGCCTCTACTGGTATTTTCTGGCACGCCATGTCATCATCAATACCACTGTCTGTCTCAATGCCACAGTCCA
>NW_004624769.1:15399857-15415194 GCF_000247695.1 Heterocephalus glaber
CAAGGGAAGAGGAAAAAAAATAAGAACCAAGAGACTCATGTAATGGTGCAAGATCCCAATGATGAATGTAACTGTGTTGTATACCTAAAAAGTACCAATAAAGTTAATGGGGAAAAAAAAAAAATCTACCAATTCAGAGAATTTTCACGGAATTATCTGAAGGATGAATAACAAGAAAACAGCCAAAATGTTCATTTATATGGTAAATTACACAAATTAAATGAATACTAAATGGGATGCAGTAACATATAACCACCAAAATAACAAGAAAATTATATAGCAACAGAAAAATACTTATATTACATTAACGGGAACAGTAGAATATAATTTTTTTTCATAGAATTAATAAAATCAATCTTTCCCCAAAAAACTACCAAGGAAAATAACACATAATACACCTAAATGCTAATTAGCTTTTCGGGATCATGAAGGATTTCATTTTCTACATTCTCTAAGAAAATTCTAAAATTAGTAGATTCAAATTATACATGGTGCACCAAGAACGGGATTTGGTGATCATGCTATGGTGAACTTAAAGAGAGCAGCTTCAGTGGTAGAGGTAGAAAGCAGAGGAAAAAGGTTAAGAAGAAAAGGGCAAGAAGCCAAGATGACCAGCTTAAATTTCCTGTATTCAATATTTAAGGAAGAAGGGAAAGAAATAAACATCAGAGCAAAGCATAAGAGGAAGCAGAGTAAAAGAAAGATCTCTTTAATATGGGGAACAGAGCAGATGAAGACATGAAGAAGTAAAGCACAACAGAGTTCAGCCTTTGGAGTTGGTCAGACCAAGGCCCAGACCCCAGCTCTGCTGCTGGGCTACCTACACCCTAAGGCTTTTAGCTTCCAGAATCTAACGGCAGTGGCTTCTCAGTTTTGTTATAAAAATAAATGAGACAGTATCTGTGATGTGCCTTGCAGGTTCTGGAAAGAAATACTACCTCTTAATATTTTTTGAGAACCTTTTATTGGTCTAAAAGAGGGAGCAGGAGGATAAAGAAGCAAGGGTTACAGATTAGGGAGGGCAGAAGAAGGCAAGCACACAGATAAGAGGCCAGCTGCCCAAAGAGGGAGAGATTCTGCACATGGGTAGAAAAGTTAAAAGTTCATATTGTATTACAGGACCTGTAGGGTCTTGCCTTATTTCTACCTTGGTATGGTGCATCACTTTTACTGACTAATAATACATCAATACTCCTTTTTATGTCATATCAAATATAAATGGCACTAATATTTGAAAAACATTAAAATTATGTAAGATACATACCAGTGCTTCTATGAAAGTTCTTATTATTAATAATTATACATAAACCCATTTCAGGATAATCCATTTTGTATCTATTATCCAAGGATATTCCGGAGTCCATTGATTTGCTTCCGTGTATGATCTTTCTGTTTGGAAATCAGATACTTTAAAAAGGTAGAAATGGCCGATCCACTAATACAACTTTTATGACTCACAAGAACAGCTAACATTTGTTTAAGGTTATGTACAAAACTTTTTGCTACAGGATCTTCCTCCTTTAAAATTTTACTACAAATCATTTTACAGATACAAAAATGACCCATCCGAGACTAAGAGATGTGTTGACGGCCATGAAGATGGTGCATCAGAGCCAAGGGGAAGGAAACCCTTTACTGGACTTCAGAGTTTCAGGTTTTAACTTTATGTTCCTTATTTTTCTTTACATATTAGTAAAATTTTAACAAATACATTTTATAATTTAAAATACTGTAACTCTAAAATAGTTTATACTTTAAGGTAAGAGTCAAACCTTTACAATTACTCTGAAATGATAGAAACCACTAATCCTCAAATTCTATGAGCCAAAAAAATTAATAATTATTAGTTAATAACTTATAGAAGCACTGTTATAAATAACTGAAAATACTTGTCTGAAAATCACTTGTCTAAAAATTTTCTCTAGATCAGTAAATACATTCTTTAAGGACCAAATACTAAATTATTTAGGCTCTTGGGTATTCTAGTCTCTGCTAAATTCTTCTGGTACTCAATTCTACTGGTGAAACTAGCTAGGAACAATATGTGAATGAATTAAGTATGGCTCTGCTCCAATAAAACTTGACAAAAATAGCCCATAGGCCTGACCCATGATCTATCAGAAATCTAGGAAATAACAAGTCTAGGAACAGACAAACACCAATACCTTGTCTATATACTTATATACTTAGAGTATTTTGTATTTTATCCAATTCTAAAAATATTGTGATTGAAGGTAGTAATTAAAGGAGTCAAGGTCAGAAAATAACAATTATAATTACAAAGGTAAAGAGCCCCAGGGCCCTACTCTCATTTTGTGAAAAAACAAAACAAAACAAAAACAAAACAAAACCCTAAAAACCAAATGACTTAATCTTCAGGTCATAAAATACAAATTAAGTATCCCTTAAAAAATCTGAAATCGGTCCCATGATTTAGCTCAGTGGTTCTGCTGCCTGCCTTGCAAGCGCAAGGTCCAGAGTTCGATCCCTGGTACCAAAAAAAAAAAAATTCTGAAATGCTCCAAAGTCTGAAACTTTTGAAAGCCTACAAAATGCCATACAAGGAAAATTTCACATATGACCTCATGTGACAGGTCACAGTCAAAACAGTGGGACATTAAAAACCTATAAAATTACCTTTAGGCTATATGTATAATGTTCTTATGGAATGTCTAGACTTTGGTTCCATCCCTAAGACACTTCTTTATGTACATGCAAACACATCTTAATCTGAATGAAACTGAAATCTAAAACACTCCTGGTTTTATCTTTTCACCTAAGGGACACTCAACCTGTAACAGGCCATAGAACTATAAATACCATCTCTCAATGCCCATTCCCCACTTCCTCCTTAGGAGTAAGTCCTCTACCAGCAATATGATAGCTGGACCAAGAAGAGATACTCCTTAACAAACAGCAGAGACTTAACAAGCTTGGGAATGTGAGGGTAACGTATCACAGGAGCAAAACAACCCTAGACTTCTTTGGGGCTTCCAATGTAATTCACTGTATATATGATATTCTATACAAAAAGATGGTAGGGTTTAAAAAATAACAACAACAGCCTTGGAAAATGGGGTTATATTTCAAATTCCTTTGCTAAACAAACAAGCTAAATCATTAGCAGGGACTTGTTAATAGCATTGCTATACTACAATTGTTAGTCTGTAATTCCCAGAGTGGTTCAGAATAATAATACTGGGTCTCAGAAATAAACTTTTAGAATTTAAAAAACTTTTAAAATTGACAGATAATAATTACACATCTCTATGATGATGTTTTGGTACATTTATACATTGTATCGATCAGCTCAAGATAGTTAAAATATTTTATATGGATAATAAAAGACATGAATTAACTGGAGTGAATTTTTATCTTTTTCCCTTATTGGCCAGTTATTGGAAGCATTAATAAGCAGAATATACTAAAAAAGAAGAAAAAAGAAAGACAAAGGATAAAAGATAAGGCAATTCTAGGCAATTCTTCTCCAGCTAAAAACCAGCATTGCATTTTAGTCTTAAAACCTATAAACAACAGGTCAAAAAATTCCCCGAAACACAAAACCTCTAATCCTGTACAATGATTTGGGAAGACAGAGTGCACCCCAGAGGCGAGTCCTGCCTCTCTGGTAGAGTCCTTCTTATTCCAGGGGTGAGTCAGACACTGTCCTAGGTCTTTCCTTTCATCCTCCCCAGAGTTCTGCCGGTTTTACTATCTCCATTTTAAAGATGAGATTCAGTGATGTAAAGTTATGGAAAGCCACACAGCTCTCTGAGGTGGGAAGTCAGCTTGGTCTCTGACTAGAAAGCCTATCTGTTCCCCACTCCTACTGTATCATACATGTCCATCTTTTTTTGACTATTAAGGATTCCATTTAAATACTCACGTTTCTAAATCTTTCATGGATTTTGCATCCACTGAGTTTTCAGTGTTCTCCATGGCTACTTTTCTTAACTAGGATATAAAAAAAAGGAAGTTGATAAAAATCAGTATTATAAAACCACCATTGCATATTAGTGATCCCAGTTAATATTTCTCCAAATCCCCTTGTTTAATCCTCTACTGTGAAAGGTCTGTAAGTCAGACCTGGGGGAATGATCCTTTGTAACATAGGCTTTCTGCCTCTGTCTCTGTGTCTCTCTCTCTCTGGGCCCCTCCCTCCCTCTTGTTTCTTACCCGATTATCAATTATATATAATGAATTACATCAAATACACAGATAAACAATGAATTTTTCCATTGTGTCCCCTTGTCAGATCAAGATAGAGATTGAAGCTTGTTTTCTTTATTACCCATCTAATCAGCTCATTTGTAGGAACTCAGCTTCCAACTCAAAAGTTAAAACAAAATCAAAACTTACACAAGGGTATGTATGCCTCACATAATATTGTTCCACAATGCTTGGATTCCCAAGAGATACATTATTAAGATGTTCCAAACCTCTATTTAATCCTTATCCTTAAATTGGGTTTCAGCATCCAAACTTCTCACTTAGGGTGGTTGAATGGCTAGAAGACTTAAGAGTAAAAACTAAAATTTCTACTTTCATTATTCCAACAGGTACATCTCATACAGTTAACAAATCTTTATCTTCAAAACAACCACTTACTGAGCACTTATGACATATCAGGTACTTTGCCAGGCATCTCATCTTTATTAGTAATTCTAAAAGCCAGGAAACCTAATTTTTAGTGATTAAGTGACTACATTCACTTCCCACTCTCATACCCTGCCTGAAGAACCCAACCCCTTACTACTTGACTTTTGAGTTCTAGGTATTCTCCAGCTTCCAGAAGCAAAGGTACTTGCCATGGTAACCTACCTCCTTAAATAGGGATAAGAAGGACAAAAATAAAACAAAATATAAGGACAAAACGTCCTGAACAAATTTCTCCAGACTCTAGGTCCTGAGTTCGATCCCCAGAACCCCCCAAAAAACATTCAATCAAAATACAACTTTAACCTCACTCTTAGGCTAAACTCAGAAATACTGTAGGAATACGCAATCCTACCAACAAGACACACCCATAAAATACTTTCTAGATAATCCTAGGCAACCTCCTCTGATTTTTAAATTTGTGACACAATATACACAAAATTTATTATTTTGGCCACTTTTGAGCATACAGTTCAGTGGCATTAAGCACAGTCACACTGCTGTACAACCACCACCTCCATCCTCTCCAGACTTTATCTTCCTGAGACTCCATTTCAAGGTCCCGCACGCAAGGTCTCTGGGAAAGCATGATTCCTTCCCTTCTTCAAAGCTAAGTGTCTTCCTCTCCTCACACCACTTCTGTTCATATGGTGGAGAAAGAGTACAGAAGAGGAAGCGTCACCCATTAAAATTTAACCACAGAAGAGGGTAGTGTTTTACTTTCTCCCAAAACCAATCTATTTTTTGCATTTCTATGAAGGCTCTTTGCTTTCTACCATTGTACTTCCGGCAGGCTTTCTAGAAAACCACAGCTGGATGTGAGCACTATTGGGATAAATAATCAGGATAGTGGGCAAATATTTAGTGAACACATACTTTGTACCAGGTTATCATTCTGGGCACTTTAACAGTGGAAGACAACACAAAGTTCCTACTTTCAAGAAGCTTTCATTCTGGAGAGGAAGCCTATAATTTATAAAAAGATTTCACACTGGTAGGGGGTATGAAGACAACAAAACAGAGTAAACTAATACACAGAGTGAGAGCTACACTAGCTAAGGCGGTCAGGGAAGTCATCTCCATGGTGACATTTACCGGAGACCTAGCTAGATGACATAGAGGATGCCATTACAGCTGTCTGTGCTGGCAGGACCAGCAAGTAAAAAGGCATGATGAGTTTGTTGTATTCATGGTGCACAGCGAGTGGTTTGATTAGTGCATGGTAAAAGAGGGAAGGAGCGGAGGGAGATGACACAGGAAAGGAAAGATCACATAAGGCCACCGGAACCAAGAGGCACTTTAGTCCACTCAAGAGGTGATGACAGCTGGTATAGAGCAGAATAATGGATAAAGGTAGTTAGAAGCCTAGAATTTGACGGAAAGATCAGAGCTGGATATACACTGGGCATCCTGCTTTTATTTTATTCATTAATTAAATTTTTTGGTACTGGGGATTGCACGCAGAGCTTTGACACTGAGCTACATCTCCAACCCTTTAAAAATATCTTTATTTTGAGACAGGGTCTCACTAGGTCGCTGAGTTGCCCAGTTTGGCTTGAACTTCTGGTCTTCCTGCCTTAGCCTCCCCAAGTGCTAGAGGATTACAGCTGTGTCCCACCATGTTCAGCTTGTACCCTGTTAAGAGGTTTAGTAGAGGAAATAAAGCCAGGAAAAGATACTAAAGCAAAGTGAAAGAAGATGAATGTGGTGGGGCCGGGGATTTAGCTCAGTGGTTCTGCTGCCTGCCTCAAAAGCACAAGGTCCCGAGTTCTATCCCCAGTACCAAAAACAAAAAACAAAAAAAGATGAATGTGGTGTACCAAAGCACACAGAGACACTGTTCAACCTTTTCGAGTATTGCTAAGAGAATAATTTAGATAAGGACCACTGGTTTGGTTAGGAATGTCATCAGTATAATGGGGACTAACAGAAAAAAAATCCAATACTTGAAAGTGGGCAAAAGAAATTACTACACGTCATTTACACTGTCTAGTGGACTCTACAGAATTCTATAGGCCCTCCTCCTCTTTCTTCTTTTGTGGTACTGGGGGTTGAATCTAGCAGTTCAATCCTACCACTGAGGTACATCCTCACCCAGCCTTTTTTATTTTGAGACTGAGTCTCATTAAATTGCCCAGGCTGGCCTGGGACTTGAGATCCTCCTGCCTCACCCTTCTGAGTGGCTGGGATTATAGGCATGTACCGTGGTGCCTGGCTAGGTATACTCTTTTGACTAACCTCCTGACTTGGCTGTTTTACAACTCTGTAGGAAATTAAGCCATACAAAGTAGTATGCAAATAATTCTTGTCTATAGCAGTGAAAATGAATTTTTGTCTTGTAATGATGCAACTGATTTCTACCCTAAAGACTGATCCTTCCAAATTACACTTACTGCCCTATAGGACAGAAACGTTTTGTATCTATCAGTAATTTCCTTTCATTATCCTCAACTGTCTGTATCTGTCTATTCTTTAAATTCTCCTTTGAACTGGTCTTATCTTACTAGTTCCATTATTTTATTTATTTATTTATTTATTTATTTTGCGGTACCAGAGATCAAACTCAGGACCTTGTGCTTGTGAGGCAGGTGCGGCACCACTGAGCTAAATCCCCGGCCCTACTAGTTCCATTATTAATTAATTGAATAAAATATTTACTATATATGCTTATTTTATATTTGCACAACAGCCAAGTTTTTAACTTTTTGAAAGGGAAAGGAGACAGGGGACAGTAGCCAGAGAGGTACAAAGGGTAGAGGATGCTTCTTACTTCATTTTGTCAAAAGACTTAGGCTCATGAGAATGACCTCGTGGAAAGTGTGGAATTCCTAAGGAAGAAAGAGTGAAGTTCTAAAAGGATAAAAGATGTAATGTATTTCCTTACATATGGAGAAACATTAAGCTCAGGTAAGAACAGAGACAGCTCATCCAATGTAATGGGAAGGAAGACAAAATATTTTAATATAATACGAAAAGGCTGGTGAATGTGATGGGAGGATGAGGTACTTCTCAGTATGACATCTATCACTCCTATATTTAGAAGATAAACTATGAGACAAGAATCCCAAAATGTCTTCTATTTACAGACCCATGTGTACTTATTTACATATTTTACCAATACCAAAAACTAATCATGCACAACGATACACGACATAGGCATTCTCAAACACTACCAGAAGAGACACATCGGTAAGATCTCTTGAGAATATTTTGACATGTCCCCTTATTCCCTAATAACAAGTGAAGCTTGATATAGTAAAATTATACTACTAAGAATGCAACCCGGGGAAATAACCCTGGGGGTAGAGAAAGTAAGGGAAGAATATACATTATTCATTAAAAAACTGAGAATCTAAGAACAGAGAAATAGTTAAGTTATAGTATATCCATTCAATGGTTAATGCAGCTATTCAATTTTTCTTTTTTTTTTCAATCTTTCTTAAAGAACTTACAACATGGGAAATGCTCATAATATAAACCTAAGTTAAAATAGGCTATAAGAACAGTATATCTTAATTAAATATACATTACAAAAAGAGCAAAAGTGCTTATGCAAATCATTACATATTAACATATTTGGCTATTTCTGGGTGACAGGATTACTGACAACTTATTTACTAAATATTCTGTATCTTTTTAAAAAATCGGTATCACTTTTAAGGTTAGAAAATAGTAATATATTATTTTATAACAGTATCAACAATGACAGAATGCATCAACCAAGATTGTGCTAAATAATTTCAACTCTCAAATCTTGTTTCAAGAGTGACAAAAAGAAGGATACTTTATTATTTTGAAAGCAGTCATTCTTCCTTGCTTTTAGCATGCTCTAATCTATCTGCCTATCTCTTTTTCTTTCATATAGGCAATAAACACGTATCGGGTACAAGGAAATTCCAAACTTACATGAACCATAAGTGCCATGGGACCAACTTGTCCCCACACGTGTCAATTCAAAGTATGAAAGGCATAAGCTGAAATAATTATCCATCTGTGGCTGAGGAATGAGATGTGATCAGCCTGATTAACAGAAAATAGTACAGGGTGGCTAACAAGACTGGAAACAGGCAAATGCATCACAAATGGCTCACTGATTTTTTTTTTTTTTTTTTTTTTTTTTTTTTTTTTTTTTGGTTTTTTGAGGCAGGGTCTCCCTTTATAGTTCAGGCTGGCCCTGAACTCATATATAGCCCAGGCTGGCCACGAACTCAGTGATCCTCCTGCCTCAGCCTCCTGAGTGCTGGGACTACAAGCATACGCCACCACACCCAGCTCATGACTCACTGATTTTTAAAAAATAGGGAAGAGATAATTTTATAAAGTGAACCTAGAGGTCCTGGCATTGTCCTTTCTAGTTCCAAGGTTTGCCTCAAACTGGCCCTTTAAATGGACTGCCCAATATAGGGCTCACAATCTGTGTTCGGGAACCCCTAAGAGCTGATCAGCTTCCACCAACAATCATGGTCCTGAAGATCTCATTCCTAAAACCTTTAAACAGCGTGGTAATGCTTACACTAGAATATTGACTTGAATTTATAATTTTTGTCTCTTTTCTGATATTAAGCTGTAGGAAAAAATTATTCTCTCTTTGTGACTGGTTATAAAAGTTTTAAATAGTGACCAGCTTTCCAGAGTTCAAAATATTTGCAGTATTTGCTTGTTGGCTTGGACCAATGTTAAGATTTTATCTAAATAGTAGGGTGTGTGTCAGAGAAAGAGAAAGAGAGAGAAAGAGAGAGAAAGAGAGAGAGAAGAGACAGGTAGATCCTGGGGATCGAATTGAATACAGGGACTTCACACTGAGTTACATCCCCAGCTCTTTTTAAATTTTTTATTTTGCGATGGGATTTTGCTATTAATTTGCTAAGTTACCCAGGCAATGCTGAAACTTGCCATCCTTCTACTTCACCCTCCTAGAGGGCTGGAATTACAGGCATGTGCCATAACGCCATGGTAATAGTAATTTCCTTTTCATATCTTAAACCAATTTTCTCTGACCAATTATTGAAAGAAAATTTTTCAGATAGACCAGTCTTACTATATAAGTAATTATAATTCAATCATTTCTGATATTAGACATGAGTGACAAATTTCTTATTTAGTAAGAGTTGGTGGCTGAAGAAAAGAAACATGAATTCTTCTGGGAGTTAAAATGGTATCTTACTAGGAAACAAATACTTTAATGTATTTAGTGTCCTTCATTATTAGTACGTGAAGAATATATATACCATCTCAGATATCAGGTGATCTTGATTTACTACTAAAATTTTTTAAGATGATAAATGAAATACTTCTAGCATGAGACATGTATACATTTGCTGTCATTATCTGCTTTTTCCATCTGATGAGCTTGGCTTCCTCAGAACTGACTAAAGTGTTACACAGCATTACCTCACCTCTGTTAGCTAATGCCTGGCTGCATACAAATTATTCTAGAGAGGGTGATCTCATCTTAGAAGGATAAAAGATGTCCTGAGGGAAATATTTACTGACCTAAACCATAACAAGAATTTAGTTTCTCACATCGCACATTTGACAAAATGTAAATAAGGAAAATAAATAGAGTTTAAAAAATGTATCCTGGCATAGGAATGGACTTAGTTTTCCTACTGTGATGATGTGTGTAAACTGCAGAGCCAGGATTCAAACCAAGACCTGGCTGTCTCAAGGACACAGACTCTTCCTACACATTCCATAGACTGCTTAGCACCATAGAGAGTGATAATGCTATGACTAATTTCCAGGAAGGAAACAAAAATCCACAACCTCAGAAGCCCTAGTTAAGATAGACAAAGAACATAAATAACATGATAAAAATGACTGCTGGGAACTGAAATAGCAGCTGATGCTAAGTATCCTTGGGCAATTGGTTCCAAGTCCCAATTGGGACAGCAAATTCTCAGCAGGCTCAAGTCCCTTATATGAAATGATAGAATATTTGCATACAACCTATGCAGACCTCCTATATACTTTAGATCATCTCTAGATTACTTATGATACCTAATACAATGTAAATGCTATGTTTAGGGAATGACAAAAAAAATGTCTGTATATGTTCAGTATAGATGCATTTTTTTCTAACATTTTTGACGATGGTTGAATCCACAAATGCAGAGGCTAATGTAGTACACTTACTCTAGTAAGTAATGAAGAAAATAGGAATGATGATTATGGTGTTTCTGATGCTAGTGGGTAATTTACTTCTAAAAGCAAAATAACTAGTTTCAAGTTAATCACTCAGTATAAGACATTAAGTCATTCTCTACATCTCTACTTGCCTATAGAGGAAAGATGAAGCCATTCCAATATGATTTCTGGGAAGACTACATCTCTTTTAAACAATTTGAAAAATACTGGGATTATATTTATTGCCTATCAGTAAGGACAAAGTCTCAAAAGCAGTAGCAATCACATTTCCAGATAAAGAAAGCTTCACAATAGTGTGTATAAGATTTCAGCTAAAATGCTGAATTATTGAACTCACTGTTGTCACTGGGCCTGGTAAAGTCAATCTTTCAATATTTAAAATATAATTAAGATAAAAACATGAAAAATGGAAAGTAAAGTTAAATATTGAATAAACCAAGTTCAGTTGTAGTATATGAACAAATGAAACTCTTTCCCTTTTTTTGGGCATGAGCCACACAACCAAGAAGACAGACTAGCAAGCGGCCACAAGTCAGAAAGGACTTGGTACTTACTTACTACTTGGAAGAAGTCTCTTCCCTTTTCCAAATGAAGTCCTAAGATGATACTTTTTTTTTTTTTTTTGAGGGAAAAAGGAGAAAATGGCAAAGCATTTGCAAGCCTAAATATTTTTGTATAAAATAAATGAAGAATGGAGGATTTTGGATATCTTTTATAAAAATTATAATTAACCATAATAATCTAGTGAACACCAACTGTGTGCAGAGTAGAACTTAATTGTACAAAGTAGTGGAAGGGACAAAGAGCCTACCCCATGTGAGGCTTATACCCACGTTCACTTATTTTCCTAAAAGGCTCGACAAGGCAGATGTCAGAGCATGTGCAGTCCATATCAAATAACCCTACCTCACTCTACCACATCGCAGAAGTTCTACAGGCAGTATTTAAAGGCAATAATAAAGCATGCAGAAAATAACTTACATTATATAGATTTCACATTTACAAAGCCTTGTCACAGACTTTTTTTTTTGGTACAGGGCATCGAACTCGGGACCTTGCACTTGCAAGGCAGGCACAGGAACCACTGAGCTAAATCCCAGGCCCACAAACATTTTTTCATCTGATCCCCACAGCAAGTGTGATGTGTATATATTCCAGTTTATGAATGAGCCAGTAAGTGCTTCACCTTTAAAGAATTAGCCTCAGGTAACCTGACCAAGAGACCACCCTTCCCAGCCAATACATCTGTATTTATTAAATGTGTATAAAAGAATATTTAAGAATCTAAAAATTCCCAAATATTTTTAAGAGACCTAAACACCAGTGCTTCTTATCTTTGGGGCAGAACTTAAAAGTATTATTTAAGGGCCAGGGATTTAGCTCAGTGGCACCGCACCTGCCTCACAAGCACAAGGACCTGAGTTCGATCCCTGGTACCAAAAAACAAAATTATTTAATACTAATGTTACTCGTGAAAATAAAGATTGCTTCGTAATATTAGAAGGGAGATGATGCAATAGATTGGGTTAAATTAGGTTTCAAAGGAAACCAGTAAAACCGCATCATAATTCTTTGTATCAGATAAATTGCCAGTTTCTTAAAATGACAGGAAGCAAGGCCCTTTTTCATGATGACCAAAGCAAATCTCAATTAGGTACAACATTTTTTGAACAAGTTTTATTTCCACAGTCTAATAAACTCTTCATTCACTAAAATACATTATTAACTTTTAAAAGTCTTTGAGCAGAGCAAAGCCAAAACTCGAACAGGGCTGATTTAGGCTTTAAATTTCATTTTTAGTGATCATATGACCGTACCACATTCAAAGTGGCTGACACATCTTGATTCTGGCTGATCTAATCACAGGGCTAAGCACCTTCTACTATCTTGCATATCCATATTGTTACAATGACTCCATTATTTCATGTCTACTATTCTTTTCTAACGCACATTTTAATTATAATTTGCTAAGCAATCTTAAAACAAATTTACTTTTTCTAGATAGGGCATCTGGATGGGGTAAAATTATTAAAAAGCATAATATTGTAATAAAAACAAATGGCATTCACTTGCGCCAGGCCCAGGATATGGGGAAAGACAAAAAGAACATCATAATAGATAAATCAGTCCCTCATTTGTTTGCTTATAATTTAGAAAGGAAGATAGTAAATGACCAACGTAAAAGATATGACGCATCTTCTTGGGAAATGCTGGGTACAAGGAAACACATAATAGGAAGACTGAACCTTGAATTGTTAAATGAAAATGTTAAGCAAATGTGAAGAAATGGGGGGTAGGGGGAAGGAATGAAAGTGTAGAAGTCAGAGACTAGGTTTGACCGTAAGCATAGTGCACGGTACAGAGAGTGAAGGATATATTAAAAGATAAGGCAAGAGAGGTTATTGAGGACCTAGTCAGTATTTGGCTTTGCTAATCACATTAGAGGACCAGATTTACCTTGAGGGCAAAGAACCAGCTTTCTAGATTTTCCTGTTGTAAAACATGGTCTGGAGAGGAGGAGGGAGGCCTGGCCGTGGGGAGACCAACGAGGAGGCTGGTGCAGTTAGGTGAGTCTAAGATTGCGGTCAGGGATGAAGGGGCATGCCCTGGCAGACATGTAGGAGGTCGCCAAGGCCAGGGGGCTAACTGCCGAAGGAGTAGGACAGGGGAGAGGTGGCTGAGCAGCACAGTTCTTTGGTGCCACTTACTGGGGCAAAGAGGCAGCGGCTCAAGTCAGGCTTGAGAAGAGATCCACTGAGAACGAGAGAAACAGGTGTGAAAAAGGCCTGAGGGGATTTCAGAGCGGCTCCTTCCAGTGATTTTGACCAAGGATACAAACAAAAAGAGCTGGAGTCTTCGTGAAAGCCTTCCCCTCTTAAAAGTAATGCAGTCATTGCTTACAAATAGCTCTGTGGAAGAACTGAAAGCACAGTAAACCCGAGAAAACTCTAGGCCCTCAGACTGAGAAGGCAGCAGAGATCAGATACTCAGGTGCTAATGGGAGGCACAGCGCCAAGGGCCAGAGCCTCAGACTGCAGCGGGCCAGCCTGCAGCCCCGGGACAGAGGTTTCTGAAGCCTCTCCTTGCTCCTCCCTGGCCGATCCAGCCCTCGGCCGGTGGTTCCATTCTCAGTCCCAACCCCATATTTCGCGGCCTCCGGCATCCCGGTCCCAGCTCTGCGGTCCGGCCTCGGGGCCCCCGGCCAGCCAGCCAGTAGCACTCCCCGCCCCCAGCTCGGTGCCCGTGAGGGTTTCCCGCTCCCGGGCCGGGCCTCCCATGCCCAGGGCCCACTCACGGGCCCGGCCTCTCGGTCCGCCGCGCTCAGCGCTCGCTCCGAAACCCTCAGCAGAGCAAAACAAAGGCTGTCTCCCGGACCGTCTCCTCTCCTCCTCTCTTCCGTCTCCTAGCAGCAGCTGCAAACCCGGGGCAGGTCCCCAGGGCAGGCACTTGTGTCAGGAGAACGGAGGGAGCGGGCCCAGGGCTGGCGCCGCAGGGCCGAAAAGGGGCGAAGGGGACACTCACCGCACAGCCCCCACAGCTTCCAATCAGCAGAACCCACCTCTCCGCTACGCCGGCGCCAGCAAGGTTTCTGCAGCCGCAGCAGCTGGGAAAGGAGTGAGCTAGGCCCGCCCCTAGGCCCGCCTCCCCGACCGCCCCCGTCCGCACCTCCCCCAGGGCGTGCCCCTTCCGGTCTTTGGGACCCCGCGCTCCCCTCCGCGGAGACACGCTTCTCCAGCTAGCCCACCACCCAGTCCGCGGGGGAAGGCGGCTGGCTGCCTGCCAGACCCTGCACTGAGCCCGCCTTCCAGCCGCGGCAGCCCCGCCCGCCCCCGGCCCCGGCCCCGCCCCGCCCCAGCGCCGGCCTCGCCCCTCACTGGCCCGGTCTCACCCTGGCCCTGACCCGGCGCGTACACAAGTGCTGGCTCCGCCCCTGTGCTGGTACTGTCCTGGCGCGGGATTTGAAGTGTAATCCCGCCGGAGGTCGAGGAACCACGGACTTCCGCTGCGACTCGGCTGTTCTGAGGTAAATTGGGCATCCGCACCAGGACCCTGGTCCTCAGGGCACAATGAAACGACATGGTTAGGCGGTACCCGTCTGAGCTCCAGAAGGGAGGGGAACAGGCCGAGACTCGCGCTGGTAATCTCTATTTCCCTTCAAAGAACCAGAGGCCGTTAAATCAAATGCTGCAACTGCCCCAATCATTTTAGGCCTATTTGGGGTCATTTACTCATTTGGAGTCATTTACTCATTTCAGGCCCTGAAGCAATCAGTAAAGCGTTTGTTTAGAAAAATATACCAGCACACATGAGCATAACATTCTGCACCAGGTTTCTAGAGTTTAAGACATTCTGACAACAAATCAGGGACCCCACGGTATAGAACCAGTTTACTCCCAATGCCTATATCCGAATGAGTGTAAATCAGGCATTCAGGTATAAGTCAGAGACTATATTATGTGTTATATACAAATACATGCATATACACACGCATACACACATGCGTGTGTGTGTGTGTGTGTGTGTGTGTGTGTGT
>NW_004624769.1:15420881-15432757 GCF_000247695.1 Heterocephalus glaber
CTACTATTTGTTGAATGCTTATTTTGTGCGTGTATTTTCATAGTATATTTTCTTGTTAAAACAACTCATCCAGATGGGAATTCTAGTCTCCACCTTAGCTTAAAGAAATTAAACAGTTTGCCCTTGCTAACAGGAGAGTCACATTAATTAAACTAAAAATCCAGAAATAGAACTTATGCCTTTCTTTGTTCTCCCAAAATGGGTGAAGTTGATAGTCCTTTTTCTGAGGCAGTAACACTGAAGAATAGAACCTGCTCAACCCTAGTAGTTTGGGGATGCAGTAATTTGTAAGGAGGGGACCAGTATGGTTGAACAAGGCCTCCTTGCCCCATTCTGATGCCCGTATCCCTTTCTGTACTAAATTTTCTTACCAAAATGAGCTTCAGATAAAGTAGCAGCGTTTGTTTTTTCTTTCCTGTAAGTTATACTGATTTACTTAATGTAAAGAAGACTTACAGCAAAACAGCTGGAAGCAACATCTGCTGACTGAGCCCCATCATTTCTCTTTTCACAGTTATTCCATAGGTGGCAGAGCTTGATCTGAGTGAACTCTGAAGTGGAAGAATTCAGGAAAAAACAAATTGAGACCTTCTAGGTGAGAGAAACATGAGCAAGAGAACTTCTAGAGAGGGCCAGGAACTAGGAGTGGTCATTGTCATTCATTTAGTGAGAAAGCTGAACAAGAAGAAATACAGTAGGTATGTGGTTTATGGCCATATTCTGGAGGGGAGTTTAGGCTTAATGAGGTAAGCTCTTATGTGTGAATTTAGTTATGCTATGAATCGTTACTGACTATGTATATAAAAAGGATGACGATGCTGTAAGATTGATTTGTCTGGCAGAATCAGGCTGTCTGGATGAGAGATCCCATGTGGAGGATGGAAAGGAGTATCTGGTAAACAGCAGTCTATCACTATAAGCTTTTTTATTCCTTACAGTCAGTTTGCAGGAATAGAAATACAAGTTAACTTCTGTTCAAGCATAGTCATGGCAAAATGACTGAAATAGGGGTGTAGTCAGTTATGTTTAATTTCTGAACATGTTATTCATCCAGATAGTAAACTTATATAATATTTCTGTAAGTAAATTTTAACATACATTAGAATGAGTACTTAAGTAGTGGGAGAAAGAGTATAAATAAATTACAAGAGGCCAGAAAGGGGATAATATTAGGAAAACATTGTCAAATACCAGAACATTAGTAAGTAGTAGAATTAGAATATTGGCAGAAACCACCATATACTGATGGATTTAATCTCAGTGTAGAAGAAGAAGTTGGAATTGGGTAACAGAGGTTGATCAGTGGTTAGAGAGACAGAAAGAGACAGAAACAGAGAGACAGACAGAAACAAAGAGACAGAGACAGAGAGAAAGAGAAAATGAGAATTGATTGAGAAGGGGTGAGAATTGGTCTGGGAAGAACCATGGCAAGGCCAGCTTCAGGTTTCCCTGGAAGCCAGTGAAAATGAAGCACATACATCCTTGTCAGCCTGCTCCTGAGGACCAGGCCATCAAGTGGTATAGCTGAGCAAGTCTGGGTATAAATGCAGGAAGTGGAAACTACTTAGATCTGAGTCATCTCTCCATTTTTATCCTTGATTCCTTTTTCCTCACTGCTCTAGAAGGACTGACCCAGCTTTATTTCTAGGTTGACCATCTTTAGTTGTAAAATTGGTATCAAGCATAGTTAAATAAACATTCTGATGCAATGTTAAAAAATAAATTATAAGGCTCTTTAAGCTTACCCTTTTAAAATACAACCAGTATTTTCCTTTGGAACTTGGAAGCTTTACCAAAAATAGTTACAGTCTCCAGGTGAAAAGGAGCTTTGATATAAAAGGACTACAATACTCTTTCTCTACCAGGAATTAAGAGCATTTCTAATGTGGTGACATGTTCTCCTTGAAGGGAGGGATGAGGAATATGACAGTCCCAAACCAGAATGCCAGATGTTTCTTGTTCTGTGTTTCTTTTGCTTTTGTCATTCTGCCCTCCTTCCTGTTCAAGTTGACCAAACCCCAAGCTCCAGCTGTCTTCTGACCCTTACACCAGCTGTTAAAATTTTCAAGCTATGCAAGGAACCCAAGGACACAAATACTGTATGTGTGAAGTTCTTTTTTTCCTCTTTTCATATTCGTGATTTCCTTGACCCAGTGAATCCTCAACTGATTTTCCATTGTGATTCCAAAACTTTCATGTATGACATACTCTCATGGTTATACCAAGATATTTATAAAATCAGAAAAAATGCTCCTAAGATTTAGTGTCACTAAATGTGAATATTCACATTCCATATCATTTATTCATTAGGTACTGTGATTCAGGTAAGATTGCATTCTATTTTTAAGTAATCAGTGGATTTTGCTACAAGTTAATAAATTTCAGAGCATAGATTCACTTCCTGAATTAGGTTTATCTAAGTATAGTGGAATTTTATCTGCATGTGAAGCAGATTAAACTGAATATGCAGACTCTATTGAGCCACAGGAGCCATATCACTGTATTGACAAGTTGAAACAGCTTTTTTTAAACTGCTCTATTTCCTCAATCCAATGAAATGAAACTCCTTTCTCTGGAATATTCATTATATTCTCATTTATTGGTTTATAATTTTCATATGCATGAGGTATAACTGAGGGACTCTCTCTTAGATCTGTTATGGTTGATGTCAAATACAAAACCTATGATATGTCCCCCTTTTTTCCCTAAAAAGTCATGATATTCTCACCATTAATCTTTTAGGCTAATTCTCTTTTTCTTTTCAGGGATGATATCATTTACCAATGACTTTGAGTTGTTGCAACATTTTCTGGTAAAATTCAAGACAAAGCCATTGCTATAGGTAATTAGGGATTTACTCTCAAATGCTTTAGTATACATTATTGTTCCATTTACAAATTAATGTATTTGTTTTCTACATGGATAAATTGTGGCATAGATGATATTAATGAAGAGAGAACTGTATTATCTATTTCTTTGTGAAAACCAACCCTAAAATTACTGGCTTTAAACACAGTAGATTTATTTTTTTCTTACAGTTCTTTGGGTCGGCTGGACAGTTCTATAGGTCTGGCTTGGACTCACTTGGGCTTACTTATACATTGAATTCACATGATGGCTAGGTCCAGAGTAACCTAGTCTTAACTTATATATCTACATCTGGTGCTGCCTATTGGCTGTAATGCCTTGGTTCTTGCACCTGTGACCTTTCATCCTCTAGAAGATTAAGGTTCTAGCATGGCACTCTCAGGGCAGAACTCCAGGATAGTCAAATTGGATACAGAAGTACCTACTAATCTACTTGTTTCACTTTGTTGATGTAATATTGGCCCAAGCAAGTCACATGGTTAAACCCAAAGTTGGTATGGGATTAAGCTTAGATGGCATCTCTTTGTAAAAATGGCAAAAAAAATTTTTATAATGACATTTAAGTGAAGTTATGTTTAGAGGGGGATTATCTTCCCTACCAAAAGTTGTGCTGGGATAGAAGAGAAATGGACATCAGAAACAAAGGGGAAAAGCCAGGTGTGGGAGTACACACCAGTATTCTAGCTTCTTGGGAGGCTGAGGTGGGAGGATTGCAAGTTTAAGGCAAGCCTGCTAACTTAGTGAGACTTTGAATCAAAATTTATAAAGAGCTAGAGGTATATAGTTCAGTGAGAGAGTCCTTGCCTAGCATGTGTGAGGCCGTGAGTTGTCTGTAGTACATAAAAAATAAAGAAAGAAGGAAAAGGGAACTAAAATCTGTACACAGGTGCTTAGAAGTAAACTGCACTGAGAAATAATAGTCTGTAATCTCAGCATTCTGAGAGGCTGAGACAAAGATTACAAGTTCTAAGCCTAGCCTGGGCAACTTAGCAAGATTGATCTTGTTTCAAAATAAAAGCAGAAACAAAGGAAAAAAGACTTGGGTGGCCAAGCTGCTAGCATTATCTAAATCAGCTAGGTAGCACTTCATACAATAAGATGGTTATAATAAAAGCTATAAAAAGTACTTACATTTACATTAGGCTTTAAAATTTACGAAACATTTTCATATGCCTTATCATATTTATCCTCAAGGTACTACATAAATATTCATGATGATATTAATTCCCATTTTGCAGTTGATCAAACGAAGATTCAGAGAGTTTCATTAACCTTTCCATGGTCGTAACACTATTAAATGGAAGAGCCAGGGTCCAAGGATTTCTGATAACCAGCCCTATTCTCATTTTGTGGTAAAACTTTGTGCAAAGAATAAAATATAAAGCAAATAAGGACATAAATATCAAGACATGAGTTTTCAAATTTTATCAAACAAAACATATTCTAAACAAATAAACTGATGGCCTCTCTGTTTGTTTTAGTAGTAATTGATAGAAACTTACATAGGATAGAATTTATTCTCCCCATGCTTCTGAACCAATGATGGGAAAATGGGAAGCAAAACTGAAGCAAATTGAAGAACGAGCATCTTGCTATGAGAGGAAACCATTGTCCTCGGTGTATAGACCAAGATTATCTAAGCCAGAAGACCCATCCTCTGTATGGAAGCTATTTCATCGACAAAATCAAGCTTTTAATTTTGTCAAAAGCTGTAAAGAGGTAATTGCCTCTTTCTTTTCGAGCAACTATCACTCAAGCTTTCTTTTAAAAAAATCTATTATTTATCTTCATTTCAAACTGTGTACTTTACGAAGAGAATTTAATAGCCATCTTAATATGACTTTATTTATTTATTTATTTATTTATTTATTTATTTTGGTACCAGAGATCAAACTTGGGTTTTTACACTTGCGAGGCAGACAGCGGAACCACTGAGCTAAATCCCTGGCCCAATATGACATAATTTAGGAAAAATATTCCTTGGAATTGTTAACCATTTAATTTATGTCAGTAATTAAAAAGAATGACATCTCTAGTTCCAGTTAGTGTAAAATATGTATAATGACCTTTAAGTGAAGCTATGCTTAGAGAGAAGGTAAGCATATTTATTGCTAACACATTAAGCAAGTTGCAAGAAGTGCTTGTTACCTGCCAACCTTGCAAAGTGCATGGTGTTCAAAATATTAATAAATTAGCAATACATGTATATTTCATACCTTTTGTTTCTTGGGCAGTGTGGGAAATATAAAAACAAAAAGATAAGATGCACACAGGAAATCTAACTTAAATGTATTGTGATTCTTGATCATTCAAACTATGTAGAAGCTAAAAGTAGTCAAATTTGGGGAGAGGTACTCTTTCCCTATTAAAGAGATGCTTACTCAAAACTTATCAGAATAATTTAACCTATGAGTTTCACACATGAAAAACCTTTCTTTTTTGTAAATCTGTTTGGTATCAGACATTAAAATACTGACAGATTCATTTGAACTTGGATTTAACATGTTCACAATGGGGCCATAATTTGTATGTCTTGCTGCTGGATGGCTCTGAGGTACCAGTAGTACATGTATGACTGACCCATGCCGGCCATGGTTCAGTTATGCATGTAGCACCCGTGACTAAAGCAGGCGGGAATATGTTTAAAAAAAAAAAGATACAGAGGTATGCTTGCTAAAGTATCAATCACTCATGTACAGCATTTATTTCAAAAAGATTTTTAACAGGATCAAATAGTTGAGTCCTTCAGTGATTTCTCACTCATGATAATGAAAAAAGGCTCAATAGTTTAGCTAAGTGTTCTGCTTCCTGCCTCACAAGTGCGAGGTCCCGAGTTCGATCCCTGGTACCAAAAAAAAAAAGTTTAGCTAAGTGGAAACAAAAGAGTGTGTGTACATATGCCTTTATTAAATGCAGCAAGCATGAACCGTTCTATTTAATTCATTACTATAGTCACCTTTAAAAAATTCATACCCATATACATTTTTATGTGTATTACAGAATTTATTAATTAATTTAGCTGAAATTATAGCAATAGGTCATTTTGAAAAATAAACTTAATTTCATAAAATAAGAAATAAAACTCAGGTTAAACTAGAGTAAGAGAATGTTTTCTCCTTTTAATCTGAATATGCTAATTGTTTACATTTTGTACGTGTATTATGTGAATGATTAAAAATAAATATAGATTTTGAATGACAGATGTAGTGACTTTGTTTTTAATAATATAATTATTCATATTCTGGTTTCTGAAGCTTGAGTGGTGAAATTCTTTATGAACATTTAATGGTTACAGTTGAATTTAGATGTATTTTTAATAGTGTTTTTCTTATATAGAATGTACACGTATTTGCTTTGGAATGCAAAGTGGGAGATGGACAACGTATTTATCTTGTAACAACCTATGCTCAACTTTGGTTTTACTATAAATCCAGGTAAGCAGATTGTAACAGAATACAGCACATTAAACTGAAGTTGCAGTTCCTTTGTCTACTAATTTTGATGAAATTAATTCAGGCTGAGTGTCTTTCATAGTTCTTGACCACCTAATAATTTATTCTTCACTATTTTAATAGTTCCAGAGTTTTCTTTTTATAGCAACACTCATCTCATGAGGTGCTAGGAGAAAAAAAAATCCTCACTCTTTCACTCACACACACATACACACAAATTTGTGTACCCAAAGGGAATTTTCTCTTTTACAAACAAATGTTAAAGTTTCTCTTTTGCAAGCAAATATTAATTTGTACTGTTAATTACAAATGAATACTTGCTAATATGAGGGAATATCTTTTTTATCTGAGTGGTGTATTCATTTACTTCTCAGACCCGAGTAACATATAGAAAAGGAGAGTAAATTAATATGTATACCCTGTATTAACGTAAAATACTTTCATTATATACATGCAACACTAGTTAGAGGTGAATTAAAATTCTTAGGACAATGTGACAAATGATGTCTGTCTGAAACTCAATCCCACATTGCAGTGTAAATATGGTACTGACTGTTACAGAGCACGATTGTGCACCTGTGTGTGTGTGTGCACTTGTGTGTTTCGAGTTCCCTATACTACATGTGTCACATGGTGATACAATCCCCATCACTTCTGCTGTTTCTTATTACCACAAACCTTTTATCTATAAGGTTGCCATCTGAACTTATCTAAATTATCTTAGTCTAAATTATCTTTCACATTTTGAGTCAACTCATATACTTAACCCATGTGAAAGTCATTCTGCCTATGACAACAAGAATGTGTGCCAACTGCAAATGTGAGCATGGGAAGCTTACTGAAGTCAGATGATTCAGATTTTTAATTTTTTTATTCATTCAATTTATTTTTTTATCAATTAAAAAATCATCTTCCCAATGAAAATACAAAGTTTTAAAATTCTCATGGACATTTCATATAATTTCAAGAATATGTGCACCCAGCATCCTAGTTTGAGAAAAATCATTCTTTTCTCACACAAAATTTCTTTCATGATGACACTAAAAGCAAATAAAGGGATTAGACACTATCAAAATCATCTGTGAGTAAATTAACACTATAGGATTGAATTTATTTTCCAGTTAAATAATGTTATAGAATATGATTATTACATCTCCTTTGATGGAAACTCTTGATGCTATGAACCATAGACCTAAGAATATCATTTTTCATAGGTATATGTAGTTAAAGCACAGCACTAACTTGAGATCTAAGATCATCAACTTCCTTGATTTTAAAGATATAAATATGACAAGCTCAAATTGTTCTTTTTAGGAAACATCTTTTGCACTGCTATGAAGTCATTCCTGAAAATGCTGTGTGCAAGCTTTATTTTGATTTGGAATTCAACAAACATGCCAATCCTGAAGCTGATGGGAAAAAGATGGTTGTATTACTCATAGAGGTAAATGACAGACTCAGGTTTGTCTCTTGTATCTTTCCATTCATCTTTTCATTCACTTACTCATTCAGTAAATGAAGCCTATGTCATATGTTGGTTCCCTATTTCTCCTTTTTTTTTGCTACTCTTTTAGTGACTTTCATTTTTAATATCATTTCTATGAGTGAACTGAAAAGAAATGACAGTTTAGCCAGGCATGGTGGCACATGCCTGTAATTCCAGCACTCTGGAGGCTGAGGCAGGAGGATTACTGAGAGTGCAAGGTCAGCCTGTGGCGCGGACTGAGTTCAAGGCCAACCGGGACTAGATAGCGAGACCCTGTCTCAAAAAAAAAATGACAATTCAATTTAATTGCTTATATTGTATAATATTATAATTGATGAAAAAGTACTTTGAGAAAGATGGCTTCCTGTGTTCTTAATTTACATATTAATTCTCTGACTTTGGTTACAAATAGCTGGATTGAGTAAAGACCAATTAAAGTAATTTTTACTGTAAAAACTGGAGACTGATGAACTACAAGGAAACTTTGACTAAAAATAGCATCAGAATTTTGAAACTGGCAGGAGTTTTTATGGAAATCATTTTATTTTGTACTTTCATAAATGAGGAAATTAAGACCTAGAAGAGACCAGTGCACTCATGTCCTAAAGCTGGTTATTAATGAAACCTAGTCTAGAAACATAACTGTACCTGTTTTCTTCTAAGCAAAAAGAGTGTAGTTCTGTTATTTACTTTTAATTTAGCTTTGTCAACCAAACATGTAAAAAAAAAAGGAAGTGGATCAAGAGATGGATGGAGGCAGAAAGGAGAGAAGGAAAAGGGAGTGAGAAAAAAGGAGTTAAGATGTACTATGTACATGTACCAGTTTTCCACAGGGAATGTAACCATTACATACTATAAACATGTCCTAATTAAAAAAAAATGTTAATTCTTGCAAGTAAAAAAATAAAAAGAGAAATACCACAGACTGTGTAACTATTCTGTTAGCATTATTTCTAAAAAACTTTAATAATTATATTGCATAAAGTTGTATTAAAATTATATTGACTATTATTTGGCTTTAGAGTAGGTATTAACATTTATTAACTATTTTTCTTTGAGATACAAACTAAATAATTTTATAAAGGTAATGTTATAACTTTTAAGATATATCCAAATTAAAATGTTTTTGGTAAAGGATATCTGCTAATTATGTCGGATCGTTCCATGATTTATTTCAAATTTATTTGAAAAATATTTGTAAGTACTTTAAAAAATATATAGAATGTTAGCTTTCTCTTAGCTTTGAAAAAAAAGAAATACAGTTTATATAAAGTCCCTCTTGTTTCCTAAAACAAAAACAAATTACATTTTTCTTAAAATAGCCATTGAGTTCTTTAAAAATGCTTTATTTCACATTTATTTAAAAATGCTTTATTTATGTAGTTGGTAAATTGTATTTAATTTTTAACCTTAACTGTGTTTCTAATAATTGTAAAATACTGATTTTATTTCTGGTGTGTTGCACTTTTACAGTTTAAAGTCTAAAGCAGAATTTCTTGTGTAGATTCCCTATTGACTACCAACAAGGAGTTAAGATTCAGAGATTTTACATGTTTACCATGGCAAAATAACAGTTCCTATTAGGATTGTTTTACTTAATACACTGCTCTTATAAGTATATTGTCAATTTTATTTATTAGTTACTTTGCATGTAACAGGTTTAATCTAGTACTTACCTTTTGAGTCTTTGAGGAGGTATAAATTAGGTTAGCTCTTATCTTTAATTTAACATATGCTTAATAAATAACTGGTTAATAATAAGTGGCTAGGGCCGGGGATTTAGCTCAGTGGTTTTGGCGCCTGCCTTGCAAGCTCAAGGTCCCGAGTTTGATCCCCAGTACCAAAAAAAAAAAAAATAATAATAATAACTGGCTATAATAATAGTAACTTTTGATTCAGTGACTTACCAGACATATTTGGTTGAGCCATTTCTATCAATTAGGATGAATTCTGGTTCTGATGCATTTTGTCAGGCCACATTGCTCAAGTACTTGTGTATTTATAACCTCTAGGTTTTACAAATTAATTATTTATATAACTATAAATTTTATTTAAAGTTTACCTTGGGCAAGAGAATTTAGGAGAATGTGATTGCTTATATTACCAGAATTACTAAATTTATTCTCTGTAGTTCCTGAGTACATAATTACACTTTCTCAAAAAATTTTCAGCCTGTAGTAAGTGTAAGGTGTTGTGCCTGAGTACCAAGAATACAATGATGAGCCCAAAGCAACATAGTTTCTGATGTCAGAATTTTAGTGTAATGGAAAATAATAAATTAGGATAGATATAGCTGATATAATTTTAAAAAACCCGAACTAAAGTAGCTGAAACAGAATTGAAATATATTTATTTTTCAAGTAATATCTGACTGGTTCCACTCTATTAGACACTAGATGTTGTCTATTAGACCTAAGATGTTGTCTCAGTCACATTGTCCAACATGGATCCACCACAGTGTCTACATTCTAGTTAATAGGACATGGGAAAGGGGAAGGCAGGACCCTTGCCTTTAAGAGTATAACTTGGAAATGGCAATCTTTCTTTCTTTGCACATCCCAGTTACCAGACTTAGTCACATGGTCACAAAGGAGTATAGTCTTTATTCTGGATGACCTCTTTTTCCATAGAAGAACAGAACAGATACTGGGAGACACCCTCTGTAACATAGGAGAAGCAGATTTCAACAAAGTCACATAAACTAATGTAAAATTGTAGCTGTATAGGTACTACAAAAAGTATATAGGGGGAATTTGGTGTAAATGGGGAGATTAAGGGAAGCTATTCTGAGAAAATGAGAATTTACTGAAAAAGAGTAAACTCAGATTGTGAAGGGGAGTATGGTACTCTAATAATGCCCAAATAGTGTTAATAAATGCAGTTTACTGAATAACTAGTAGGTATCTAAGTGTTAAGTGAACACATTTACAAATGTTTTTCCTGATCTCAAGATAACTGCATGGTATCTTTTTTTTTTTTGGTACTAGGGATCAAACTCAGGACCTTGTGCTTCAGAGGCAGGTACTGTGCCACTGAGCTAAATCCCTGGCCTTAATGCATGGTATCTTTTAATAGCTTTGTTTTTCAAATGAAAAGACTGCAGCTTAGGGAGAAAGGGCTTATTTTAAGGGTGCAAGCTAGGACCTGTGCCCAGCACTGTGCTAACTCCCTAATTCATTTCCTCAATGCTTAGAACTCCAAAAGTTAGGGGCTCTTATTATTCTGCAATTTAGGAATGTAAGGTTTAGATTTGACCAGTCACAAAGCTGGTAAATGGAAGAAGCCGAACTCACACTTAGCTCTCTCTGACTCCAAATGTTGGGGTCCTACCTGTGTGTTTGCTTCCTTTCCACCATGCATGACTTCTGTCAGTATCAGTGTCTGCCAGCCTCAGTGGCTATATGCTTGGAGAAATTCGACCCCAGTATGAATGAGATATTTTCTTATAGTAAAAACTATAAAAAATTGAATTAGCGACTTTTTAATTCATAGGTAATATTTAAAGAGATGCTTAAAATATTACAACTTTACAGCAGGCTGTATAAAAATTGTTTGACTTCTGAAAAGCCTCTTTAATCCAGAGAATACAGCTTATTTTTATTTTTTTGTTACAGCTTATTTTTTTTAACATAAACGTATAATAATTTAAAAGTGACATGTATTTCAAAGTTGATGAATTATACTATAAATATTCTGAGTAAATAAAAATTTTACTTTTTTATGTTAAATTCATTTGTACCAAGATATTTAATTTTGTTCTTAGAAAAAATTTAAAACCCAAAACATAAGTTATTTATACTTGTGTTTTTAGCATGTTTGTAAAGCACTTCAAGAATTATACAGTGTCAGTTGTTCAGCTGAAGATGTTTTCAACTTAGATTCTAGCACTGATGAAAAATTTAGCCGCCATTTAATATTTCAACTCCATGATGTGGCATTTAAAGATAACATTCATGTTGGTAAGTATACTGCCTCTTTAAAACTCCTGGCATTCGGGGATTTAGCTCAGTGGTTCCGCCGCCTGCCTTGCAAGCGCAAGGACCCGAGTTTGATCCCCGGTACCAAAAAAA
>NW_004624769.1:15433867-15451733 GCF_000247695.1 Heterocephalus glaber
AAAAGAAAAAATATGAGAAAAGGAAAAAAATGGAAACAAGGTCTTTGCAAATAGGGAAGGGTGGAGGGGGTGAAAGGAGGGCAGGGGAAGGGGAAAAAAATGAGAACCAAGATACTTATGTAATGGTACAAGATCCCAATGATGAATGTAACTGTATTGTATACCTAAAATGTACCATTAAACTTAATGGGAAAAAAAATAAATAAAGTCAGGCAAAGGGGAGACAAATAGGCAAAATGGGAATGCCAAACACCAAGGTCTAAATAGAATCAAAACTGTTTTCAAAGCTGGAGTGAGACAAATATTCCTAGATCTAAACAGCAGACAGTTGACTCAAGTTCAGTAACGGCAACCCATTTCAGAGCTATAGGTGTCTTACAGTTTCACAGTTACCTAGAGTAAATAGCATGAACATGGTCACTAATGAACTGGCCTGAGTTAGGATCCCACAGAAACTGATCCAGTGTGCTATGTACACAGGGCTCCTTACTGTTTTCTGTTAGCTTAGCTAGACATTCCTTCTCTCTTCTTTCATCACTTAGATGTTAGTAATTGTAGATTTTATCCCCAACCCTCTTCTCACTCTGTCCTCACCCTTAACGATCATTTGCTGTCTTGGCTTCAATTATCATCATTGTTGATGACTCTCAGTCAAACCACATTGTTCTTCTAGATGTCAGACTCAGACAGCCAACTGCCCACTAACCATGTCAATACAGATACTTCAAGCTCAGTGTGCCTCAGGTTCCTCATTTCCTCAAACTTTACTCCTCCTGTGCTGTGTGTATCAGTGGATGGTGACACTATCCAGCCAGTTACTCCAGTGGAAGTGTTGGTGTCCTGTTTGACCTCTGTATATCTCTCTACCTGCATATTTAGTCAGCTAGTTAAAATGAGCTGATCCTACCACTCACATGCCGGACCCTTCAGTTATTATCCCTTGGCTTCAGGAAAAAGCACAGATGTCTTAGCTTCTTTAGTGAGGCCCACTCTGCTGTGGCCTCATCTCTCCAGTCTGTCTTTGCTTAGCTCCTAATGTGGGTGCATTTTCTGTAGTCCTTGAGTTTTTGGGCTTTTTGTTGCTACTACCTGAACAGACATACCTCCAATTCACCTGGTCTGTTAAGATACAGTGTAGATTTCAAGTTATCTGAGAATCTGTTTCTGTCACGTCCAAAACCCTAAGATTTGGGTAATGTTCTTTTGGGTTTCAGACAGTGTCCAGTGCTTATTCTGTCAAAGCATTAACCACTTCCTGAGGGAGTTTCTTGTTTTGCTTTCTCTCTCTCTTTCTTTTTTTTTTAACCATTGTAATTTCAGAGCTTGGCATATATAGCAACGCTAGAAATTGACTCTGTTGCTCAAGAAGAAAAGAATAGAAATTTGTCAGATAGCTAACAGTCTGTCCCATAGGTATTTTCTGAAAGCAGTCTGGGCTTTGAATAAAATTTCATCATACAGACAAAGTAAAGAAAGCCTTTGTTGGGCCAGGGATTTAGCTCAGTGGTTCTGCTGCTTGCCTCGAAAGCGCAAGGTCCCGAGTTCAATCCCCGGTACCAAAAAAAAAAAAAAAAAGCCTTCGCTATCTGAGAAAACAGCATAAGCAAAAGTATAGAAATACTAGTTTGTGGTTAGTTTGGGGAGCAGTGGAGTCTGCTGTAGGTGTAGCTGAAGTGAGAGACATAGTCAGAACTGATAAATGGGATGTCATCTAAGGCTCATTTCTCTAAAGTTATGATTTGCCAGAATCAGAAGTGGATACTATGAAGTACAGTAGTCCAGATTTTCCCTTTAGTTTCCCTCCCACCCACAGTGTATCTCTTGATGACAGTTCAAATTGCATCTCAGAAAGAGGAATTAGGTTAAATGTAACAGATGTTAGGATCTGATCTGTAAAAATACTCATCTGCTATAGTACCTGAAATTTCTGATTAGTTCTTTTGATTTATTCCCAGCCAATAGGCACCCTGTCTAAGGAGGAATGGGAGTAACAGATTAGAGCAGGGAAATAGAAACAAAGTAGTTTGCAGGAAGCCAGTATTACTGTTTGTGTTGGCCCACTGTCATCACTCCTGGCCTTGTTAGCTCCCTCGGGTCAAAGGCCTACTGGCCTTCTGGAACTGACATTGCCACTTTTTCTACAACCACAAACTCACTTATTGCTTAGGGTCAAGTAGATGCAACTAGATGTTTCCAGGAAAATTAACTCTATCGATTTATATTTATTGCTTTATTATCCTTTGATATGTTTTGGTTTCTTGTCATTCAGTGTTTACCGTCTCCTCATTTCAGAAATAATCACATTGCAAAAAAAAAAAAAGAAATAACCACATTGCAAAGATCAAGTGCTTTTGCTTTCATTTTGATGTTTAAAGAAATTGGATTTGTTTCTTTGAACAGAAAAATAATTAAGTCTAATTTGGAGAATTTTGAATTTAGTGTGTGTTTGTTATGATTTAAGGACTGAGGCCTTTCTGGTAAATAAAGTAATAAACTCAGACTACTACAGTGCTATAGTATTGCATTTCTGCAGTATTGTTTATACATGAAGCAACTTAATAGCCAAATTATTACTTAATGTGTGGTATAAATAGTATATACGAGGTTAAAGCAGTTCCAGATTGTCTCACTAACATTTCAGGATGCAGATAGCACCACTGCTACTCAGTGCTCTGACATTAAATGTTGGGTCAAAATGTATTTGACTGCCTTTTTTCTGGACCTTATCGCTGAGGCTATAATTCAAGAGGTAGGGTTAGAAGCAACCTTGAGACAAAGTCAGCATTCTCAGGGCGTGTCATGGCAGGAAAAGGAGAGAATGACCTCATGAGACGTTTGCCAACAACTCTAGGAGGGTATAGCAAAGATGCTGTCAGTGTTTCTGGCCATTATCTTGACAGGAATGGGATGTAGCTTCTTCATGTAAACCCTTCATTCTTTAATCATCAATTGTGAAGATAATTCTGCTTAATTTGTGTTAATAACAGTGGTGCTCTGTTGATGACAGCATGTTAGGCTCAGGCCCATATTAGCTATATGTAAATGATTTGTTTACAACTGACACCAAGATTGAGAAAGTAAAAGGACATAGCAGAACACACATGTTAGTTTCTACAACAACTCAGTTGTAAAATGAGAAATTAAAAAACAAAACAAAATATACCTTACTGTGTAAAACTGTCATGTGTACATTTGTGCCTCAATCTTAAGTTATAGTTTGCTGAAAAGCAGAATTAATCGTAATACCTTTTTTCCTTAGGTAATTTTGTGAGAAAAATTTTGCAGCCTGCTCTACACTTAATTTCCAGTGAATATGATAATAGGATTCCAAACCCAGTGGGTCATGAATTTTCTCATTTTCCTGAAACACCATTAAAACAAGAAATTTCCTTTAACCAAACATCCCCAGATAAGGATATAGCAAAGAGCTGGACTTTGAATTCAGAGATACCAGAGAGACTGGAGTCAGCTGAGCAAAGCAGTCCTGATCTTTCATTTTTAGTTGTGAAGAGTAATACGGGAGAAGAGCATCTTTTTGTGGATCTAGGTAAGTGACATTGACAGCTGTCTCTATTAAACTGTGCTGTGTACTTTGTGAAACACCAGTCAGTCTCTACTTGTCCTGATGCTTAGGTTCTTGCTACCACCAGTGTTCCACAGCCACATTGTAAGTCACCAGCAGAGTGTATCAGTGACCTCAGATACCAGAATTGCCTAGGCTTCTGTTTAGAGTTCTTAGGATGGTCCCTGTGAAATGCAAGCCCCAGGCAGGCATAAGCAACATGAGAGAGTGCCTGTGGCTGGCTGTGCTGGAAATGTCTGTGGGATTCTTGTCAAGAGGTTTGTCTGGGGACAGTTGAACCAGCACCCTCCCACACTGCTAAGAAGTTAACAGATTAAATCAATCTTAAAACAGACACAATATAAAAACATTACCTGTGTGGCAAAGTAAGGCTGGGCATTTTCTTGACTGAAGAGCTTTGCAATAGTGGCAGACTCGTTGGTGGTGTTAGGGGCCATTGCATCAGCTTTCTTGCTACTGTTTTCAGCCTAACCATTTTGTTTTCAATTAGTTGCTCCAAAGCAGTCTACTTTGCTGTTTCTGAATGTGGCATTCTTCCATGTCAACTCTAGTTTATCATAATTTATATATTGCTATAATTTTATTTATAACTGTATATAGAAAATTGTTTCTTCTAATCTATACAAAATAATTAAAGTGAATAATTTAAATTTAATAAATGATTTCAGTCAAACCACTTAATAATATAATCAATTTAAACTAATCACAGAAAACATGAATTCATTTTTTAAATTTACTTTTGATGTAGGAGTTTATACAAGAAACAGAAACTTTCGATTATATAAATCATCAAAAATAGGAAAGTGCGTGGCATTGGAGGTTGCTGAAGATAACAAATTTTTTCCTAAACAGTCAAAAAATATTTCTGAAGAAAACCAGTATTTCCTCTCTTCCTTGGTCAGCAACATCAGGTATGTGATATCAGAATTAAACCACTGTATATCCATGAATATTTATTAAATAGTGAATAGCATGGTATGTTACTAAAATGTGAATTGTGTAAATTCATTCTACAGAAAGATAAAGTTCTTAAAATTCTTCTTTCCATCAACTGAAAAATAATAATAAAAGGTATTTTTTACCACTTAGTTTTCTCTTTAATGTTTTTATGATTATATTTCATGTATTTTTTGTAAATGGATTCACTTTTATAAAGAAGAAAACTACTTGAATTGCATTTGAAAATTGAATTGCTGTTAATATCTCATTTTCTCTTCACATATACACATATGTATTTACAATTTACATAGCTTCTTTATTCAGACCATGTGCCTGGCATGCTCAGCCCTTAGCTCCCATCCCTAGCACTGCCTCCTACCTCTCCAAAATGTCTTGAGATCATTACTTGTATACCACCTGTTTTTTTCCTCTTCAGCATTATAAGTATTTACCAAATTAATAATTTGCTAAATGTTAATTGTAAACAAAACTTATAATGCCTATATAATTTTCCATTATAATGACATTCTTTAACTTATTGTCAGATCTTCTGTTCATTTAGGTTCCTGTGTTTGGTCATTTTTAAAAAGTGTGAGAGGGCCAGAGATTTAACTCAGTGGTACCATGCCTGCCCCGCAGGCCCAAGATCGAGTTTGATCCCTGGTACCGCAAAAAAAAAAAATTGTTTTTAAAAAAAAAGTGTGAAAGTCATCTTTATTCATTCTCTTTTTATCTAAGCTGGCAGTTTTTTGTTTTTGGTACCAGGGATTGAACCCCAGACCTTTGCACTTGTGAGGCAGGCGGTGGAACCACTGAACTAAATCCCCGGCCCTCTGGCAGTTTTGTTAGCATAAAGCATGTGGTTAATGATCAAACTAAATCACCATTAACTTGATTCTTTTCCCTTTATCTTTCCTAAATATTATTTTAAGGAAAAAGTCCATAGAAATTAATTTTAAGAATAAATATTTAAAATTCACTGTTCTGTAGAAGGTTGTGTTAATGATATCCAGTTAGCATCTGTCACACAGGAGAGTGGAAAGATAGTTTTTTTCCCCATATATCTCTATATTCTTTGTGTTCCTTTAATAATGTATCTCAGTTTTTTAAAGTGGAAATAACAATAACTTACCTTATTTGTTGAGAGAATGAAGTTAAAACTATACATTTACTGTAAAACATTCAAACAGTGCCCAGCACCTGCTATCTGCTTAGAAGTGTTAGTTGGTGGCAGTGGCAGAATCTGCAAGTCTGGAAGTGATATAATAATATAAAAGTTCAATGACTCTTGCTGCAGTTTCAATATTAATCTTACAGAAGAGGAACATTTTACCAAAAAAACAACAACCAAAAACAAAACAGAAGAGGAACATTTTTCTTTTGAATAAGTTTAATTATGTTTTGTATATATAAGTAAATACAGTACTAGGTGTTTCATTTCCAGGAAACAAGGCTAAATTGATTATAGTTATTAATATGCTTTTTCTTTTAATTAGTTTTTCTGTACTCATGATTGAACCCAGGGCCTTTGCACCAAGCTACATGCCCAGCCCTTAAAAATTCTTTTTAAATGTTGAGACAGAGTCTCTCAGTAAGTTAGTTGTTAAATTGCCAAGGCTGGCCTTGAATTTGTAATCCTCCTGCTTCAGCCTCCCAGAATTCTGGCATTACAGGCATGTACCACCATGCCTGGCTTCTTTCAGTTAATCATGTTTTCTTTTTGGTTTTATCCTTCATCATTTCTTCCTATTCACACTTTTTAAATAATTATAACAAAAATTTCAAAGTTTGTGTGTTTGGACAATAGTTATATTTTTAATGTTGCAGTTCTAGTATCCTCAGATTCATTCTATGATTGAGAAAAGTATTTTAAATGATCATCAGTCTTTTTTTTTTGGTTTTTGAGACAGAATCTTGCCATGTAGTTCAGGCTGGCCTTGAACTTACTATGTAACCCAGGCTGGACTCAAACAGTGATCCCCCTGCCTCAGCCTCCCAAGTGGTGGGATTGTAGGCATGTGCCACCACACCTGGTTTATCAATCTGCTATTTAATTGGCAAATTATACTTTTTGTTTTGTTTGTTTTTTGAGACACATTCTTGTTATATAGCTGAGTGTGAACTTGCAGTCCTCCTGCCTCACCTCCTAAGTCTTAGAATTACAGGTGTCCACCATCATAGTTTTATCTTTTTTTTGTTTGTTTGTTTGTTTTTGGTACCAGGGATCAAACTTGGGATCTTGCACTTGCAAGGTAGGTGGTGGAACCACTGAGCTAAATCCCCAGCCCCATCTCTTTTTTTTATATGGTAGGATTGGTGCTTTTGTGGGCAAATGTGACATAAAAATGAAATTATTTGGAATTCAATTTCCTCTCTATAGTCATGCCACTTTAATTCTAATATAATGTTACTTTTAAAAATATATTTACCTCTTCAGATTCTCAGATTCTTTACGGATTCTTACATGTGACACATCTCAGAATAAACGAAAGCGAACTGAGCATGTTAACAGTACCAGCAGTTCAGGTAATTTTAAGTATTCTTATCATGGCTCATTTGAAACTACTTCTAGGTTTCTATCCAAGATGAAAACACTATAAACAGAAGATGTTTATGAAAATATTACTCATTAATTTTTATTTTATAGTATTTCAAACAAACGTTATGTTGTTTGTATAAAATAAATACATCTCAAAATAAAATGGACATTTTTTTTTACACATCTTTCCTCAAAAATAGGTAACCACTATAGTAGTTTCTTATTTAACCTAGTCAAGCTTTCCCTGCTTTTCCAGTATAGAGCTCATTCTTTTAATGGTTGCAGTGTTTTGTGGTATGGCTTTATCATCATTTACTCATTCCCATACTAAAGAATATGTAGGGTTTTTCTAAGATTTCTTACATAAACTCTTTAGTATGTGTTTTTTATTCATATATTTTGGTATATCATTTACATACTGTGAAACACTCTATAGCCATTAATTTAGATTTGTAAGGCCTATGTTATGTGGAAGACACCCTTTATGATAGTAAAAGAAAAAGCAGACTCTAAAATTATATGTATGTTATCTCACATGACTATTAAAAATGGTAACATTCACTTATGTGTTAATTTTCTTCCAGTTATTACATGTATTTCCAGACAAGTAAAATATAGACCTCCTTCTAAGAAAACTAGATTTTTTTCTGTCTTTACAAATTAGATTATAAATAGATACAAAGTAAAATTGAGTTGCCAGTGCCCTACAGTGAAAGACTACAGGGAATGTACCACAGAGAACAAGTTGTTTATGGCTCTGTAAAGCAGTGGAGCACCCTCAGGGTCCTCAGAAAAGGTGGACTGGGGCCTGGATGCTGTGATCCATGGAAGTGTACGAGGAAGCAGGGGTTTGTTCTGAATTGGATGTTGCCACATCCAGTTCTATGATTGGTTATCTTAATAAATCTTGTGTAGACGGAGGCAGACTAGAAGGAGACTCAGGTTGTCCTCAGTAAAGCAGCAACAGGTACTTCTGTTAGCCAGGATGGGGAGTGATATTTGCCCATTCTTGTGGTTTGGAAAATGTTCATGCTTTGTCTCTGTTCAGATATGGTTACAGAGAGGTCCTGTTATTTCTGAAATCTTTATAATCACAGTGTGCCTTTATCTAATGGTGAAGTTTTTCGAAGTCACATATACTGAGCAGCAGAACATGATAAGGCAGAGGTACAAGAGCCAGGCCCCCTCTTGGCAGTATAGGACCTCCCTGGTAGAATGAGGCTCAGCAGCTCCAGGGTATGAGCGGATGCTTCTCTCTTTGTCAGAGTGAAGAAAGCACTTAAAATTATCTAGAGGCTTTTAATGAAAATCAATCAACATATGGCCTAATTGAGATTTGAATTTTACCCACTTCCTTATTGGGTAGCAAGAACTCAGGAACTGACCAAAACAAATTGCAAATGAGAAAGGGGGGGGGAAATGTCGAGGAGTTGCAGAAGCCCTAACTGTACAAACAACAGTATAATCAAAATTTAACTTTCATGGTTTAGCTAATTTTATCTACAATTCTTTGTTGCAGTAGAAACCATCGAAGGCTTTCAATGTTCACCCTACCCTGAAATTGATCGTTTTGTTCTTTCTTTGGTTACTAAAAATGACACTAAAGGAGGTAAATCTAATCTTACTCTTTATTAGCTCTTATATGGTAGAGAAAAAGTACCTTTAGAAACAATTTTTGCACTTTAGGAATTCGGCGTTGGAACTACTTTTTCCCAGAAGAATTACTGGTTTATGATATTTGCAGATATCGCTGGTGTCAAAACATTGGAAGAGCTCACAAGAGTAATAATATCATGTAAGTAATATTGTTTATGGATGAGTTGTTTGTACTTAACTGATATTACATTTAAATGTTTCCAGGTTTTGAAGAAAATTGAAAATAGAAAAATTTTGCTTTGAGAATAAATGAAGTTGTAGTTAAATTTATATTTATTGTATTTGGTAAATGTTTTATAATATTTGATTTGAATATCTTAGTTGTTAGATGGCTTCTAGCACTTAAAAGCTGTATTCATAATTTATTTGATGAAATAATCTCTTAGTATAATCTTGAGAAGACTAAGGCAGTAGAGGAGTGGCCTGAAACGAATGCAGCGGGGATAAGTGAACAGTGATGGGAAGCCCTGCCTTGATGCCTTAGGGAATTGAAATTGGGTAGATTTGAGCAAAAAGGAAACTCATTGGATAGTAGTAAGGTGATATTAACTTTAAGACAAAACATGGTATAGAAGAGAACTGGTATTTACTGTATGCCTGCTTTATGTACAAGACCCTGCTTGAGGTTTTAGCAATTTTCCCATCCAGTAAAAGGAGAAGAAGTAAAATACAAAGTAAAGCCAGAAATAGAATTTTAAATGATATGAGAATATGATTAGAATAGTGATAAAAGTCTAGTAGTTAGCAGTTATGAGAAATTTTGTTATATTTTATGTCAAAGGTGAAATTCCAGTACAACCAAGCCTATGCAGTTCATGTGCTAGATTAGACATGAGGAAATGATTTTTCTGGAAAGCTAGAAAACAGGTTATGTACCATAATTCAGTGTTGTCTTTGATAAACCTAGATTAATTACATTTTAAAAACATCAAAAACTATGCTCAATACACACAAATAACAACAGCAACAACAACAAAAAACCATTACAGAATAAAACACTCATAATCCCGCAATCTAGTGATAACTAACATCCTTTTGGCATATCTTTTTAGTCTTTTCTCAATGCATACATACTTTCCAAAAAAATCATTATCATACAATGATCATACCAAGTTGTATTATATATCCATAATCTATTCTTTTAACTTTGAAATGTATAATATATAAAAAAATATGTAACATATATGTTCATTCTAAAGACTAAAACTAAAATGGCAACCTCTCGTAACTGTCAGTAATTTTTTAGAAACAGAACCTAAGCTAGGTATAGGGGTGCATCCCTGTAATCCTAGCAGTCTGGGAGGCTGAGGCAGGAGGATCACAAATTCAGGCTTTGCCTGGGTAACTTAACAATTTAGTGAGACAGTGTTTCAAAATTTAAAAAGGGCTGGGGATGTAGCTCAATGTAGAGATCCTAGGTTCAATCTCTGGCACTACAGAGTGAGAGAAAAAGAGGTTTGGGGGGTCAGGAGAAGAACCAAATTTCAGATGCACCTGTTGGGCCAAATCCTAATATATTGTTTTATTTTACATTTTAATTTTTATTTATTTATTTATTTTTTACTTTTTTGGTACCAGGGATCGAACTCGGGCCCTTGTGCTTGCGCAGCAGGTGGCGAAACCACTGAGCTAAATCCCTGGCTATTTTACATTTTTAATTGATTCCTTTCACGTGCTCATTGGTCAACCTTGTATTTGTGAGGTTTGTCCATGTTGTTTATGTTGTAACATACAGCTATTGCATGTTTTTTTATTATTGTATAGTATGCTATTATATAAATGTGAATATGCTACAGTTAGTTTATCTGTTGTCCTACAGTGGGCACTGAGTCAATATTTTGGATTTTCTTCTACAGGTTGCCTAATACACATGTCCAAGAGTTCCTCAAAGTATCTATCCAAAGGTAGAACTGCCATGTCATAGATTATTTACATATTTCACTAGATACTAAATTACTAGATAACAAATGATTGTGCTAATTTATATTCCTACTAGCAGTGTTTTCACATTTTCTGCTGCCCCATATTCTCACCAACACTTTAGTGTTGTGAGGTTTTAAAAATTTGTTTTGCTGATCTAGTAGGTGTTAGATGATTTTGTTTCTGTGATTAGTAATGAAGTTGAGGATTAGATTATCAAATCACACACAAGTCAGATCTATTTAATACTAATCTTTACTAGTAATGTCAGGATACCAGGAATGAGGAGTCACAGGTGAAGCAGAGTGGGGCCTGAGACACTGGGCCACTCCCTCCATCCCTGCATTGTTGACCTGACTCAGGCTGACACCCAAGGCAGAACTGAGCAGTCAGCACAAAGCAGGCAGCACTGAGGTCATGAGACATCAGTATTTTATACTCATGTACTTCCATCGCATGGGTGACATTTCCTGGGAACCATGCCTCACAAGTCCTGGGCTCTAGGTTTATTTACTACATTCATTCCTAAAATCAGAAACATTCTACAAAGAGCATCTATAAACAAAGACTATCCTCCTACCCTTTGGTCCAGAGGTTCCCAAATGGTCTATGATATTCTAGTACCTTAGTAATTTTTTCTCACATTTTCCAAGGCCAAAGGAAATACCTAAGAGTTCTGTTAGTTAGTTACTTGCAAACAGCTTGATAAGTAATTATATCCTAACAAGTTAGCAGATATTTTGAAAAACAGTACTCATAAGTTGGAAGAAAATTTTTTATTCGTAAATACTATAACTTGTTAATGGGAAGTTATGCCCTTTTGGGCATCACATAAACTCTTAAACCTTGGAATCAGATTGGATACCATCACCTCCAACTCTTATAGTGTTCCACATGATGGTAATAACATTTAGCACATTGCCACCAAAAACCTTGGCTTTACAAAGATAGACATCATTAAAAGGAATGAGGTGCCAAGTAATAATAAAGATAGGAACTGCAAACAAGCCATTTTCAGGTGTCTGACAAATAGCAAGTATCACTGTGTTTCATAGACTGAAATACCCTAGTGTCCTGGGCACTTTAGTGTATAGTGTGGGAACTGTAGCATTAGTCCATGTATCAGGGAGTCTGTTATTGGAATGTGTACAGGAGATTGGACCAAGTCACTTGTCTTTTTCTGGGCACAGGTTGATCACCACCTGCCCACCATCACCTCTCCAGTCACCATGGGGAATATTAGCCATTTTGTGTTTCCTCTTCTGTGAAATGTGGGACATTTTGAATTTTATTATTGGTGGTTATTTTTTCTGTTAGTTTTTTTTTTCTGTTAATTTGCTTAATTTTTATTTAGTACTTTGTTTTATCAAAATTTTCAGATACTGGCAAACGTTGAGAATATTAAGGTTTTATGGTATGTTGCTTCTAAAATTTGTATCTGCCTTATTTTTCAGTATCACAATAATTTGCCTTCAAATTTTGGCTTTCTTTTAAGTTTTTGCTGTTTGTTACTTCCTGTCTTTTATTAAGGCTTATTCTATTGCTTATTTTCAGAATTAAGGTTTATTCTATTGTTCATTTTCTAAATTGGTTACTTAATTCGTTTATCTTTATCCCATTTCATAACATGAACTTTTGTAACTATAAATTTCCCTTTAAAGATTACTTGAGCTGCATTTCATGTAATTTAATAGGTATTACTTTGTTACATTAAAGTAATTTGATTTCCATAAATCTCTAGCAACTTGTTATTTAGAAATTTTTAAAATTTTAAATTATGGGTTTCTATTAGCTTTTTACTTGTAAATTTTTCCGTGTGGTCAGAGAATAAACATGAATTTGTATTTTTAAATTTGATATAATTCACATTATAGAGTCAGGTTTTTTGTTTTGTTTTGTTTTGTTTTGTTTGGTAACAGGGATCAAACTCAGGACCTTGCGCTTGCCAGGCAGATGTGGTGCTGCTGAGCTACATCCCCAATCCTGGAGTCAGCTTTTATTATTGGTTTATATATAGTTATAAATAACTGTGTCATATATGCATAGATCAGATTTCATTAATTGCTTTTATATTCATATTTTATTCATATTTTCTGCATTCTGGAACTTTTTTTGTGATTATTCAATTTATAGATTACCAATAACATTTTTTAAAAATCTTGACTTATGCTAGATTATTTTTACAGGTATATTAGTTTATCCTTATAGCTCTATCAATTTTGCTTACATGATTTCACACTGTATTGTTTGGTGGACACAAGTTGAGAATTGTGTCTTTCTGGTGTTTGTGTGGGAAGCGGGGACTTTGCCAGTATCTATTTTTTTTTGCCCAGAAGTCCATTTTGTGTGCTATTCCTAGCAAGTATTTGCTTTTGGTTAGTGTGTATCTATTTCTGTTCATTTACTTTTTAATTTTTCTTCATACTTAAGGCATACAGACAGCGTATAACTGAATTTTGTTTTCCAGTTGGTATGGACTTAATATATATTTTTTTTAACATGAAGGATTGTTGTTGATCTGAAAAACGAAGTTTGGTATCAAAAATGTCATGATCCTGTTTGTAAGGCAGAAAACTTCAAATCTGACTGTGAGTTATCAATTTTTACACTTACCACAAACTAAAAATTAAATATCCATATAATATAGTTTTATATCTTTCTCATTCAGGCTTTCCATTACCTGCTGAAGTAAGCCTCCTGTTTCTTTTCAAAGAGGTCAGTGCAGCTTTTCATCTTTCTCGTTACTGGTTAGTTCTTGGTACAACAGTGTAAATAAGCTATGAATAATTGACAAAGTAAACCAAAGTGCCCATCTTTGTGTTTTTTTGAACAACCGTATCTCTAAGATGAACTTCTAGAGTTGTATCAAAGGGTATATATAGTTTTAAATTTGGTAGATAGTACTTATATTGCCAAACCAACATTTAACTCTTCTTTGAAAAACTTTTGTTTATCTAAACTAATCACGAGAAAAAAAAATAGGAAATACTTGTAAAGCAAAAAGGGGAAAAAATCTTCCCCACTCATAATTCAATGCAACTGATGTCAAAGTTTTAGCAAAGATCTTCCAAATTTATAGCTATGTAGGTTCAATTATATTTTTAGAAGTCATACTACGTAGATTTTTTCCTAAAGTATCACAAATATTTTCAGTAGTAACTGTTACCAAATTGCTCTTCATAAAAACAATAGGAAATTAGACTTCCACAGATAGTTGATAAGAGCACTCCTACTGCATACTTTTGGCCAGCACTGCTGACATTTACTTTGTGATCTCTACCAACCTGGTACGTAAGAGGGTTTTTACTTGTTTTAATTTGCATTTACTAATAAAGTTGAACTGTTTTTCAGGCTATTTATATTTGTTATGAATTGCCTATATCTGCCCTTTGTCCATTTGTCTATGACATCTGATTAATATTTTGCAAAAATATTTTATTGAGTCTCTGTGTCAGATTGAGCTGTTTTTAAGACTTTTTTTGTCACATCCATCAACACCTTCTTTTATATTATTATGTTACCAGCTACAAGCTGTGTATATGCTTGAGTTTATATTCTAGAAAATCCAACCTACTATCAGAAGTTTCAGGAGGTATTTTTAACTTTTAAATTTGGGTTGAAAAAAACACATCCAACTTTAAAATAGCAGAAATCCCTTTCTTACCTCTAAGAGCAGAATATAAAATAACTGATAGATTATACAAAAGCTTCTAGATTAAAAAGTGTTTATAAGTAACTAAGATCAAAATAAATTTTTAAAAATTACTTTTGTCTCTTAAAAGGAGGAGAAACATGTCATCTTTGGTTAGTGTTATTTTGATTCGGGTTTCAGTGGATTTGTTTTGTTTTGGTTTGGTGTTTTGGGACAGCTTTGCTATGTAGTTCAAGCTAGGCTTGAACTCACAATGTAGCTCAGGCTGGAGCCAAACTCACAGTAATCCTCCTGCCTCAGCCTCCCCAGTGCTGGGATTACAGGCATGTGCCATCACCCTACTCAGATGTTAGTGAATTTTTAAGTTATATTCTCTGCCTATCTAGTAATACCTCAAAAGTGCCAACTTGAAAGTATGCTTAGTGTACAGTATTTTATTTAAAATTATAAAAGAAAAATATAATGAACACCCATGTACATCTCACTTAGTTTTAACTGAATATTTTGTCATTTCTGCTTCATCTTTTTAAAATATTTTAAACTAAATTACCAGTCACCATTATTTATTGCTTTTTCTGTTGCATTGATCATCTGGATTAAAAGTTTGATTTGAAAACAATGCAGAGACCCGGGATTTAGCTCAATGGTTCTGGCACCTCCCTTGCAAGCTCAAGGTCCTGAGTTCAATCCCTGGTACAGAAAAAAAAAAAAAAGAAAGAAAAAGAAAACAATGCAGAAATATTATATGAGAATAAGGAACTCTTCAGTTTATCCTTTACCTACATCTGTCATGTGCTAACATCTGGCCACATTTGTTTGCTTCCTCTAATGTACACATATACAGTAGTATTTATGGTTAATTTCTTGGGAGTAAGTTGTCACCTACATAAATCTTTCTCAATAATTAAGTATGTAGCTGAAGAACAAAGACATGCTTACATGGGAATGGTAAAAGTATTAAATTATTAAATTCAAGGAATTAAAATTATCTAATATACAATCTGTAGTCATATTTTGAAAGTTGTACCAAAATAATTCCTTGTAACAATATTCTAATCCATGATTTTATTTTAAAAATACTTTATAATTTAGAAGAGTTGGTTGTCAGGATAGCAAAAGTATTTTCCAATGTCTTCTGTTAGACTATCTACTTGTTAAAAAAAAATGAAATCTACCTTTGCTCTAGCTCCATCTGGGGATACTGCCAGCATCTGCCAAAGAACCACAGGCAACTTAAAACTTGGAGTTTCAAGAGTGAGCTACAAAGGCAGCAACCTTTGTATACACATCCCCATGGTGACTGTCTCACATTTATCTAGCATGTTCATTTTACTCTGTTGAAGAACTGGTCATTACTTCATACCTGCATTCATATATTTGGAGTATACAATGAGATCCCAAAGATTCTGACTAAATAAGCCTTTTTCTTCCTATCCCATTTCCTCTACCACGCTTTCCCAATGAAATAAAGGAAGAGTTTACAGCAGATGAAACTTGGAACAGTGAAGCCAAGAATCCAGGTGCATCTTCTGACACTGACTGGGATAATAGCACTGATGATGTGTACTTCTTACAAGCTACTGAAGATGCAGAATTAGCTGAAGCTGCAGAGAACAGTCTTCTCAGTTACACCAGTGCAGTGAATGAAATTCCTGATGAACTTATTATAGAAGTATTGCAAGAATAGCTCACTATCGACAACACTTATAGAACCAGGCTATACTGTGCCTCAAGTCTATGAGATTTGATAACAAAAACTAAATTAGGCCTAAGGGTATGGCTCAGTGGTAGAGCACTTGCCTAGCATGCACAAAGCCTGGTTCAGTCTCCAGCACCAACACAAAAATTTTTTTTAAATTATATTAACTTATTATTAAACCAGTCTAAGTTTTCACTTTGTTTTCCAATTTTGTTTTTTCACTTAAGTATACCAGTTTTATTGAAAATTAGCATTGGTTTAAATTCAACAGAAGTCTCCTTATTAACTGTAACTTTACAAGTTTATTTATAAGCCAAAGATCTTATGCTTGAGGCTGATTAAGTTGTCACCATGTTGGAATTTTTGGTACCGGGGATCAAACTCAGGACCTTGTGCTTGTGAGACAGACACGGTGCCACTGAGCAAAATCCCCCACCCAACATGTTGGAATTTGTTAAAACACTAATCAGAAAAGATGATTATGACTGCCAAAAGTATTAAGATAATCAAACTGGAGTAATTTAATTTCAATAACAGTCATATTAAATACTGTTGACTAGGCTATACTTATTTTTGAAAAAGATTTTTTATTTACAAAAGCACAGTTTCAGAAGGTAATGTGCAGCAGCCTGAGACATCTTTATGTGGGCACATTTCAGTAGACCAGTTTTCTCATTCTTGGTCAAGAAGCTTCTCTAATTGACGGTTGATATTTTGCAAATGGTTTTCAGCTCCCAAAAGGGTTCTTGCTTTAAATAACAGAGCTGGAAGGCTGGATGAATCATACTGTTGATGAAAGAAAATTATTTAGATTCACAAATAGCAAAACTTTTATCACCCTCTCATTTGCATACCTCAAGCTTATAACCAATGCCATTTTTTTTTTTTTTTTGGTACCAGGGATCAAACTCGGGACCTGGCACTTGTGAGGCAGGCGGCAGAACCACTGAGCTAAATCCCCAGCCCCAGTGCCAATTTTGATAGAGCTTTCTATTACTACTCTCTTCAGTTTTGAATTACGATTATTAAGAAAATTGGTTTAATTTCCTTAGGACATAATTGATACTATAAAGCTTGCACTGATCTCCTTATGCTAGCATGCCAGATGGTTCAAAGAATAGTGGAATCTTAATTCTTTAAAGCAGAAGATCATGTTTGGGACAAGTCAAGACTTGGTTTGGGCAAGTGCTTGCTAATGCTATGTGAGGTCTGCTTGATCTCATGTCTATTTTAAAAAACAAAAAGCTGCAAGTCATGTTTACTTTTACTGCAAGAACTGGTAGAATATAAAAGTTCATCATAAAATTTCTAAAATCCATCATCTAGAAAAAGTATTGGGGGGTCAATGCTGCCAATCCAAATTTTCTTAATGATTAAAAACAATACAAACCCAATATAGATAGAACATAGCTCCAACTCATGATTTTGAAATAATTAAGAAAACCAAACTTTTCTATTGCAAACTGTATCTGAGGGTAATTAAGTTCCCCTTATAGAATTTTATCATGCAGGATGCCCCAGGTTCAATTCTCAACACCAACAAAAAAAAAGTATTGGTTGTACCAAATTGAATCAAGCTACTATTAATTTGACCACATTTAGTAGCCAAATTTTTTTTCCAAATAATAAGCTTTAGACTATTTAGGTACATCGAAACCTTTAAAAATATTCTATTTCCAGATGTCTAATACATGAACAAATCTTCAGCTCAAGAAAACCAACTTACATTAAGTGTTAAAATATAAAATTGATTTTGGGCCAGGGATTTAGCTTAGTGGTGCCGCTGCCTGCCTTACAAGCACAAGGTCCTGAGTTCAATCCCCAGTACCAAAAAAAAAAAAGGAAAATTGAATTTAGAAGTGAAGATATTACAAGTTT
>NW_004624769.1:15473991-15478991 GCF_000247695.1 Heterocephalus glaber
GGTGCTGGGACCAGCTGAGCTTCTCTGCCCTAGGAGCCTGGGATGGAGGCAGGAAGCTTCCTTCCGGGTGCTGCGACCAGCTGAGCTTCTCTGCCCTAGGAGCCTGGGATGGAGGTGGGCAGCTTCCTTCCGGGTGCTGGGACTGGCTGAGCTTCTCTGCCCTAGGAGCCTGGGATGGAGGTGGGCAGCTTCCTTCCGGGTGCTGGGACTGGTTAAGCTTCTCTGCCCTAGGAGCCTGGGATGGAGGCGCGGAGCTTCCTTCCGGGTCCTGCGACTGGCTGAGCTTCTCTGCCCTAGGAGCCTGGGATGGAGGCGGGGAGCTTCCTTCTGGGTGCTGTGACCAGCTGAGCTTCTCTGCCCTAGAAGCCTGGGATGGAGCTGGGGAGCTGCCTTTCAGGTGCTGGGACCGGCTGAGCTTCTCTGCCCTAGGAGCCTGGGATGGAGGTGCGGAGCTTCCTTCCGGGTGCTGGGACCCTCACCGTTGTCAGCTGAGCTCTGGATAATTTTTCCCTACAACTATAAGCGTGATTGTTTTCCTGCAGGTTTAGCCACTCCTGGGGTTGGAATAGGTAGAGTTTAGCTTCTTTTCCAATAGCGACTGCTATGTTGTTGATTCTGACACACAGAAGAGCAAGGTCACCCGTGCCTTGGGTACTCGCTTGCTTGGAGAAGGCTGGGGAACAGGAACTGGTTTTCAGGTGCTCAGGTCCCTGCAGTCATATTTTTTTTGAGGGGTTGTCCTGAGTCCCAACATTCTTGTCATAAACAACCATGAAATGGGGGAAGAGGTGCAACTTAATTCGGGCATCAGACAATAGGTAATATATGACTGGGTTCCCCGAAAAAAGGTAAACTCAGAAGGTGTCCATATCTGGACACCCACCCTTGTCTGTCAGGCAGAAAGATCATACTTAGGGATAAGAATCATAAACTAGACCATACACTTTTTTTTTGGTACCAGGGATTGAACTCAGGACCTTGCGCTTGTGAGGCAGGCAGCGGAACCACTGAGCTGAGTCCTGGGCTTTAGACCATGCACTCTTACATGGAGCCATGCTGCTTCTACCAGAGCAAAAACTGGTTACTAGGGGGGAAGGTAGAAAAAAATCTTAGGCCACAGGGTCCCAGAACATAAAGTGATACACAGTGTAATTGCGGCATTAGTTTAATTGTATGTTTGTTGGAGGAAAAATGTGTACCTAAAAAGCTTCTTAGGGAGGACAATAATAAAAACAGGTTGAGAATCACTGCCCTAAAGTAAGGCCTACTCCAGACCTGCTCCAATAAATCCTAAAACCAACCTATCACCAGACCCACCAGGGAGACAGAGTGGAGGCTATGGTAAGCAGAAGTCTAAGATGACTTGCAGTGTAAGTTATCCCCAACTCAGTATGGATGTACCTGCCAGTATGACAGGACCATCGCTCTCATGATTATGGAAACCATGTAAGGTCCCCTGTAGTAGCCTGAAGAGAGTCTCTGGCTGCCATCCTGGGAGAAGGCCACAAGACCAGCACCTGAGGGCACCACGAGGGCACTGAGATGACCCCTGACTTCAGCTAAAGAGATGGCATGGTCCTCAGTCTTACAACTCCAAGGAACTGAATTCTCCCACCATCTGAAAAATTTTAGATGAGGAGCCTGATTGTCAGACGGGATTTCAGTCCTGGATAGATCTTGATTTGTTTTACAAGACCCTAAGCAGAGAAGCCAGCTAAGTTGAGCCCAACTTTGACCTACAGAAATTGAGATAATAAGCATATGTTGTTTTAAGCCACTAAGATTATTGGTAACTTGTCATGTAGCAGCTGAAAACTAACACAGTGCTGAGTCTCATTAAGTTAGGGAAGCTCAGGAATACTCAGAAAACACCTCAGACCAGTGATGGCGAACTTTTTAGAGCTTTCAATGATACAATTAGTCCACTTTGGCACATGTGCCATAGGTTCACCACCGTTGCCTTAGGCTTTCCACAAACTGACCCTAACAAAGGATAAAAATCAAGCCTACAGAACATCAAGATGATCAGCAAGTGATCAGCTAAACCTGCTAGAATAAAAGTTAACATTACTCACAAGATACAAAATTCAATCAACAACCTATCAATGACAATGTCTATTACAGAATTAAAAAGTAGATTTAAAAAGTCACACAAGAAAATGTGATCTAAAGAGAAGACAAAAAAAAATTCAATAGAAACTAACCCAAAGAAGACCCAGATAATGGCAGATAGTGCATTTAGAAAATAAAGACTTCAAAGAAACTATCATAATTATGTCTAAGGAAATAAAGGAAATGGGGGTCTTAAAAGAGAATCTCATCTATGACCATTAATCAGGACATGTCATTCCACGGGATTAAGAAATGCATAGGAGATTAGTGAAGCACACTCCTGCGTGTGTCTAGGTGGGTGATGGTGGCCTTGGGGACTGCATATGGTCCCTGGCCCCTTCTTTCTGGCACTGTCCCCCGTTCTGCTTCCTGGCCTCCATGAACTAAACTGTGAGCCAAACAGACCTTGCCTCTAAGTTGCAGATGTCGGGTATTTTGTCCAGCAACAGGAAAGCTGACTAATATATAATCAGAGAAACAGAAACTACAAAAAGGATCCAAACATAAATTCTAGATCCAAAAACCATAGAACTAAAAAGAAAAAAATTAGGTGGTATTTCAGTTTTCTGTGGCTGCTATAACAACCTACCACAAACTTGGTGGCCTAAACCAACAGAAAGGTATACTCTGACAGCTAACAGTTCCATGGAGTTTTTTGGTTTCTGCAGTGGATGGAATGCAGGTCCTTGCTCATTCCAGGCAAGTGCTCTACCTCTGAGCTCTACCCGACTCCTAGCCCTTATCCTCTGACAGTTCTGAAGGTCATAAATCTGAAATCAGTCTTAATTGGGCCAAAATCAGGGTATCAGCAGGACAGCACTTGCTCCAAGGGCTTAGGGGTAAAAATTCATTCTTTATCTCTTCCAGCTTCTTGTGGCTGTGACCTGCCTAAGGTTATGGCTGCATCACTCAACCCCTGCCTCTGTCTTCAATCATCCTCTCTTCTGTGGGGGTTTAATGTCCTCCACCTCTGGTATGAGGAAACTTATGAAGACATCTATGGCCCACCCATGTAAATCAGGATAATCTGCAATTAGGATGTGAGTGTATTTTTCGGAGATACCGTATGGGTTTAACTACATATTATAAATGAATACAGAATAGTCAGTGAACCTGAAGACAAAGCAACAAAATGTATCCAATCTATAGGTTAGAAAGCACAGAGATTTAAAAAAGGATCAGAATCTCAGGACCTAAGCAAAAATATGGTATCTAATGATTTAAAGTTTGTAAAATAAAAGTTCAAAAAGAAGACAGTGATAATTTGGTAGAAAAATTGTATTTGAAGAAACGATGATTCAACTTTTCTGGGCTTACACTGCGCAGTTCAGCAAACCCTGTGGGAGATAAATGTGATCTATCTAGGCATATGGCATAGTTAATATGCTGAAAACCAAAGAAAAACTCTCAACAGAAGCTGAGATGAGGGACACTGAAAATGTACATAAGAACAGTGACAAAACTTATTGACTTCTCAGAAACAATGGAGACTAAAAAACAACAAAATGACATATTTAAAGAGCTGGAGGAAAGCATGTCAACTTGAAGTTCTATATCCAGTGAAATATCCTTTAAAATCAGAGGTGAAACAAAGACACTTTCAGATAAAATCTGAGAGAACCTGTCACCAGCAGACCCACAGTGAAAAGCCATGCTAGAAGATGTTCTCTAGGCTGAAGAAAAAGCTATCGGATGGAAATACACTACTGGAAGGCAATAAGGGAACTGGAAAAATAAATGGGTAAAAACTGAAAGACTTTTTTTCCCATAATTTCATGAAAGACAACTGTCTCAAAAAATCATAATAACTGTGTCTGCAGGAGAAGAGGCTTGTCTGGAGCCGTTCTCAATTCCCTCAGAGCGCCACTGAGACAGACATCCAAGTTCTCAGTTTGCCTCAAAAGAGACAATAGGAGCAAGGGCTTGGGAACTTCTTCAGTTTTTCTGTGGATGGTCTAATGGGGTCATCAGCAGCTGCACTGTACTTTACCTCACCTTCAGCATTTGTTCTACAGAAAGTGGACACATCTGTATGCACAGATGGGTGTAATGAAGATGGTTTACCTTTTAGAGCTTTCTGTGATACAAACAGCTCACTGCAGCATGTGTACCATAGGTTCGCTACCACTGGTTTGGGTGTACAGCAAACTTAAATAGTCAGTAGATTTGTCTTACTACTCCATGTCACAGTGTAAGCCTTTATGTCCTAAGTGGGACTTGTTAGTGTTATATATAGGTCAACAACCTGCAGCAGAACTTCATACTTTATTATAATAATGGCTTCTTGGGGCCATGCTTTGGGGAGGAAAAATGTCTTTTTGACATGCCTTTGTACTTGGCGTGTTTATGATGACTCAGCTACGTGTCGAGTTATATATACAGTAGTGCCTGATGTCAGATGCTGCTTTGTTAAAATGAGGAATCAGTGACTGCCTGGAGCTGCTGGAGAAAGGCCACACTTTCTAAAAAGTATTATCAAGAGTGTCAGTCATTGAGGGGCCTGGTTGACAGAAGGGCTCTTTTTTTTGTATGACTTGAGTGCTTTTACTCTGAAATACTTGGAGCTGTTTGCTAAATTCTTCCTGCTCTAGGCACGTGGGAGAGGAACACTCAACTCTGCACCTGGGTGTTTTGTTGGATGTAGGTGCTGAGAGGGTTGCACCTTCTTTCCCCCAAAGTGTGATGGTCCCTTCCTCCCTCACAGAATGTAATTCATGGTGGGTTGCTTTATCATGTTCCCTTTAAAAATTATAGTTCTTTTCAGTAGAACTCTAGAATTGCTTTATCAAGGAAGTGGGCAGGTGGGAGGGTGTGAATCCGGTTGGAATGGGGGATTGGAAGCTAAGTTTACATAGCACTTTAAGATCAGATTTATAATATATGTACAA
>NW_004624769.1:15481491-15534290 GCF_000247695.1 Heterocephalus glaber
GTTAAGTTTTCTTCTTCGCTATGAAGAAAGTAGCGTAACTAGTTTAGAAAGGACAAATGCTTATGATTGTACTGTAATGGCAGAAAATTGTAGAATTTGTATTGCTCATTTCTAACTTCAAAACTGAACATAGTACACTGGTGGCAAAATTGTTAGTGGACAGAACACAAAACCTAGATTAAAGAGCTCCAAGTAAATCTCCCCACAATTCTCTCTGTCTTTGTACATCACTAACTAAGGACATTATATAAGTGCTATGAAAACCAATTAGGTACATAAGAGATTTGAGATCTCTTTAATAAAAACACTTCAGATAAAAATATTTCATTTTTATTATAAAAGTATTGCCTAAAACATGCCTAAAAACTTTGCTATGGAACATTTTCTCTATTTGCATCCAATCTAAATAGGAATGAAGTATTTTATAGACTATTTTTCTCTATTTGCACCAATCCAAATAAAATATGAAATATCTTACAAATTAAGGTAGAAGAGAATGTTTCTACATACCTTTTCTGCACAAATTTTCACAGATTCATCTTCACTTGCTTCATTTTCAGAAGTGTTCGAACTGCAACAAAGAACAAGCCATCAATATTTTACACACATCTATTTTTATTCAGTCTTCCATAGTCTCTTGCCTAACATGAAAACAAGCTCAATATAATGAGGAGATATCATCCTTGTCTTGGGCAGGCCAGTCACCATCCTAGATTGACTGGCTATCTCCTATATTGTCCTATATGTTAGTCACATCAGTTTGTCCTACACAAGTAATAGCAATCCACTACTGCAGCACTTTGTGATCCTATCTGAGAACTCCATCTTTCTTTAAGTTACCAGTCCCAGAAATACCAGACATCAATGGTACTAAAAGCTAATCTAAGGGCTAGGGATTTAGCTCAGTGGCACCACACCTGCCTTGCAAGCCCAAGGTCCTGAGTTCAATCCCCTCGGTACCCAGTACCAAAAAAAAAAAAAAAAAAGCTAGTCCAAGCCAGTGTGGTAGTGTGCCTGTAATCTCAGCACTCCTGAGGCTGAGGCAGGAGGACTGCTGTGAGTTCAACGACAACTTGGACTACACAGTGAGACCGTCTCAAAAAAAATAGCAAATGCACTAGGCTTACTAGGCCCATCATACATGATATAGAAGGGAATACTTCTTTCATCCTATAAATGAACAAAAAACCCCTGACTTCTGATGGAAGAGAATTCTTAAATCTTTTCATTCAATTTGATAAATATGTATTTACCATCAACCTCAAAACACAAAGTGTGGGGACTATAATTATTTTAAAAACGAGAAAGAGGCCTCCCTTTAAAGGGTTCAATGCCTAGTAGGAAGACCAAAGATAATACTGAATGCTAAATTAGCAAGCATCTCACAGAGAAGATGCAGATATATGTCTGGGGAATTAACAAAAGTACCATGGCTATGATAGTTGGGTTGATTTCTGAAAATACTTTTCAAAGAAGTATGGAAAAGGGCATTTAAGGGAGAAAGAAATGTAAATGTAAAACCATGGTGATATAAAGCAGCCTTGCATGTTCAAAGAACAAAATAGGATATAGATAGAATGCATTGTTCAAGAGAAGAAAATGCTAGGAGAGGAGTCAAAGGATATGTATGCCAGAAGCAGCTGAAAGACAGCCATGCGGGCACACTGCTCAGACAGCCCTGGAGTGAAGCAGCATACAACAGCTGCAGAGCCATCAGCGTCCACCGCAGCATCCGGGGGCAAATTGTCTCCAGGCAATAACAGAATTGTGCAGACATTAGGGCCTGGCCATTTCTGCCCAATAGAGGACTCTTTTAGGATGCAATCTTTCTCCCAGAGCTGCCTGGTAGGTTACTCAGAACCTGCCATCTGAGGCCATCTCTGTCCCAGCACAGTTGGTCCACAGTCAGTCACCTCAGCCACTGACACAAACTACACAAGTGAAGAATGAATTCACATAGTTACTGAGTATCTATCTACCATGTTCCGGGTTGTCGTAAAAACAGCAAAGTCCTCCTTTGTCTTTAGCTACTTCAATGGGAGAAAGACAGACAATGAATAAATTAAAATATAAACATCAAATGTGTTGGGTAGAGATAAGTGCTATAAGAAAAAGAACCAATTAGGGCCTGGGATTTAGCTCAGTGGTTCCAGCACCTCCCTCAAAACCGCAAGGTTTCAAGTTCAATCCTGGGTACCAAAAAAAAAAAAAGCACCAAGTAGAGAAAATATACTGATAAAGAGGAGTGTTTTTTTCTGGGAGGTATCAGAGTAGCTGTTATAATGTGACATTTGAAATCTAGAAGGAAGCATGGCAGCAAGCCATGCAGACATAGGAGGAAAAGCAACCGAGGCACAGCGAATGGTACATGCAAAGGCCCTGAGGTAGTACAGTGGAAGACCAGCAAAGAGGTCAAACCAAGTAAGATTGTTTTATAATACCAGGAATGGAATGATAGAGGGTATTCTTAAGCACAAGGTGTTCATCTTTATTTTCCAATATCTAGCATAGTATTTGGCAAAGAGATAATGATTAATAATTTATAAATTTGAGTTAAAAAATAGTAAAAACTTAATGTAAGAAATTCATAGCTTTATATAGACAGTTAACCACAGAGAAGATAAAATAGAAGACTTCATTTATAACCACCAAACATCAACAAAAAAGGTAAATTACCTTGGAATAAATTTAAGAAATGTACAAAATTTATATGAATAAAACAGAACAGCACTAAAGGACACAAAGACCTTAGACAAAGAGACATTTGTGCATCATCAAATATCCATTTCGTCTGACTCATAAATTTAACTCAACCCAATAAAGACAGATAACTGGGCATCAATTATGTCAGTGATTATAATATTGTAAGTAAAGTCAATTATTGAAAAATTACATTTTTATGTTCCAGTTCTCTTAAGGGAAAATATAACTAGCTCAAAAGATCTTTAAAAATCCTTTGTTTTATTAGCTTCTATCTTAAAGAGTTGCTCAGAAATCCCATTAAGCATGACTAAACAATTGGTTGAAATATAATCACACCTTTTCTTTCTTCCTTTTCCTTCAGGAGTTGAAGGGATAGACAATCCACAGTGTTTGGAAAATTCTTCTTCATCAGCATATAGAGCAGTGCTATGTAATGGAGGGTCTATAAAAGACACAGAATGTACAACTTTTAAAAGTCTGAATGTTTGCACGTATTATCTATTCCCTTATAGTGGAGTTCAAAGCAATCTTTATTTAAATGGCTGACAAAAATCAAATTACACAGGCCACCTCCCAAATAGTTTTGATCTCACAACTCAATAATAAAAAATTTAAACTACATTACCAATAAATGCATGAATTTAAAATTATAAACTTGTATTCCTGTACTAACAGGAATATTTTCATGAGATAAAAACATAAATAAATAGGAAGCCTAACATTTTCTTTCCATGCTCTTATGGAATAATATACATTGTTTGTGGGAGACCACTGCATTAATGATCAACTTGACAGGTTTAGAGTGCTTGGCCCATTCCCATCTTACAAAGTACCAAGTACACAGTGGGACTCAGTATTTGTAAATGAATGCTCCTCTTGTGGGGAAAGATTCTAGCCATCCTCACTTTTCTTATTTACTCTGGATTGCTACAGCATTTAGACAGCATAAAAATTAGATTTAATGAGACAGAACATAAAAGAAGGAGTCCAAATGGCCTTGGCAGAAAGGTATAGAAAAGAGATGCTAAGAAAAGGGTGCTTCTGTCCACTCCGGAAAGAGAAGTAACAGAAGAGCATGCAGGGGTGGGGCTTATGGCACGGGTGAAGAGCTGAGGGCAGCAGGGCAGAGGAGGTGGCCAGTAAGAGCCAAGCAGCTATTTCTTCAAACACTTCAAACTTTAGCATGATGGCGCACATTCAAAACGTTTTTTTCAGATAACTATTTAAATACTGAACATATCAACCTCACAATTTTGAAGTTAGTATTATGCTCTGTCCTCAGCTAAGCAAAGGGATTTCTCTTTAGCTGTGAATAACAGTGAAGAGAAACGGACTAATCCTGACTTACCATATGTAACCAGTCATACAAGCTGGATCTTACAACTTAATAATAAAATAACAAAGTAATACAATTTTTAAATGGGCAAAGGGTTTAAATAGATAATTCTTCAGTGAATATATACAACTGGCCAATAAACACACTGAAAAGATGCTTGACATCATTAGTCATTAGTGAAATGCAAATCAAAACCATGCGACAGACATACTTCACATCCCTTGGGACAGCTATTATCAGGAAAAAAAAAAATAACAACAAGTATAGGTGAGGAAACTGGAACCCTACGCATTGCTGGTAGAATATGAAATGGCATAGCCACTGTGGAAAATAGCATGGTGATTCCTCAAAAAATTAAACCTGAAATTATCACATAATGCAGTAATTCCACTTCTGGATATATACCTGAAAGAGTGGAAAAAGCAAGGGACTCAAAGATATACCTGTATACCCATGTATACATCCATGTTAACAGCAGCGTTATCCATAATTGAAAGGCAGAAGCAATCCAAACGTCCATTGGCAGAAGAATGGATAAACAAAGTGTGTTGTGTGTATAACGACACATTTAAAAAAGCAATTCTGACACATGCTACATGAATGAACCCTGAAGAGATTATATGAAATTAATGTTACAAAAAGAAAAACAATGTATAATTCCTGTTGTACAAAGTACCTAGAGTAGTCAAATTCACAGACAAAAATTAGAGGATTATATTTATATGCAGACAACTAATTTTTATATTTAAAGCTACTCCTGTATTTTTATTATATCTAGCTTAACTATTGTTGCTTTCAAGTCACTTTAAGGTAAAGATTTAAAATACTAACCAGGGCTGGGGATTTAGCTCAGTGGTGCCACTGTCTGCCTCACAAGCACAAGGTCCTGAGTTCGATCCCCAGTACCAAAAAAATAAATAAAATAAGATAAAATACTAACCAAATGTTTCATATGGTTCTTCGTCTTTCTCATTTTCACTCAGCCTGCTTAAGTTCACCAAATTATCAGTAAAGTCAAACACATCAGGAGGCTGGTACTTTTGACCAGCTTTCTAAAAGTGAATAAAATCAAAGTCAGTGAACTGGCACTAACAAAGAACATCTCAAAGCTGATTTATTTAGCAAGGGTACTCTTGCTATCACTGCTGTCTACAGAAGTGATTTTACATGTTTTAGAGACACAGACTCATTTGCTAATAATCTAAGGCAGGGGTTGGCAAACCTATAAAAGACCAAAGAAAAAATATTTCAGGTTTTGGAGGCCATTAGGCTTTAGATGTGACTACTTAGCCACTGGTGTGAAAGCAGATAACATCGATGCAGCAAAGTATAAACATGGCTGTGTTCTAATAAAACTTTACTCATGTGCATGGAAATTTAAGTTCATATCATTTTCACAGGCCATGAGACATTTTTATTTCAACGAGAAAGAGAGAGAGAGAACGAACGAACAGGTGGGTGGCATAACAGCAGAGCATTGGCCTAATATGCACAAGGCCCTGGATTCAATCCCTAGCACCACCACCACCACCAAAAAAAGTATTTAACTTAAAGACTCTCTCCTAAAGAAAAACAAAACTATGACTAATTCATAGTTATGACATAATTCAGAATTATGGACTAATTAATTAACAATTTTTAAAACTACAACAGATAAATTGCTATATTTAAAAAAACGGCAAAATTTAGAAAATTACACAATTTTTATATGTCAATTATCTTAATGGAAACAAAATAAGCCTAGTGTCAGAAAAAAAAGATCCAAACTGTTAACAGAAGTCATTTTTTCCATTATACTGGAAAAAATGGGAAGAAAAAGAATATATTTCATTATAATAAATCACTGAGCTTACCAAGAAGTCTCCAAAACGCTGGGATTCCCACAAAATATTATTTTGCTTTGTCAACAGTGAGAAAATTACATTAAAATATAAAAAGATAACTTACCTCTTTCACAGAATGTGTTCCTCCTAAAGTGTTCTTTGAATATCTTGCACTATTAAACAGAAAATACACATATTCACAAAAACCAAGCAAACAAAATAAAAACACAAAGGGGAGACTTAGGAAATATTTAAATAATAAGGGAAAAGACCATTACTTGTGACCCTTTTCAACTATTAATCTTTCTAAATTACATACCTTATTAATTGTACTAATAGTGTGCATCTGGTAGAATTCAGGTTATGGCAAAATCATTTTAGAAAGCAGAACCTGTATGCCACAAAATTATGTTTTTTATCAAATCATATCACTAATGTATAAAATAACATAGCTGTCTCCTTCAGGGCCATAGAGAACTAATCCTGCTGTTGGTCCCTGAGGTCCTAATCAACCAGCAATGCCTGACTCTCTGAAGAACTGAGCGAGAGAAAGTACACTAGCATTTATTAGCCACCTAACATTGCTTCCATCTTGTGCCTGTTTCTTAGACAGATGTTTTCTCATTTAACTCTAACAGTCCCGTAATGGAGAAGCAAATGTCCTGCTGCACATATACAGTACCTGCCCAAAGCAACACACAATCAGGAAGGGAAGAAATGTCCATTAAAATCCATGTTACTTCAGATCCAGTGCCTGCCCTCTGTCCACTCTTTAAAAACTCCCTCCAGTGGGCATTAGTATAAAAAAGATAAAGTTGCATATCTTCAACATGCTTAAAATAAACAAATGTAATAATAGTGACTAAAATAAAAACTGGAATTAAGAGTGCCTGGAGAAATACATAGTATATTAATAGTAATATTGGCAGTAACAAGCGAATAGGCACTGAGTATCCTTCACATAGCAGACACTGGGACACTGCACTGGGGATATTCTGGTAGGATACAATACACAAGCTTTGACTTTAAAATATGGCATGGAGATTACACTATTATTTTTCAGATACTCATGTGTGGATATCAAAATCAGTTTAGTGTGTCTGAACCAGTATTTTGTTGAGTAACTTATTTGACATTATTTCAAACTTACAGAAAAGTTGTAAAAATAATACAAAGGTTTTCTGTGTAACTCTAACCCAGATCCACCCATAGTTTACATTTTGTCTTATTTGCTTTCTGTGTGGCAAACTAGAGACACTGCATCCCTTACTTGTAGATTTGTCAGTATGTCTTTCCTAGGAGGGAATTATCTTGCACAGTCACAGTACGGTTTCTAAAATCTAGAAATTTAACACTGACATAATTAACATTTTATCAATTACCTGTAATACCTTTTAATATTTTGGTCCCAGCCATTTAAAAAAGAGGAAATATAAGAGAACATAAATATAAGATTGAACAGGATATAATATTTTCATAAACCTTTTAATGTATGTATAAACACATGTGCACTGTGATATAAAATATTTCTGTGAATCACAATAAAGAAAAAAATGGAAAACTAGAGCAGTGATTCTCAAACTTTAGCAGGCATGAGGATCATCTTGAGGGCTTGATAAAAGAAATTGCTTGTAGCCAACCCCACCTAACCCACCCCAAACCCAATTCAGCAAGTCTGGGATGAGGTCTGAGGTTTTGTACTTCTAACAAGTTCCTAGGCTTTAATTCTCGAAACCTAAGAAGGTAGAAATAGTACTTGTTTTATGACAGTTGTACAGATTATGATTCTGAGGTTCAGAAAAGGTAAGCTGTCAGGGGTCACATGGTCAAATAACATAAACAGGACTAGAAACTAGAGCACATAAACTTCTTAAAAAATCTAAACACTTTTCAGCTGTCTGTGCTCAAAATAGTCAACAATCTTTCCTGCTTTAGGATGGGGTCCAGGTGAGGCTTCCAAAAGATAGAAACTTCTATGATAAACGTATGTAAAATCTTGTTGTATGTGCACCAGTGCATTTTAGGGGAAAAGGATGCAAATATTTCGAGTCTCAAATCCAAAAATGTAAAAGAAAAGTTAAAAAGGAGACAACAAAAATCACTGGCCTATCAGATAAAGTTTAACTTTCTTCAGCTGACCTGCAATGCTGTCTCATTCTTTTCCCATCTTTACCCAATGGCCACAGATCTAGTCTGTGTCGCCACCTCCCTTGCTGTGTTCTGCTCTAGCCCTCCACCCTCACCGCACATCTATAAACACCGCCTTCTCCAGGCTGTGTTCCCGGAGCCAGAAGAAACTCATCTCTTCCTAAGCCGACCGCAGCACCCAGAGACCCTCCGGGGCAGGTCCACCCCACGCCCTGGCTACGCTTCAGTCACTGCCAGCCCTGCCAGCCAGGCACCAGCCAACGGATGAAAAGAATTCCAGAGCGCAGTTTGCAAACTATTTTTAAATGCACGGCTCCTTTTTTTTTAAAATTTTGTTTTATTGGTACATTTTAGGTACACAATATAATGACATTCATCACTGGAAATTTCCACCTTTACATAATCTCTCTTGGTTCTTATTTTTCCCCCTTCCCCTGCCCTCCCTTCAACCCCTCCATCCCTCCTTATTTACAAAGACTTTGTTTCCATTTTTTCATTTTCTCATATTAATTCCATTCCCTTCTTTCCTTTACCCTACTCCTCCCTCTTCCCCTTCCCCTTTGCCCCTTTTCTTCCTATTTCACATTATCTATTATACCTTTTAGTCCTTATTTACACTTTCAGTTTCTCACACTAGAGAAACTATTAGGTATTTACACATGTGTGTCCTATTTATTTCACTTAAGAGTATCGCCTCAATGTACATCCATTTAGCTATAAATGTCTCTGATTTCTCATTTTTGATAGCTGAATAGTACTCCGTTTTATTTTTTTAAAAAACACATTTTCTTTATCCAGTCTCCAGTTGATGGGCTTTTGGGCTGCTTCCAAGTGGGAAAAAAATCTTCATCTGCTGTTCCTCAGACAAAGATCTCCTATCTAGAATCTATAAAGAACTTTAAAAAAATCAGACCTCCCAAATTTAAAGACCCAATCCGAAAATGGGTATCTGAAATGAACTGGCATTTCTCAAAGAAGTAGAAATAGCAAATAAACATATGAAAAATGTTCAACATCACTGGTCATTCGAGAGATGCAAATGAAAACAATGCTGAGATTCCACCTCACCCCACAAAGAATGGCTGCTATCATGAAATCAACCAATAACAAATGCTGGCAGGGCTGTGGGGAAAGAGGAACCCTGCTCCACTGTTGGTGGGAGTGTAGACAGGTGCAACCACTGTGGAAATCAGAATGGAGATGCCTCAAAGAACTAGGGCTGGAAGTCCCATTTGACCCCACTATTCCCCTGCTGGGTGTCTTCCCCATAGAATTAAAAGAATCATACCACAGTGATATATGTGCACCCATGTTCATAGCAGCACAATTTGTAATAGCTATGCACGGCTCTTTTTGATAGACGTAAGATGCCTGGCCCACCCTGGAATGCCCTTTAAGAACACTCTAGGGACAGAAGGTCAACGCCAACTGCACCCCCAGACAGAGATGAGGTTCAGCTTTCCGGTCGGTGTTTTCTAGTACAAAAAACGGGGTCTTGAAAGTAAGAGCACTGCCAACCAGCCAGTGTAAAGTTCTCCAGGATGTAAATCCTGGCAATCAGAAGGCACTCGCTCAGAATTTGCAGAATACTTTGTTTCAAGCTATTTTGAGACTTATCAACAGCACAGTACTAACATTAGTTGATGTACTTGCCTACGCCGTAATACTCAAACTAATCCTACAGCACTGGGTCTGTTACTACCCCCGTTACAACAGCTCGGAGAGGCACAGATTTTGGAAGGATAGGAAGAGAAAGGTAGTCGTTGCCCGGCGTTCCGAGGGTGGGGAGCACTTACCCTGCACGCCCGGGGGACCGTACCCGCCACCGCAGAGCCATCGCTCAGCTTTCCACTGCGTCCAGGCCAGGAAACTCCCGCCAAGCCCCGCGCTGCTCAAAGCAGCCAATCAGAGCCCAGTGGGGGGGGGGTGGTTCCCGCCTCTTTTCTGGGCAAGCCTTGGGCTCCTCCCCGGCCTGGAGCGTGATAGAAAACCCGGGTATAAGGATTACAGCGGAGCGGGAGTCCACGCCTCACCATCAGTCGCTGACAGGGCTTTCCCTCTGGCCTAAACGCCGCCCCAGGTTTTTAGAGCGCCAAAACTCGGAGGCCGCGTGGGCGGGGAAAGGGGATGAACACTAGTAGAGTGGCTGGGCGGGAGCCAGAAATAGGGCTCTCTAGCAGCAGGTCCCGGGCTGTAAGTTCCAGAGCAGTTGCCAAGTGCAATAGTGTGCGACATAGACTGGATTCCGGCTTTTCTCTCTCTGGTTCTTTTAAATTGTGTGAGTTAGGCATGTTATTTTACCCCTGTTTCAGTATCTTCGTTTGTAAACGAGAAACATGTAAGGCTGAGGCAGGAGAAGGATCACAAGTTCAAGCCCAGCCTGGGCGACTTAGTGTGACACTGTTTTAAAATACAAAAACAAGACAAAACAAAACAAACAAAAAACTAGTCCAAAAGAATTAAATGGAACCCTATGTGAAAATTAACTCAAAATAGATCAAAAGACCTAAATGTAAGAGCTGAAATTATAAAACTCGAAGAGAAAACAGGGCAAAAGCTTCATGACATTGGACTTGGCAATGATTCCTGGACTATGAAATCAAACGCATAGTGTGAGATTATGATAAAGTCTTGGCCGTAGGTAGCTGTAGATGATAACATGAATGCCTTTAATGCCATAGAACTGTACACTTGATGGTTAAAATGCTAAATTTTACATTACATATACCTTGCCACAGTAAAAAAAAAAAAAATAACGTGTTTCATGCATACGAAAGAATATAGCATAAAATGTAAAGATTAAAACACACATAACCACTACTGAATTAGGACATAATCATTATACATAACTCTTGGGGACTCCTCTGAATAGTCCCCTTATCCTTCTAAGGATAACTACTCTTCAGATTTTATATTTATCGTTTCTATGCTTTTCTACCTTGATATATCCCTAAATAATTCCTGAACAATTGTCACATATTTCGAAAGGTTTTATCATGATATTTGGTAGGTACTCTGCAAGTACCCTTCTTTACTCAAAGCTATGGTTTTTATAAGTATCCACATTGTATTAACATCTGCATACATCTGTAATTCATTCACTTCCATTACCCTAAGGATGCATTGAGTAAATTCTGCATATCACATTTTGGTTTTATTCTCTTGTGCATGGATATAGGGATTATTTTGGTCTTTTGCTATTACTGACAAAGCAGCACTAAACGTGCGTCCACATATCTTGCAGGGCACCTGTCTACAAGTTGCTCCTGGGTTCCAGTCAGTAGTGATATTATTGCTATGTGGGATATAAATATTTTCATCTTTGCATAATGATGCCAATTTTTACATTGTTTTATAGACTGTAGAATTTATACCCCACTAGAAGTTCTCTTGTTTCCACATACTGTCAATACTTAGAATTTTTCAAGACTTTTACATTGTTAACTACTTAGTGAGTTGAAATGGCATTCTATTGTTTCTAATTTGCATTTCCCTTAAGTAAACCAACTTCTCATTGTTTAATTCATTCCTGTTTCCTCTTCAATGAAATTCGGGTTCACTGTACTCAGAAATCGTCTGGGCAACCGCCATAAAAGAGTAAATCACCTCTGCATAAGGAAGTTCCCAACTGATGGGTTCAGACAGGGTTCCTGGAGCCAATGAAAGCTGTCACCCTAGGGGAGTGGGTAGGTACCAGCTCCATTTTCTGGGAAATGGAGTTCAGTCAAACCTTTTCTGCCTGCAGCTCTGAAAAAAGAAATGACTCAACTGTTAAGACAGGAAGGAATTCAGCACTGGGGGAAATAACAAAAACTCAACAGGTTTAAATAATAGAAGGAATTTATGAGCATATGTTCCTAAAATGTCCAGTAATGCCTCAATCTATAGGATGAGTGGCAAGGTCAGTTCAAGAAGCAGGGCTCAGAGTCCATTTGCTTACCTTCCTTATATGTCATTTTTTTCTCTCAAGCAGGTTCTTTGTTTATCATCATCTATTGGATTTACTATGATCAGGCATTGTTCTGAGCATTTAGTATCTATTAACTCATTTAATACCCTTAATAATCCTGGATGCTGGAGGACATGTGGGTGGTAGTGGATCCTTAAGTTATATAAAATGCTTTCATGTTTCTTGCTCTTATAACACAAACTATAAAAAATAATAAACTACAAAACTTCATGCATACTTGGGATGAACTGAGTGGCTAGGCACGGACACTTTCCTAGAGAAATGCATCTTCCCTGTGGAGTTAGTTGATATATTAGTTGCATATTTTGGAATTATTAGCTTGATGTTTAAAGGAGGGTATTATTATTTATCTTACTGGATTATCATAAAGATAAGAGGTCAATGATATAGAGGTCTCTAGATACATAGAAGAGCTTATCTTTGGTGCCTTCTTTCACTTCTGCTTTTTCCTAGTGGGCATTTGTTAAATTTTCTGTTCACCACTCTGTCCACCAGAGGGCAGGTAAAGAAAGAGACTGAAGGTGAAAATGTAATTTTAGAACTGAGCTACTCATTTTCAGACCTTATCAATATTGATTCAAAGCCAGTTTAAGAAGATTAGTAATAGTTGTTTTAACTGTCTTCCTTTGCTTGTTTTCTCCCTTCACATGAATTCTATTCACCCATAATTTATCAAGCCCTGTCCTATAAATTTCTCTTAAAGCAAAATAGTATGAATAGAGGAAAAGAATTTATTGGTCAAGTTTTTCTACTTTGTTATTTACTTTCCTACAGCACTTCTAAATACTGAATAAACAGACTATCTCACTAAACTTGCAATCTAGTAAACTAAGGTTGTTATCTGTTTTAAACAGACTAACCGCTCCAACGTCTGTGACTATGACACTGCAAAACACATGAAAATGTCCCAGGAGGGTAGGGGGAAGGGGGGAGGAGAATTTTCTCTTAGATGTTCTCTTTAAGAGGAAATAAGATGCAGAACAGAAGTACTATTTGATGTCTTTTAAAGTTGGAGGGCAGAAAGGTTTTCCCACTGCAGCAAAGAACAGTGCCATTAGATTCTCCATATGTCACATACTTTTCAATGGTTCCCTGGCTTTCTTATTGGGTGGCTAAACTTATTTGCTCTGTAACTAATGTTGTCCTACTTTTTCCAGACTTACCTGGCACTGTTCCTACCCAAGCTGAGATCACATGGCTAACTAGGTCTGACCAGTACATCATGACCACACAATGTCACATGTTTCAGATTCCATTCCCAGCTCTTGTAAGGGCCAGGAGCAGCTGGTGCTGGAATCCTGGCAGGAGTATTCTAACAAAATCCAAGATTTCTCTAGCTAAGGAATAAAAGGCTTCCAACCTACTTAGGAAATAATTTTATTATGACTCAAACTTATGTGAAAGGGCCAAGTGAGCACATAAGCTGAGAGAGAGAGAGAGAGAGAGAGAGAGAGAGAGAGAGAGAGAGAGAGAGATGAAAGGACAGCCAGAGAAAAAGAATTTCTTAAGGGGGGAAAAATAAGGAAAGAAATGAAACATTTCTACAGTAGAGAAATGTCTTCACAAGGCTCCCCTAAGCTGCAGTCAGAAAAGAACTTTCTGAAAAAAAGTTTTCACCTTCTTAATGACCTTGGTTACTCTAACATACCTGTTATTTGACCAGGGAATAGACATGGTTCTAAGGGCCGTCCTGTTCTGAAGATTCTGGGAAGGCAGTGTCTTTACCTCAATAACTTTCTGCTCAGCCAAGAACGGCATAGTGGAATAGCCGGGCATCATCGACAGACAGAACCTCACAGACTTCCTAGTAGATGAAAATCCTGCATAGAACTTTCTCTAGGAGGACACAGCTTCCCTACCTTCTGGCTGCTGCCATGTCCCTCATAGTCAGCCCTCTGAGCCCTTTGACCTTGCTACTCAGCATAAGAGATTACCACCATACTCATGTGTGTCATACCAATGCCAGGCTGCAGACATGCTTGATTCTTTGTTTCCTGGGCTTGGAGAACCAAAGAAGGCATCCAGGAGGAGGTGACATCTGCACCCTACTCACTTCAAGGAGTAGGTCAGCCAGACTAGGGTAAGACAGTATTCTAGGGAGAAAGAATAGCATCGCCAATAGCTTTGCAGTAAGCAAAAACAAGTTGCATTTTGGGAGCTGGAGAAAGTTCAGCATGGCTGGGCAGAATCCGAGGTGGCAAAAGATGAGGCAAGAAAACCAAACAAAGGTTCCTTTTCCCACAGAGTGGGCCAGCAGCTTGGCAACTCCTGGAGCTTGTTAGAAAGGCAGAACTGTGGGCCCCATCCCAGATTTATTGAACCAGAACTTGCATTTTAAGATCCTCAGGCTACTTTAAGCTCCTTTTTCCATATAAAGTTTGAGACATTTTCTGACTACATCAAGCCATTCAGACTGGAAAGGAATAGGAAGCCTCTGAAAGCAGGCTAATCACATGATTAGACCTGTTATTTAGGGAAATCATTCTTGTTGCAAAGTGGATGAGTAGCAGAGAACCACACCGGAAACAAGGTGGCCCATGAAGAGGTTGGTGCAATTGTCCTGGGGAGAGATGTCCTTTCCTTGGATTGGGCATTAGGCACAAGGGGTAGAGGGAAGGGGCCAGACTTCATAGACAACAGAGAAAGCAGCAAAAGGACCTGGCAGCTGGGGCTGCCTGGACCAGCCCTGGAATTCCTCCCAAATGCATGGCCCTCTGACAACTGAGAATGGGTGGGGCTGAGGAGCTGGCAGGGAGTGCCATGGGGTGGGGAAGGCAGTATCAGGGGGTGTGAGAACCCCAGAGACTCACACACCAGAGTCCCTCTGTGTCGGCACAAGTTGCCTAACAAAGAATGTGAGCAAACTGGTTTTCACTCATGTGACATGTATCCCATTGGTGCTAGTGCCTACTTAGCCCTGCAGCAGGGCACTGATGCCACGGTTACTCCCAATACTCACCTTAAGAGTTTCACAAGCCACATGCAAGACAGGAAGCTTGCTAGGGTTCTTGAGGGGATTTCAATATTACTGAGCAGGGAGACCTTCGGTCAGAGAAATTTGACAGTCAAAACCATTCCCCTACCTCTGTTAAAAGTCTCAATCCAAAAGAGTGGCTAAGAACTTCTATGCAAAATACACATGTGGAAAAAAAAAATTCTGCTTCAGGCCAAGAACAGAATACGCCTGCGCCTTAAGAAGATTGTTTTAGCCGCAAAATTCATCTAGCAAGACTTTTGTTTGAGTGAATCAATAATGAAAAGGGGTTAAGAATTCAAAGGAAAAAATCGAACTGCTTTTTTTCTTTAGCCCAAATATATGGATAAGAAATAAGGCAGGCCAGTTTCCTAGTTGGCCTTGCCGAGTGAAGAAGTTTAATATTTGTGCATCTAGTCTGGGATACAGCGTGAAAGGAAGCCCGGGTGGGGGTATGGCGGGGGGCTGAGGGGTGACCTTTCAGGATCACACAGTCTGCATGCTCCAGGTTTCCCAGCCTGCTTTGCTGATGAGGGTTGAAGACTGGCCTCTGGGATGGGCACCTTAGGGGAGTGAGTTCCCTCCAGTCAGATTCCTGTTGCAGCTGCATTCCACAAAGAACCAGGAGGGGCTGGAGGAGGAAGAATGGGAGGGATGCTCCCGGCCTGCCCCATCTAACTGACCCTCATCCCTCACCTCCAAGGCCCTGCTGGGTCCTTGGTCCTCTGCCCACCTGCCTTGTGCCAGCACCTCGGGCAGGCTGGCAGCCTTCTCTCTGCTTATGCTGCTGAGAAAAATAGCAGCTGGAAATGTGGGGGGAAACACAAAAAGGAAACAAGTCTATGGCATTTAACTTCCTTCACCTTAAGGCAAATTAAAATTAAAACTGCAAACAGGTCTATTTATAAAAGTTTAGCTGCACTGAGGATTAAGTGAGCATTCACTAATCAAGAAATCATTCTACAGTGACAGGGCACTTGGGATGCTCAAGGCGCTAGATGTCACATGGAGGAGGGAAGGGACAAAACAGGGGAGCCAGTCACGGAGAGGCCTGGGAGTCAGAAAACCCCTCTTACTATGTGTCTGGCCTTGGAGAAGTTAGCTGTTCTCTCCCAGTCTTATTTTCTCATTCATAAAGAGCTGCTAACACTTAACTAAAAAAAACTAAGAGTATTCAGAAAGAAGCTTCCTAGTCTTCCCACCCAATTACCTTGGCTCTACCTGAATCTAGCCCATATTGTCCCATTTTTCATCTTCTCTTCCACTGCAACAGAAGAGTCTCATTGCAGGCCAATTCCTCCCTTAACTGCAGTTCTATCCTTTCATCTTCCTGGATGACATTTGTTCCGTGGTCTAGCCCATCACTCTCTCTCCCTAGCAGCATGTCATTATGCTGTAGAATCTTCCAGAGCCACCACCACCTGGAAACAAAGTAGAGCCTCTCACCATATGCTTCTGCCTGATTGCCATCCATTCCTCTCCTGTTCTGCACAGCAACAGGAGCTGTCTGCTCTTTGTCCTGCTCCAAGGGTCCTTGCTTCCATCCCTCCCCACAAGCTCTGTGCTCCCTACTTTGAAACGACAGCCATTGCCAGAGTTGCCACCACTTTCTGTGTCCCCACCTTATTCTACCTTTCAGTAGCATGAGGCAGAACTGATACCCCTCACCCCTGAGTGCTTTACACCCCATTTCCTCTAGGGACAACACACTTTGAGGCTCCCCCCTTCCTCCATGGAAGGTAATTCTCACTCCCCACCTTCTTTAACTCCCAGTGTAGTATCAGAGGCTGTAGGGCTTGGTTGGGAGCTTCCTCTTTCCTAGCTATGTATCTTCCCCAGGTTACCTGATAAAATCTTTTTTTTTTTTTTTGGTATTGAATTCTTTTATTGGTACATTGTAGGTATACAACACAATTACATTTCTCATTGGGAATTGTACTTTTATATAATGCATCTTGGTTCTTATTTTTTCCCCATTCCTAGCCCTCCCTTCACACCCCCCACCCTTCCCTATTTACAAAGACTTTATTTCCATTTTTTCCATTTCTCATCATTTTTCCTTTCCCTTCTTTCCTTTCCCCTGTGCCTCCCACTACCCCTACCCCTTTGGACCTTTTCTTCCTATTTTACATTATCAGTTATTCATTCTAATAATTGGTACATTTTAGGTATACAATATAATGACATTCATCATTGGAAATTTGCACCTTTACATACTCTCTCTTGGTTCTTATTTTTCACCCTTGCCCAGCCCTCCCTTCAACCCTTCCAGTCCTCCCTATTTACAAGGATTTTGTTCCTATTTTTCCATTTTCTCATATTAATCCCATTCCCTTCTATCCTTTCCCCTAGCCCTCCCACTTCCTTCCCCTTTGCCCCTTTTCTTCCTATTTCACATTGCCTATTATACATTCAGTCCTTATTTACACTTTCAGTTTCTCACACCAGAGAAACTATTCGGTATTTACACATGTGTGTCCTATTTATTTCACTTAAGAGTATTGCCTCAATGTACATCCACTTAGCTATAAATGTCTCTAATTTCTCATTTTTTATGGCTGAGTAGTATTCCATTTTATAAAAAACCCACATTTTCTTTATCCAGTCTCCAGTTGATGGGCATTTGGGCTGTTTCCAAGTTTTAGCTATTACAAACTGTGCTGCTATGAACATGGGTGCACATATATCACTGTGGTATGATTCAACAAATGGGATCTCTTCTTATTAAAAAGCTTCTGCACAGCAAGAGAAACCACCAGCAGTGTGAAGAGACAACCCACAATGTGGGAAAAAATCTTCACCTGCTCTTCCTCAGACAAAGGTCTACTATCTTGAATCTATAAAGAACTTAAAAAGATCAGACCTCCCAAATTTAAAGACCCAATCCAAAAATGGGCATCTGAAATGAAAAGACATTTCTCAGACAAAGAAGTAGAAATAGCAAATAAATACATGAAAAAATGTTCAACATCACTGGTCATTTGAGAGATGCAAATAAAAATAGCACTGAGATTCCACTTCACTCCAGAAAGAATGGCTTCTATCATGAAATCAACCAACAACAAATGCTGGCAGGGCTGTGGGGAAAGAGGAACCCTGCTCCACTGTTGGTGGGAGTGTAGACTGGTGCAACCACGGTGGAAATCAGTATGGAGATACCTCAAAGAACTAGGACTGGAAGTCCCATTTGACCCAGCTATTCCACTGCTGGGGATCTTCCCCAAAGAATTAAAAGAACCTGATAAAATCTTACAGCTTTAAATAACATCTCCAGCTCAAGTTTCAGACTTATCTGGATCTTAACTTGGTTGTCTAATAGGAAACATAAAAGGATACTGTCCAAATCTGAGCTCTGGATTTCCTGCCCCTAAATGTAAGCACCGCTCTACTATCTACCCCGCTGTGCATACACCCAAGCTCTGTCCCCAACTCCTCACATGTAGTGATTCTCTCCTCCCACCTCCGCTGTCACCACCCTTGTTCACACCACCGTTCTACATGGTCCTCACTGCAGTTCTTTCCAAGGCAACCAGGAATTGTCTTCCAAAAGGGTCATTTAGAGAATGTCATTATCTGTCTCAGAATCCTTCCGTGATTTTTTTCAGAACCCAGGTTAAAATTGGAATTCCTTTCAGGACTACCAGCCCAGGTAATCTGAATATCCAACTTCTTTTCCTTCCACTCTTTCCCTTGTTTATGATGCTCCAGCCACATTGGCTTCCTTTGAGTTACTTGGTCAGAGCTCTTTCTCCTCCCAGGGCCTTTGCACTCACTATTTGGCTCTCTTCTATTTGAAAACCCTCTAAAGATTTACAGTTGATTCCTGCTAATCCCCCAGTTAACTCAACTCAAATGTCACCTCTTCATAGAAGCCTTTTCTAACATCACACTTAAAAATGGACACCATCAATACAACTGTTTTCTTCAAAGCATCCATCAGTCTGTAAGTGTTCCTTTGCTTTCTTGTATACTGTCTCCTTTCTGAGCTTCTTGAGGGTGAGGATCATATCTTCTGGGCTCACTGCTGGATCCCTGCAGAACAGAACAGGCCTGGCATTTAGCAGATGGTGGTAAACATGTAGGAATGAACTGCTCACCCCCAACAGGGCTTGAATGCTTGGGGGAGGTAATTAAAAGGTAAAAAGAGCAGCATGGTGCTCTGCCCATAGCAAATCTACAACACCTACAGCTATTGTCATCTCTGTAGTTGGTGACTCCTAGAAGTTCTAAGGAATGTCATAAACCTGCAAAATGTTTTCTAACATGCAGTGACTGGTCCTATTAAGCTTTTGGTGCTTGATGGATTCAGGGTTACCAGCATCATATTTAATTTCTGGTAAGTCATAAAACTGTCATAGAATAAAACTGCCAAGTGGTATTTAAAGAGTCATAAACAGAATAATGGCTGTCAGGAGCTGACGTGAGGGGAGATGGAGGAGTAACCCAATGTAACTATTGCTTAATGGTTACAAAATTCCTGTTTCACAAGATGAAGAGTTGTGTGGATGGATAATGGTGATGAGAGCCCAAGAATATGAATATACTACTACTGAACCAAAGTGGTTAACTGTATGTGTATTTCACCATAATAAAACTATTATCCAGTATTTATTATCAGCCTCATTGCAAGAGGACCTTGGTTCAATATTTCAAGTGTTTGCTCAAAGGTTCATTTAATGAACATCTATGTTTTCATGCCCCATGTTCAGTGCTAATGGAGGAAAAAGAAAAGTGATACCTATTCTCAAGAACCTCAAACTTCAGCCAGGGAGAGGAAGAAGAAGAGGAAGTAAGACAAAATAAGGATTTTAAAAACTAAAGGCAGTCTGATTTTTTTTTCAATTCTTTGTACTTCTTCGTCTGAGAAGTGTCTATTCATTTCAGATCTGGGCATCTTCCCAAAAGAACTAAAAACATCATCCCATAACAACATATGCACACTCATGTTTTTAGCGACACAATTTGTAATAGCAAAATCTTGGAAACAACCCAAATGCCCATCAACCGATGACTGGATAAAAAAGATGTGGTTTTTCTATACAATGAAGTACTATTCAGCCATAAAGAAAGATAAGCTTGAGACATTAATAGCTAAATGGATGCACCTTGAAACTATACTTTTAAGTGAAATTAATTGGACACATATATGTAAACATCACATTATCTTTCTAGTGTAAGAAATTGAAAATGTAAATAGGGACCAAAAGGCATAATAAACAATGTGAAGTAAGAAAAAAATCATTCAATAGCAAAGGGGAACTGGGTGGCGGGGGGGGGGGGGAAGGAAGGAAAAAGAAAAAAATGATAAAAAAAGGAAATAATGGAAATGGGGCTTTTGTAAATAAGGAAGGGGATGAGAAGTTGAAGGGAGGGGAAGGGAATGGGAAAAAAAAAGGAATCAATATACACCATGTGCAGGTACAAATTCCCTATGATGAATGTGATCATTATGTAAATTTAAATTGTACCAATAAAATTTAAAAAAAAATAAGACCAACTAAAGGCAGAATGAGTAAGAGACTTGCTATGGTCTGAATGTTCGCCCTCTAGAATCCATGTGTTGAAATTTAATCCCCAAGGTCCTATGTTAATGGCATTTGGAGACCTTTGAGAGGCAACTAGGTTACAGGGGATCTGCTGTCACAAATGGGTTAACTCATCATATATTAATGGGTTATCAAGGAGTGGGTTTATTACAACAGTGGGTATGTTATAAAAACCAATGTGGCTGAACCTTGTGAGCCCTCCAGCCATGTGATGCTCTGTTTCCTGTGGGACTCTGCAGAGAGTCCCCACCAACATGGCCATCATCAGATGGCAGTGCCAAGCTCTTGGACTTCCCAGACTCTACAACCATGAGCTAGAACCTTTATTTTAATTATTCACTCTCTGGTATTTTGTTATAGAAACAGAAAATGAAGTAAGACAAGCCTTAGCAGGGGTATGCAGAGGGCTGATGCTTTAGAGGAAAGAAACAAACATAAAATACACAAAACATAAAACGTAAGGGACAGAGAAGATGGATTTGAACACAATGGTGGAAGAAATTAGGAGTTAACTAATACCTATGGAAAAGAAAATCTTTAAAATGGTAACATAGGGAGTAGGTTAGAGATAGAGGAAAAGAAAAAAAAAAGGAAAAGATGACTGCTATAAATGAGATATCTAAAATAGTTCCACAGAGAAATGCAAATTAAAACCACACTGAGATTCCATCTCACTCCAGAAAGAATGGCTATCATCAAGAAATCAACCAACAACAAATGCTGGTGAGGCTGTGGAGGAAAAAGAACCCTTCTCCACTGCTGGTGGTAGTGTAGACTGGTGCCACCACTGTGGAAATCAAGTGTGGAGATTCCTCAAAAAACTAAAACTAAAGGTTCCATTTGACCCAGCAGTTCCCCTTCTAGCTAACTTCCCAAAAGAGTTTAAAGCATCATACCACAGTGATATATCCATATTCCTGTTTATAACAGCACAATTTATAAGAGCTAAATCTTGAAAACAGCCTATATGCCCATCAAAAGATGAACGGATAAAGAAAATGTAGTATTTATACACAATTGAGTACCACTCTGCCATAAATTTGAATCATTTGTAGGAAAATGCATTCACCTTGAAACCATAATCAAGTGAAATAAATCTGACATACAAGTTTAAATATCACATTGTTTCTCTTATGTGAGAAATCCAAAGGGTAGGTAAGGAGCATAACATTTGGAAGTAGGAAGAACATGTCCAAATAAATGGGAAGAGGAACGGGGGGGGCGGGGGGGGAGATGGAGAAGAATAGGAAGAAAAAAGGGAAAAAATAATGGAAGGAAAAAATGGAAACAAAGCTTGTACAAATGGGGAGAGGAAGAAGGGTTGAAGAGAGAGGAGGGGAATGGGAAAGAAAGAAGAATTAAGTACAGGTACAAATTCCCTATGATGAATGTGATCAACATGTATGACAAATAGGCACTGATAAATAAATAAATAACAGTTCTACAGCAAGAAAATTACTAAAATATAGAATTAAATCCACCACAGAGCCACTATTACAATGTCTCCTGGAATGCAGATTTCCAATAAAGTAGTTCCAGTTCCAGGAATATCCATTATTATTTACACCATGAATTTCTTCTCAACACACTAGGTCTGTTGCCACAGACAACCTGGTGAGAAACTGGGGCAGTGCCTGGAAGTATCCGAGAACAACTGGGAAGGGAAGCAAGCAAGCAGGAGGGACTTGAGGCTGAGGGCCCTCTTGTTCTTTGCTTGTGTGTGTCATGGGCTGTTAAATGTTAAAACTTCAAAGAGACACTTCACTCACTCCAAATGCAGAAATATTTATTTTGGTTTCCTTCATTGTTTTTGGAAATTCTGTTTTGGTTTATAAAACATAGAAATAGCAACACTTAAAGCAAACACTCAGAACCCCAATGTGACAAATTACTGACTTTTTGTGCAATTAAGAATACATATATGAAGTTAAGCTACCAAATAGTGTTATTACAATGACAATTCTTAGTGCAAACCCTGTTGTGCTTGTATAACACATGTACTCTCACATATCCAACAGTGGCTTAAATGTATAAACGACAGCTCAATTCAGTCAAATGTGGCAAAGACTTGCAGTCAAGTAAAAGGTTGTTAATTTCCAAAATTAACTTTTTAAAAATCCCTTAAGAAGTTAATCCCAGGAAATGATTTTTCCAGATTTCTACATCCCAGAAATTTGGCTTCTCAAATATATTTCACAGAGATCAGGTAGTATTATAAGAACGTTTGCTTATTACCTGCCATTTCAATAATTACCCAAGTATAACTATTCCCTTAATATATTTGAAGACATGCTTTGCCTGAGAGTTTATTTTGGGGTCAAAAAAGCAAGTTAATCACCACATTATCAATTGATATGAAAACTACATTAAATGTCCATTGGCCAATACAAACAGTGAGTGGTTCAGCGAAGATCAAGTGGACAGCTCTTCAGGCATCACAGTTGAGTAGGGTTGATCCAGATAATTTTTGAGATGCTGTCTTCACTGCAGAGTCTAAGGCAGGTTTCTTTTCATAACCCCTGGAAAGGATGGAGGGAAGAACCAGGTGTGGAGGAGAGTATGAGAGCAGCCCGCTGCGAGGTGGGAAGCCATTCGCTCTGATGAGCGGCCATTATTCCGAGACTCAGCACCCGCATTGCTCCAAGGTAGACCAGTCCTTTGGTTTATTAGGAACCTTATGCCCCATTAGGAACAACAGGAGGGGATTTTTTTGAACTCTTACATTGGAAGGATTTTGTGAGTGCATGTGAGATGGTAAAGGAAGGTGGCAGGGACTTTAAAAAAAAAATCTCTGGTTGACTTGTGATACTCTCCAGCTAGGACAGTTCTTGTTTCTAAAGGAACAGCTTCCCTCCAGTGCACTGTACTTTTCAGAGCAGCAGTCAGCTGCAGAATTTGCAGCAAGTAGCAGACATCTCAGAAACAGTAGAGTCCTAACCCCTTGGTTAGAAAAACAGGGAGACAGAAGTTTTAACACCCACCTTATTAGTGAGGAAGTCTCAAATAACTTAGCACTTTTATAGTTTCCCCTTTACAATTTTAAGGCTCGTTTTGGAAATTGTATATTACCATGAATATGGTCTGCGATACGAGGTGACTGTAAGGCAGTGTTCCATTTCCTCTAACAATCCTATGACAAGACCCTGAATGGACAAGCCAAACATGGACATTTCCTTCCCTATGCTTGCTGCAGTCAAAATTCCCAACATGAAGGCCATCAGTAGAAGAAGGGACTGTGGAGGTGTGCCATCTCTTCTGAGCTTTCTTCCTACGTTACACCTTGATGGTAGAATATAGTTCATCTATCTTTGACCTGAAATAGTTCCGTAGCTCTGGCCTTTTTGCCTTCATTGTGGGGGTCAGAAGGCCATTGTCAACAGAAAATAATTCAGGGTGTAGAGCAATGCCTCTGACCTGCAAACAAACAAGGCTGTTAGAGGAGGAGAGATGATGGAGAAGACAGTGCAGCCTAAAATGTCTAAATAGCATGTTAGCCCTTGTAGGGGATGAAGACCCTTCCAGGTATCCAATACATGCTTTCACTTCAGCCAAGCTGTGCTTTCTCAACAAAGGACAGGTATACCATTAGAACAGAATTCAGGTTGTATCTTGGACTTTGGAAAAGATGGAGCACACCCTTAAACCAAAAACCCTCCCCTGCTGAACCACTCCATTATTCATCCCTCATGTATTTCTTTCTTTCCTTTTTTTTTGGTACCAGAGATCGAACTCGGGTCCTTCCACTTGTGAGGCAGGTGGCAGAACCACTGAGCTAAATCCCCGGCCCCCTCATGTATTTCCTTATGTTACCTCATCCTCTTCTATGATCTACTTGTAAAACATCTTCAAGTCAAAAATCTGTTTTACAGAAATTCGTGTACTTCAATAAAAACTGTACCTGTTCAAATGATTTCAGACCAGAATCCGTGCCAATTCTTATCATATCTTCTAGGATAGCTTTTTTGACATCCTAATAAGGTAAGAAAAATAAGAGGTTCCTCTGTTGAAGGTGCATCCATAGCCATAAGTACACTTGATGCAAAGTGAAGACAGAGGAGGGACTGGACACTTCAGAGCCCTACCTTGTTTCTGCACAACTCATCAAAGGATCCTTCAAAGCCTCTCTTTCTGGCCCAGGAAGCTAAGGTCTCAGCATCTGGTATCACAATTGCTATGAGAAATGCCTTTAACATAGACAGTAAGTTATTATAGTGAGTTATGCCAAGTGCTCTCAAGGAGAGGTTCTTTATTTTTCTGGGTTACAGACCCCTGGAGAGTCTGATGAATGTTATGGGTCCTCTCTCGAGAACATACTCCTGCCTCCACCCACCAGAAGTTCCCAGAGTACAGGCGAAGAATTCCTGGCTCTGGGGTACAGCTGACATCAGGAATGTTGCAATTAAAGTTTTAAAAATCTAACAAAATTCTAATTCTTATTTACTTCTATGTATACTTTTTTGTTTAAAAAAAGTATTTATACAACCAAAACAAGGTCAAATAAGCAAAGTGATAGGAATCAGCTACGTGCTTTAGAAAAAACAGAAGGAAAATTTATACAGTCATTTAAAAAAATCTCTCTAGTACCCTCTTTCTTTATGCTTTAGAAACAATAAAGTTACACAAAAATAAAAAGCATGGTAAGGTTCTAGATCAAATAAAAATAAGTGTAATCTTAAAAGACAGGGTTCATTTTCTCACAGGAAAATATTCTTTTAAAAAATTTTCAAAATGTCAACATTTGTCAAAATATTTACTTTCAGGAAAGCAGAAACCCTTCGCTTCCTGGCTACCACCAATCCAACATTTTGGCCAATTTGTGCTTAACTGCAATATTGGTTTTGGTTTTCAACTCTGAGTAGTCTTAGTTCACAACTGTAATTTACTCAAAAAATATTTAGGAGCATATCATAAATAAGCGAGGTTTAATATGTTTAAAATTTTTAAAGTTTCTCACAGTCCATATATCAATATTTTTCCTAATTAAATTAGAAGCATATATTATTCACCTCCCACTATCTTTATCCAACCACCATTGGTATAACCATACCACTCTAAAATTAAAATATAGAAATTATAAAGAAATGCCAAGCAGCAAAAATCAAAGGTGAATTGATGACAGTCTAACAGGTCAGTCATGAAAGTCAATGTTTGCCTCAAACTGTCAATTATACCTAAGCCCCTGGAGGACAAGGCACTGGCAATGCTCAGCATCATATTCTCAACCTAGAAAGCACACACCTGCAAGCTTTCTCCGTGGACAAACACCTGGGCCACAGGTTCACTTCGCAGGTAGATATTTTCAATCTTCTCAGGTGCTATGTATTCTCCTTGTGCCAGTTTAAATATGTGCTTTTTCCTGTCAATAATCTTCAAGGTACCATTCTGTTGATCAGAGAGGAAGAGGCTGTGAGCAGATGCCTGGCTGGTTTGTGCCCAGTCACAACACAGTACAAGGTATTTGTTACACATTATCCTTTGATGCTGATAACCTCTTGCAAAGGCTGGCATTATCCCTTTTTACAGAGAATAAGGTTTACAGAGAGATTTAGTAACTTGCTCAAAACCATTCAGCTGTGTACAGAGACAGAAACAGGACTCCAGGCCCACGGCCACTCTGCTTCACCACTTGGCGCCAGTGACCTGTCAGCCCACTAGCAGCATTTGCTCCTTTATTTTAGCATACCTTATTCAGCTTCCTACTGAATGAGGTCCCTACATATCTGGTTCACCAAGTGAGTTAGGTTCTGTGAGAAGAGGGCACAGACTTATCCTTCGATTGGCCTTGCACAAAGTAAGATCTCAAAAACAATACAAAGGTGGAATTTCAGATTCCTTTATCAGTCCTGAGGAAGGAGGGTGCTCCAGGCTCTTCAGGAAGGGTCAGCCATCTCACATGATTAACTGGGAATCTCAGCTAGCCCCAACATCAAAGAATAGCATCAATATTGTAAAAAGCCACAATCTCTTGGATTTCAAATGAGAAGCAGCAGCTGGAGTTGATGTTAAGCATCAAAACAAATTTGCTTCAGTTAAAGTCAAAACAAGTATGCTAAGAGTAAAACCTGCCTTTGCAGGAAATAGAACAGTCAACTGTACCATTCAAGAAGGAGAATGGGGAAGAGAAAATTTAGGGCATCCCTGCCACACAGTAGCTGAGTAGTAAACAGTTTATATTCTCTCCTGCAGTGGAACAAAACTGTCAGCAACTTACTGGCAGCCATTTTCCAATGTCTCCTGTGTGTAACCAGCCATCTTTATCCAAAGCTTCCGCTGTTTTTGCTGGGTCCTTCAAGTAGCCCTTAAATACATTTGGCCCTTTCACACATACCTTTTAAAAAAGAAAATGAAAAAGAAAAATAATGGATCTATTAACATCACTTACTGGGGATCCTCCAAGGAAAACTAGGGTCTCAGTGTCTGGATGCATGTGCCAATCTATAGCTAAAAGCCCTCAATTCCAGGATCCCGAGAAAGTAACCAAAGACCCCATCAGATCTTAGAGGTGCTTCCAAAGCCCCACTTCTCTTTCATACTTGTCTTAGCTGCAGTCAAATTGTACGGTTAATGCTTGCCCTAGGTTCTATCTCAAAACTGGCAGAAAGCTCCAGATGGTATGAAATCACTTTTAAGTAATTAGGCTTCCTGTCCAGGAGACAGCAGCTTACTAATAGGCATCCAGGGCAATTAGTTGGCAGGAGACGGGCCCCAAGGACCTAGGCCACTGGACCCTTTGTAACTGCTCTGAGGCTCAAATCCCCAACACGACTGGCAGAAAGCAGGCATTAGCGTCCTCCCTGAGGCCTCTTGAGAGTTAAACACAAATGAACCCTGTTTGGCTCCATGATCACCAGTACAGTCAAGCTCAGTAGCTGTATTGAGTGGTGTTGGAGCCACTCTTAATGGACGTTATTCGAGGAAATGCCTCTTGAGTCAATGACTAATGAGGTTTCACTCACCTCACCCTCACCCTTGGCAGCCATGTAATTCATTTCTTCCACATCAACAAGTTTTATGAAACTGCAAGGCATTGGGGCACCAACATGTCCTGTATATTAAATGAGAGAATGATCATTCCTAAGGGGATGGCTAATATCCTCAGGCCACAGTTTTTTTGTAACAAAAACCTCCTTGTAAAAACAGCTGCTATCAACTTCTGGCTTCTGCAATTATAACCATTGTCTCTCTGGTAAAATAGTCTAAGATAGTTTCTTCCTAGAAGCAAAATGAAAACATTCAAAAGTCTTTGGGAACTTTTGTAGGTCTGAGGCTATAAATTATTTTCTGAAGTATAAATAATTTAGTCACTGAGTTTAAAGGACAGTGCAAACACCTGAAAGCATGTTTTCTAAAACTATTACTTGGTTTCTAGGATCAGACTGAGCTCACTTATTATCCCCACCCCCCATACATACGGACTTCTTGGTGTCCCTATTCTGAGAGAACACACATAGCTCTGGCAAACCTTGATTATTCTCTGCTCCACCCCTCCACTGCCTGGTTCTGATCAATACAGCCTTCATTTCCTAAAGTATGGATGTCTTACATTTAAGTTTATTAAGGTAAGACAGTGCTTATTTCCAGAGTCAACTTAACTCTCTTGTCAAAAAGGTTTTAGGATTGGGTTGTGTTTTCCAAAAACAGAAATAACTAATATTAAATACACTTTAGGATAATCACAAGTAATTATTCCTATGTTTTAATAATTTTAATATATGAAGATCACTATTCTAAATTCTCTGGATTTTTAAGGAATCTGAGGTTAAAATTAAACACCATGAAGAAGACTCACAGACTGTCAGCTATGAGAATTATGTTATTAGATAGTGCTAGCTTCTGAAATCTATGTTACTACATGGCACTAGTAATACACTAGGTAAGTCAGGGAAGTTTACTTATTGTAGTGTTGAATATGCTACCAACATAGCAGAGAGGAAAGCACAAAAGTTTTGCAGTCAGACTCAGGTTGGAATCCTGGCTCCAAAGCCATAATGCTGTATAAATTTGTCTCCATATTCATATGCTATTTAAGCAACAATCTATACTTTTCTCTTGCACTTTTTCACAGGGATATTCTGGGATCACACTCACATACTGTCCATCTTAAGCACACATCATTCAACCTTATCTGCCATAGGTATGCAATTACTTGTGGGTTTTTTCCTCCCTTTTTTTCCTTCTGAACAAGGAGGCTTGTGTTTATTCCTATCTGTAGTCCTAACATCTAGCACAGCACATAGTATAAATTTAATGACAATTTTTACATTAAAATTATCAGCAAATGATGAGACCCTAACCAATTACTTGCAAGTTCTTTTGGGCTAGACAGTCTTACTCTGGTATAAAAGGAACCCTCTCTCACATGTTCTCCTTAGGACACAGACAAATCCCTACTGTCACCTGGCATTATAGTCAGATCCCCAAAATGCCATTACAGTTGGCCACTGGGGGCAATTTCCACCCAGCTCCCTGGATTACAAGAGTGTTTACTCCAAGTCCTAATTATTTGGGACATAACACTTGCTTAAACTGGCTAATGAACCAATCAGTTATTAACCCAATTTCAATCATTCCAATCAACAAATTCCAAAAAGACAGACCCAGAAATGGCTGTCCCACCAAACGTACCTGCTGTCCAGTCTCCAGGTATACTCAGGGAGCAGCCAGCAGTGCACTCTGTTTGTCCATAGCCTTCATAGAACTGGGTTACCAAGAGGAGACATTATTAAGGGCAGACAGCCATGCTTTTGCACAATTAAGTTTCACTAACTCCTGAGTTAGTGCAGATTATGAAATCTTTTTGCAAATTTTCTGTAGATTGAGTTTATTCAGTGGCTCAACATGCAACCAAACCTTCACTCCCAAACACCAGCCCTCATCCATGTTCATTTTTTCTTCAACTTCCTATGAATAAGCAAGGGACACTTCCACGTGATAGGTTACTACTGACCTGGGAGTGCACCAGCTTTGTCAGTTCATGGTGTACCCCACATGTCTTATCTGTCACCATACCCTGTCCCCTTTAAAACAGGTTCTCAACGTGTTTTGTGGGTAGGCTTATAACATTCTCATACCGACATGTCTGCGTCCATAGGCATGGCTTGTACCTTACCCTAGAAAAATTACACAAATGATGGACACAAACACATCTCCACTGCCTAAGGTAAAATATATAAATTCTTATTTTTCCAAGCAACCTAGCAATGATGTATCTTTCAAAAAAATAAAATAGCACTAACATACACACATAAATTGTGGGTGGGGAGAACTGGTCAAAGAACATGAAATTTCAGTTAAGAGGAATAAGTTCAAGTGATCTATACTGTACAACGTGGTGACTATATTTAATAACAATGTCTTGTATATTTGAAAACTTCTGTGGGAATAGATTCTAAGTATTCTTACCACATGCAAAATGAGAAGTATGTGAAGTAATATATTAGCTTGATTGAGGCATTACAGTGTATCCACATACCAAAAAACACCATTTTATATACCATAAATATGTACAATTTTGATTTTTCAATTTAAAAAACCTGAAACAGAATCAAAATGACTTTTGGTAAAGAAGAAGTCTTAGTACCATGAAGTCTGAGATAATTTCATGATGTGAAGTGTACCTCACCTGACAGCCAAGGGCAGCTCTTAGGAACGTCAGCACAGTGGCAGATACAGGTGCAGCTCCTGTGATCATCAACCGGACTTTTCCACCCAGGCTTGACTTGCATGGTGGAGAGAGAAGGAAAAAGAGGGTTACATATTTTTTTGTTGTTGCTGTTCGTTTTTTTGGTACCGGGGATTGAACTCGGGACTTGGTGCTTATGCGGCAGGCGCCAGAACCACTGAGCTAAATCCTCTGCCCGAGAGTTACATATTGACAAGGCAGTTGGCTCCTCAGTCAAAGACACGAGCTTGGGACCCCATGTCAATCTAACAGTATCTAACGATCAACCCCATCTAATGATCTACTGGCTCTTCTGTGGGTGGAAAGGGACAGAACTCACACTTAGGACGGAGAACTCACAGGTGTTCATAACAGGAACACGTGACTTGAGTTCATTTCCACCCAGAGCTACTCATTCATTCTCCACAGGTACAGAAATAAGCAAACACCTCTGCTACAGGTATTTTAGGGAATCAGAGTAAGAGTAGGGTGGATCTGTTGCAACTACCACCATTTTGGCATTTGAGGGGACATAATGTTATTACATGTTCTTTAACTCATGTTTACAATTTTACTTGAGAGTGGCATACTTGTTCCAGAAAAGCTAAACAAAGTGAAGAATTAGAAAAGCTAAAATATCCTGAATCCTCTTCCCATAGGTGGCTAAAAGACTATCCAGATATACCTTGGAGACTAAGAAGGTTTAATGAATGGCTTTGTCCTTAAATTTTAGATGTGTGCCAGAATTAATAAAATCATGTCATTCTTTCCCTTACCTTCATTTTTCTTTTAAAAAACAGCCCTCATAGAAATCTTGAAACCCAAGTGAGTTTACCTGAGAAATAATAGCTGTGGGTCTGTTACCTGTATTTTGTGGAAGATAAGTTTATCCCACACGCTGTTGTTTCTAATGATGCCACTACGAAGCTCTGCTTCTTTCCTCTTGGATGCAAAGTCCAACAGCCATCTCTTCAGTATGGTGTTTGCTTGTCCAAAAATCTAATGAAGCAAGACATAAGAAGGTTTTCATACCCACCAAACCAGTGCCAGAACCAAAAAGTCAGACATAACAAATGCTAGTGAGGATGTGGAGAAACTGGAAGCCTGTGTACTGCTGCTGGTGGGGAAGTAAAATGGTACAGCTGCTTTGGAAAAAATAATTTGGCATTTGCTCTAAGAGTTAAGTGCAGAGTAACCTTATGATCCAGTAATTCCATGCCTAGGTGTATACCAAGGAGAAATGAGAATATATGTACACACAGAAAGTTGTACACAAACATTTGTTGCAACATTAGGCATAATTACCAAAAGCTGGGAATGGCCCAAATGACCAATGAATTAATGGCTAAATAAAATGAGGAAGATAGTGGAATATGACTTCACCATTAAAAGGAAGGAGGTGCTGATTTATGCTACCTGGATGAAAACAAGCTAATGAAAGAAGTCAGTCACAAGTAACACATATTGCATGACTCCACGCATACAGAAGTGTAGAATACAGAAACCTCTAAATTGAGACAGCAGATCAGTAGTTGCCAAAGGGTTGAGGAAGATAGGAGGGTGGCCAATGATAACTACAGAGTAGGTAAAGGGTTTCGTTTTTGAGGTGATGGTGATGAAAATGTTCTATAATTGATTGTGGTAATGCTTGCAGAATTTGTGAAAACATTAAATTTGAATTATACACTTTAAATAGGCGATCTGTATGGTATTGGAATTATATCTCAATAAAGATATTTAAAATTATTTTTAAAGAACGATTAAAAAATAAGAAGAGTCTCAGAGATTACAGAAGCCTTGCTTCAAAGTAAAGAGTTTTAACGCTGCCCAATCAGAAGTGGTCTTGCCCCACCCACTATGTGGTCCACACTATGACCTCCATACTGTGTGGTGCCACCACAGAGGGCTAGCATCCTCTTAGTCCATTCCTTAGCTTTGCTGCTTCTCTCCATGTGGCTAAGTAATATTTTATATGCACATGGAGCTTTAGAATTAATAAAATCATTCAACAGTTGTTATTTTTGTGTGACCCAGTTAGCAACTTTATGAGATAGGCAACAGTGGAAGAGAGGTCACAGTCTGTTTTACAGATGAGAAATTAGAGGATCAAAGACTATTTTGCAAATAAAATCACCTCCCATTTTCTACCTGTACTGTGCCTTATGGTTTGTGTGTTCATGTGTTTCCTCTTATAATCTTTACTTTGTGAAGTACGTGTATTCTAATTTTACAGAAGAGCAAACTGAAGTTCTGTGAAGACGTTTGTCTGTGGTCACACAGATGGTTCCTGGTTGAGCCCAATCCTGAACCTCTAATTCAGAGCCCAATGTTCTGTCCCCCATACTTTACCACTTGGAACTTACACGATCAAACATCCGGTTCAGCAGTCTTGGAACCACAGGAAAGATAGTAGGTTGAAGCACCTTCAGGTCATCCATAAGCAGCCTGATATCTCCTTGGAAAAATCCTATTTTAGCTCCATGACACAGCATCACACACTACGGAGGTGGGCAGAAACAACACGTTTTAACCACTGCAGCAGGGGCTGTCAGCATGAAGACAGACAACACACAGATTTGAAGTCTTAAAAGCTTCCACATAGAACTAGCTTCTTTAAAAATGTTTTTGTATTTATGGTCATTCTACAAATAACATAGAAATACGGGATTTGTCTTAATTATCCTGAATATACAGTAATTAGCATGAAATTGGGGTACATCATTTTTAATGATGAACAGAGAGGTTTTAAACTTCATAATAAACATCTGTTGAATGAATTACATGTTTTTACATACTCTAAATACTTTTAGCCTTCCAGAAAGTTCAGGGCTAGTTTATTCTCAAAATAAAACTTCAATATTTTCCTCCAGTCCATCTTATTAAAATCTCATCTCCTTTGTTTGAATCTAACCAGAATTTTCAGAAAAGACACTGAAAACGCTGAAGTCAAGACAGCACAATATCTAATACCACCGTGGTTCACTTGCAATATACTGCACAATTGCTCTCCCTACCTAGTGCAAGCTACACTGACAATCCAGGTGAACCTGACAAACAGTCTGCCGATTTTAAGTTTAAAAAAGGAGATTCAAAAAATGATGCACCGGAAGCATAAATGGTCTCCATCTTGAAAGCAGAAACCACTAGACAGGTACATGAAGGTTCACTGCTGAAAAAGCGCACCCTTTTGTTTGGTGTGATCTGCCTCCCAAGCACATCTCTAATGTTACAGCTATATGCATTTGGTCCACTGGCAACTCAACTGAGATCACTTTATAAACTCCTAAGATCTGGAGGTGGGCAGCAAGTAGAACATGGATGGAAGATGGAGTCTAGTGATCTTCAGTCTTTTAGGGGTAAGTAAACGATACAGGGCAGCAGATAAATGAAGTGTCAGCTCTCTATTATTTAATTGTCCCAGGCACACAGCACCTGGCACACAGGTAGTGCTCAATAATTATTCACTAAATGAAGAGAGGGTGCTCACTGTTTTTCCTATAAGATCCAAAATCTCCAAGAGAAAAAAGATGGTTCTTGGTTAGTTTTTAAATCTGTTGCACAGTTGTGTACAGGGAGCCCAAGCAAAGATCAGCCAAACATCATCTTACTTTTCCAAGGGCTCTTAGAAAAAACTAGTCTTAAACTAACTCACCCACTAGGAACAAGCACAATCAAAGCCAGATTTCTAGGCCCTGGGAATTTAGCTCAGTGGTTCCACCGCCTGCCTTGCAAGCACAAGGTCCCAAGTACGATCCCCAGTACAAAAAAAAAAAAAAAAAGGAAAAACCAGATTTCTTACAGAACAGAAGCCTCACCAGATTTATCAGACTGAATAAAAATCTTCCTTCTACATTAACCTTTCTGGAATCATGTCCATATTAGTATCATTCAAAAAGTTTCTAATATCTATCTATCTATCTATCTCAGTACAGGGGGTTGAACTCAGGGCCTTGGTCTTGCCAGGCAGGCAAGGAGCCACTGAGCTACATCCCTAGCCCAGCTTTTTTTTGTTTGTTTTTTTTTGTTTGTTTTTTGGTACCAGGGATCAAACTCAGGACCTTGTGCTTTTGAGGCAGGCGCCGGAACCACTGAGCTAAATCCCCAGCCCAGCTTCTAATTTTCAAATGAGGGATTAAAGTTCAGGTATCCAGTTTAGACCCAGAAAAAAATTTATACTCCTTCCAATAATTTGTACCATTTCTAAAATGAGGCAGAACAAAGAACTGTCTGAGGGGATGACAGTGTGAACATCACACTTACCTGCAGTAGTTGCTCATACATGTGTGCAAGTGGTAAGAATGAAATGTGTGTATCAGTGGCATTGAAGACAAGTGCCTTCTGTAAAATACAAGAACTTAGAACACAAACAAGTCAAGAAAACACAACCAAATGCCTACCTCTACCACTGTCTCAAACATGTGGGCGAGAGGCAAGAAAGATATCAAAGTGTCATCTGGGCAAGGGTTCACTGCGTTCTGAAAGCAAAGACGCCAGCAAGACAGAGAAGCATTAAGATTTCCTATAATTTCCCACTTCCTTTTAGAGCACATAGTACCTGAACACCACTTTTTATTCAATTAATTTATTTTTTGAGGCACTAGGGATTGAACCCAAGGTCCTGAGCATGCTAGGCAAGTGCTCCACCACTGAGCTATAACCCTCCACCACCTTGCCCTTTTAAATTTTGAGACAGGGTCTAAGGTTTCCAGCCTGGCCTCAAATTTGTGACCCTCCTGGCCCAGCCTCTTAACTAGCTGGCATTCTAGGATTGTACCACCAGGCCCAGTGAGAAACCATTTTTGCTTATGATTCTTTCTCTTGCCAAAGAATAAAGTGAAAGGTAATGCTTTATGGAAATAGAGTGGAGGCCATTGGTCATTCTCAATGACAGAATACACCCACTTCAGGACTTTTTTTTTCCTGTAAGGGTAATTTTACCCAAATTGGAATGTTAAGGGATTATGTGCTCTGTTTATTTAGTATTTCAGAATACTAAATAAACGTGCCACCCCACAAGTTCATCTGCACCTTAAGAAACACAAGATCCACTCCAACATAAGATAGCACACTATGTTGCAACCAAAAGGGGAAGGGAGGGAAGAGAAGACAAGATTTCCAAGGTCATTTAATTTACTATATAAATGTACCTACAATGTCTGAGTTTGATCAACACTTTTTACTTTAAAGCTCTATTTTCCCCCATGAAAATATCCCAATTTGTTTAAAGCAACCTCAGATCCAATGCCAAGGGATTTTCTGTGCTATAAAATTCTGATCAGGCAGATTAAGTGTGGGCATCTGGTTTCCCTCAGAACAGACTTACTTAAGGGCACAGTGAGGGTTTGCCTGAAATGTTCATGTTAACACAATTCTTGCCAATAACAGCTGCTGCCACACTAAGAAATGAAGGTGTTGACAAATTACCTAAAGGATGATGAGTCCACTTTCAAGCCATGGCCTCCCCAAAGTTGGGTCATACTTAGTAATAAAGTGACAACAGGTGAAAACCCCAGGCCTGGGCAAACTCAGCAGCCCCAGAAGCACTGGATGTAAGTTGAGCATGCCATAACTTTAGCTTAATTTCATTCAAGAATGACCTCATGACAACTAGTATTTCTTACTATGAAACTGTTACATAATGAGTACTCAGATTCAGCCATATGCACAATTTGGGTTTGTTTTTTTTTTGCAGCTCCGGGTATTGAACCCAGGAGCTCAGGCATGCAAAGCCTGCTGTCTACCAATGAGCTATGTTCCTAGTCCTCATACTTTTTAATTTCCTGATTTAATTTTTAAAAATGATCATTGTCATGGTTATTTTACAAAGTTAAGAATATCCCTTGATAGTACATGTGATTTGAAGTAATGCTATAATCATGTTCTTCAACAAACCATCGATGAATTTAAAGTTGTCTTTGAAGACCTGTTAGAGTATCAAAATTTTACTTTCAAAAGGTACTAAACATTGAACTCTGTTTAGCAAACATAACCTAGAAAGATATTTGGGATTAAGAAAGAGTATGGAATAAAATTAAGTGGCAACATTACCCAAAGACCAACCTGCAGCCACCAAACATATCCACTCCCCAAAACCATTAGGCACAAGCTCCTGCCACAAAAACTAGAGCTACAGAATACTCCCAAGAGATTGCAAAAGCAAACTGTTAAATGTTAAATAGCATGAAGGAGTGGCATTGTGTTGTAAGCACCTTTATAAAGACAGGTTTTGAAATACCTCCTTGGTGTTAAGAACTGTATTGGATCCCCATCCTAAATTCCTACACTGAAGTCCTCCCCTCCATGTACTTGGAGGTGGGACTGCATTTGTGGGTAGGCCCTGCTCCCATAGGGCTGGTGACTCAGAGAAGGAAGAGACACCAGAGCTCACTCTCTCCAAGCAGGCACAGAGGAGAGGTCATGTGAGAACCCTGCGAGAAGGCTGCCACCTGCAAGCCAGGAAGAGAGCTCTCACCAGGAAACAAATTTGCTGGCAGTTGACCCTGGACCTCCAGAACTGTGTGGACACAAACGTCTGTTGTTTACACCATCAGTTTGTGGTATTTTATTATGGCAACTTGGCCACAGTAAGACCTGAGGATGGTAAACTTTATAGGAAATTAATTAAGTTTGAGGCTTTGACCTTTCTCATACTATGGGACTAGCATTATCCATAATAAATAATGATAACTCAAAAACCTTCATCAGCTTTCAGCTCTTAATTGCCAACTTAAAGAAACTTTTCTCAACTCTGGAAAAAGCAGAGAGAGTCATCTCTTTGTTCTTTCCTGGTAATATTTACAGAGCATTACACAAATGATTTCACTATATAAAACCTGTAGTAAATTATAACTGTCAATTCATCTTAATGGTCATAAACAAGACATGGAGACTAGCTCCACAAAGAAAACCTTCTGACCTTCGGCTGAGCAGCACTCAAGTTCAGACGTTGTCCACATTTCAGACAGTGCTTTATACATAATGTGGACCTAACTTTACCACTTTCACTCTTAAGGCCTAATGCCAACCAGCGTATGTGAAGAAAGATGATAATATTTACCTCTGTCACTTTCACAAAAGCTGAACAATCACACACTACATTTTGGTGGGTGATCATTGCTCCTTTGGGGTTGCCTGCAGAGCACATAGGAAGCAGAACACATTAAACAAAGACACTCCATCCAAGAATTAGGGGCTTAAGTGCCTCTATTGTTAGATACACCCATGCATGGAGTGCCAGATGTTTAGTAACATTACATTCCTGAGCAACCAGCAATCCTTTCAATGAAACATTATGTTAAACAATCTTTATTAAGATGGGCAAATTTTACAGGATATGTGTATCAGTAAGAGAAGAAAAATCAAGAATTTTATCTCTGCAATACAGACAAGCACATAGTTTACCCTAGGAAGCTGGGTGAATCTAAGGTCACCGTGGATAAATGTTCTAGCAAATGCATGGTACTCTCAGATTCTGAGAATGCCTTATGGAGTAACAAGAAGACAGCACTGAACCACTTCGGTCTCTCCTGCTTTCTTTCATTCCCTTATAATTAGCTAACAAGTCTTATTAAAAAAAAAGAAGATAGTGTCTATAGTCTTTCAGATATTACTTGGAAGCAATTCCAACTCAAAATTTACCTGTAGTTCCACTTGTGAAACAAATTATTGCAAGATCATCAGGTGCTGGAGGCTGAAGAAGATTTTTTAAAAATGGTTATATATCAGAATAGAAAACTATAAACCCTGCAGAGGTGACAAACCTATGACACACATAACTCAGCCAGCAGTTATCATTGAAAGCTCTAAAAGGTTTGCCATCCCTGCCCTAAGGTAACACCCCAAGTCTCTAGCAGTCTCCAACATAAGTAGATAATAAAAACTACACAGAGAGTTATGACAGGGTCTAACACGGAATACTTACCTTGGGCTTCTTTCTGTTGGCTCTTCCAAGGGCCTTAATTAGAAGAGAGGAAAAAAAAAAAACTTAAGTGAAAACATTTTCTAAATGTAAAGAGTAAGGTCACATCAAGTCACTTAAAGCTGTCTTTACTATAGGGTTCATTCATGGCTGGCTCAAAGAAAGCAGTTTTCAAATTAAATGAACTATAGCAATTTTAATTAAGCAGAATCAAGATATTTACCTACTGTTCTAGGAAGCCATTTTCCAGTTCTCTTCTCGTCTATAAAACTACACATATGGAATCAAGACTGGCCTTTGAAATAAGACTTATTCAAAAGTCAGCAATCAAAGTCTGCTCCCCTCTCCCATTTCTTATTATAGTCTTTAACAAAGTCCTACTTTTAGCCATAACCAAGGAACTGCAGCTTCTCTGTGGCTTCCCCAAGTCAGAGCAGAGCACACTACCTGACTACCCAGCTCTGTGGAACTGACATCTTCCATTAGGGAGAAAGAACAGATTTCAGTGCTAGCCATTTTAGTGAGGTTCAAATATCTGTACTCCTCATGCACAGTGGAGACAGGATTGGGAGCCTCCAATTGTAAAACAGCCCACAAACAGAAGACATAAAACCACTTCCTGAAAGGGCATAAGGTTCAGAATGACAGATTCATTTCTGAGGTGCAGCAGTTCCCAACACAGGCTTCCAGGGAGAACCAAAGACATGGTTCAGTTTACTGCATTAAGCCACTTTCATGTCCATTAATTTTTTAAAATGAGCTATTTATATTCTTTTCCAATTAAAATTGAACAGCTTGAGTGAGCACATAGAGTGAACATGTCTATTAGAAAATCTAAAATAGATGGGTGTGCTCAGGGCTCAGTGACCTTTGCCCAGCAAACAATTTTAAACAGTTTTGAATCTTAATCACACTTTAAATTACATATATGACAGACTACTGATTAAAAACAAGAATACTGATGTCCCATTAGAAATCAACTAAGAACTAAAGCAATGATAATTTTGTACTTTTTTTTTCCAAAATAATCTTTGTTAGTTCCAAATTTCTACTCATCTGTTCAAAATCCTTTCCTAACTTCTGAAGATCTTCAATTCTTCAAAAATTGATGTTAAGAAAAGCAACAGCTACAATTTAGCTTTTAATTTTGGAGAATAAATATTGTTCAAATTAATGTACTATTTGCCCTGAAAGTTTCACAGTTGTAAATCTATCTTGTCATCATTTAGAAAATATACAGCAATTATCAAAAAAAAAATGTTGCCATCTTCAGGTTAAAACGTGAAGGATAAAAACTGAATTCTAGTTAGTGATAAATATACTGAAGTGTCTGGAGTAATGAAGACTGTAATGTACTAAAAATATACAAAAAATAAAAATAAATAAAATGAACTGATGAATGAATACATGGGTAGAGTGACATTAATATGTGATAAAGCAAATACATTAAATTTTAAACTATAGACTACTGGTGATGGGAATACAGTTGTCTGTTGGATAATGTTATCAATTTCTTGTATGTTTTAAAATTTTCATAATTAAAAGATTGAAGAAATGCAAACATTCCAAATACCTATGCTTTTATTTATTTTTTTTGGCAGGGGAGGGCGGTACAGGAGATCAAACTTGGGTCCTTGTGCTTGCTTTTATTTTTGATCCCATAAAATACATGTTAACACAAACTTGGTCTTATGATCAACAATAATGTTAAATTCACTCCTTAAAAATTCTACCTTTTATTTACAAAAATTTAAAAATCTAAGTGTAAACCACACTAAGCAGGGAAGTTTAAGACAATATTCTGTATAAGTTAAGGTTTAATATAAGCTGGTCACAGTAGCACAAGTCTATGACCCTAGCACTCAGGCAGCTGAGGCAGGTGGATCTTGACTTCAGATCAGCCCGGGGCAGCCTGGGCTACACAGCAATAACAAGACAATGTCTCAGAAAAAAAAGGCAACAAAAAAGATTTTAATAGAAATTTTATATTATAATCTTTAATCACTTACTCATCTAAGAAATGTTTTAAAGTAAAAATTATTCCTTTATCATTCAGCAGTCAAAAAAGACCCCCAGAAAAGAAAAAACAGCTTCTGTGTTGTGTATCTTGGGTGGGGGTGGGCTTGGTTCCAAGAGGGAAGGAAGTTAGGGGTAAAACAGATTACATCATTTTGAACGGGGACTATAAGCAAAAACAAAAAGAAAGTATGACAGAAAGTGGGGAAATGCTAGTGGAAAGTTAGCTAAAACCCCAATTTAAAAAGGAAGCAAAGCCATTAATGAGTATGGAGTCATGTTCTATGCTACTGGGTGTGTGTGTGTGTGGTATGATTGCAAAGTATGGAGTATGTGTTTAACTATTGTTTTTCAATTAATTTTATTGGTACATTTTAGGTATACAATATAATGACATTCATCATTGGAAATTTGCACGTTTACATAATCTATCTTGGTTCTTACTTTTCCCCATTCCCCTGCCCTCCCTTCAACCCCTCCATCCCTCCCTATTTACAAAGACTTGGTTTCCATTTTTTCATTTTCTCATATTAATTCCATTCCTTCCTTTCCCCTCTCCCTCCCACTTCCCCTGCCCCTTTGCCCCTTTTCTTCCTATTTCACATTATCTATTATACCTTTCAGTCCTTATTTACACTTTCAGTTTCTCACACTAGAGAAACTATTTGGTATTTGCCCGTGTGTCCTATTTATGTCACTTAAGAGCATCGCTTCAATGTGTATCCATTTAGCTATAAATGTCTCTAATTTCTAATTTTTGATGGCTGAGTAGTATTCCATTTCATAAAAAATCCACATTTTCTTTATCCAGTCTCCAGTTGATGGACAATTGGGCTGCTTCCAAGTTTTAGCTATCATAAATTATGCTCCTATGAACATGGGTGCACATATATCACTGTGGTATGATTCTTTTAATTCTTTGGGGAAGATACCCTACATGGGAATAGCTGGGTCAAATGAGACTTTCAGTCCTAGTTCTTTGAGGTATCTCCATACCGATTTCCACAGTGGTTGCACCAGTCTACACTCCCACCAGCAGTGGAGCAGGGTTCCTCTTTCCCCACAGCCCCGCCAGCATTTGTTATTGGTTGATTTCATGATAGCAGCCATTCTTTCTGGGGTAAGGTGGAATCTCAGCATTGTTTTCATTTGCCTCTCTCGAATGAGCAGTGATGTTGAACATTTTTCATATGTTTATTTGCTATTTCTACTTCTTTGTCTGAGAAATGTCTGTTCATTTCAGATGCCCATTTTCGGATTGGGTCTTTAAATTTGGGAGATCTGATTTTTTTAAGTTCTTTATAGATTCTAGATAGTAGACCTTTGTCTGAGGAACAGAAGGTGAAAACTTTTCCCCACATTGTGGGTTGTCTCTTCACACTGTTGGTGGTTTCTCTTGCTGTGCAGAAGCTTTTTAGTAAGAAGAGACCGTACTTGTTTATTGTTTGTGCTAGCTCATGGTCTGTGTTTAACTTTAAAAAATATTATTATGGTAAATGACACATGGTCATTCATCCCCCCTCAAAATATTTCCCCTCTCTTTGAACATATTTATCTCATCTTTTTTGCCACTTCTGGAACCAGTTCTTAAAGTCTTTTCTCATGAATATCTCTAGTTGTGCTGTCATGGCTGCCTCAGTGTTATGAGCTGATTCAAAATGTTTACCTTCATGGTCATTTTGACTCTGCATAAGAGCCAGAAGTTGCGTAGTGCCAGATCCAGTGAAGGAGGACACTCAAAATGCTTTTATGTTCTGCCTTTCTGTTAGATATCACTTGGCAGCAGCATTCACCATATTTTTTTTTTTTTGCATCTTGTAAAGACTCTCACAAAAGAACACTTCCTGAATTGCTTCAGAAAGCAGCAATAACAATGGGATAAGTGTGTTCAAAGCAAGTGGAATATTCTGAGGGAGGTTAACAGCAATGCGTCTTTCACTGTAGTAAATTTTTAAATTTTAAAGATTCATATTTTCAATCACTTTATGTATATGTGTGCATGAGCGTGTGCATGTGCACGAGGCAGAAGTTTCTGTTGGAACAGTGAGTTTTCCTGTGACTACTAGTCTTCAGGAAAGGTTTTAGAGAACCTTACTTGCAGCCTCAAATTTTGTGCAGAAGGAAGAGAGCTATAAATACAATTTTAAAAACCTATTTATAACAGTTTCATAAAAATGTTTATAACATCTTTGGAAACAGCATGACTTACTCTATTTAGAGTACTATTTCTTGTGATTCATATATAAAAATATCCTCTTCTGATCCCAAGTCCAAATGGGAGGATCAGTTCATATGAGCCACACTCATTCTCCCAGAACTGTTACCTTTAAAGTTGTGCTTACTGTAAATTTTAAACTGAAAATGAAAATAAACCAAATCAAACATCTCTGCTGGAAATTCACCAGGACTCTACAAAAGCAACCTGGGAAAAAGAATGATGAAACAGATTTCTGTATCTGGTTTGGTTCTGGAGGCAAGTCAGTAAATAAGACATTAAAGCCTAAAAAAGACATATGTAAACTTAAAACTTCCACCTGTCTGAAGCTGAAATTCATAGTTCCAGCATTTAAGAATGGCTTGTCAGTGCTCTGGAAAATTTATGAACATTGCAAATTCCTTTACCAGCAAGAAATTCTGCAAGAGGTGATGTATTAACACTGGGTATGTATGTAAAACTATTCTTTCTGGTCATAAGACAGAAATTTCTGCTCTTGACTTTTACTAGGGTGCTGAGATAACTGGCCTGTGTTGGGATTGCCTGCGGGCCCTAAAAATCAAGTCTGACCCTTCAGAGAAGTGGGCTGGGTGTAGTGACTCACCTCCATTGCCTTCATGCTGATGACTTCCACCCCACATTTTTTGCCTTGTTCCACCAGATCACTGCCATGGGAGTCCATGAGAACTATGATTTTAAGGCCTGGTGTTAACTTATTTTCTACACCTTCTAATAGGATTTTGGCCTTCTCTGGTTTGTCAGCAAAAATCACAGAGAGCTCAGCTATAAATAAAGAGAGATGATGAAGAATAAGCTCTGGGGTGTTAAAAGCTTGACTTTATAATATCTGACACAAGGATATTATAATATTATGTTCTTTGACTAGAAATACAGATGCATACTTAAATGTAAAACTCCCATTCAATCAGATATGCAAGTATAACATCACTGAATCTAACCAATAACTAGATTAATGTCCACCCCAAATCACAGACCTACCTTTGTTGACTATGTAAGCGATGGCATCGGCTCCAAGGGTATCATAAAGTGGAACAACCACCATTGAGTAAGCAAAGCATGCTTGTTCAATTATCACCCACTAAACAGCAGTAAAGGTTGGGGAGAGAGAACGAGATGTCATATCAAAATCACTCCAAGGATGACAATACTCTGAGATTCAAAGCAAAAACATTTAATGTAACAAAATTAACATTTATATATCTATTACTTTGTGCCAGAAACCATTAAGGATTCATAATGGAAACAAAACATTTGTTCCCTTTGCAAAAGTCATTTGGAATTTGCCTGAAGAATGGAAACACATATATGAAAAGATCATTAATACAAGATAGTGACTGCTCAGAGATGGGAGGGCTCACCATAGGTTCTAGGTGGTTGAAGATGCCTTTGTGGGGAGATACCTGAGTTTGCCCTTTGAAAAAGAAGCACAATTTGGAGAAGGGGCAGGAAGAGGGAGAGAGAAGGGCAAGATTCCAATAAGGAAACTATAGCATCCAAAGCAGAGAGATCAGTGAGCAACCTGGCAGACAAGAACAGTTTGGCTAGAGGAGAGGCTGGAGCAAGCCTGTGCTATGGGGGCTTTATTCTATGGGCCGTGCAGAGCTATCACACTGTTCTAGGCAAATCAGTGGCTGTGGGGTTTAAGGAAGATCAATCTGCAGCAGTGTATGGCACGGGCTGGGAATAGGGGAAGGAGGGTACACACTTATCTAACAGGAAAATTGTTTTGACAAAATCTTCCCCAGAAAGAAGCAATACAATAACCGGTTATCTTGCCACTAACTCATCAACCACACAGCAACTGACAAACCTACCAGGCAAATATGACATGATCACACTTTTCAGTGCTAACCCCTCAATAGTACCCATGACCTCCAGCTGCATGTTTCAAATGAAATTGTCTGGAGCAGTCTGACAGGGCACAGTAAAGACACAGCTGCTGGAGAAGGTAGCACAAGTTTTTGTACTCACTGGGTCTGGAAGGGGGATTTCATCGGAATTTTTTGTTTAATTCATTTTTCTTTTTTTTTGTTTGCTTTGTTTTATTTTCTCCCTGGAACAGATTTTAAGTTACCAGCATGGAGGTCAGGTCCAGGTTCCTCAGCAGGGCACATGTGACTTACACGGGCCCTCCCTTTCCTACCTCTTACCCTGTCACTCCATGTCCCACCATTGTAAAATGCTTTATCCCTCAAAACAGACAAGCTATATGATGTGAACATGCATTGCACCTGGTACTTCATTGGCCTCCCCACCTCTATTTCCTTCAATACTTTACTCAGGCATCACCTCTAGGAGGTCCTTGGCTGACCTCCCAAATGCTTCTGGCCTGTGTTCATACTTATCAGGTTACAGAAAAAGCATCATTTTGGGGGGTCTGTCTCCCTTATGTGGTACCTTGGGAAAAGAAACCAAGTCACGTGTGCAGTTGCTAAATAAAAGTTAGTGGATATGTTCATGAGGAGAGGAAGAAACCAAATTTCACCAGCCAAGTCACAATCTGACTGTAGAGAGTGCTGTTTTCCTTTTAGCAGAAGAAATTCCAAGAAACAATACTAATTTATAAAACAGGACAGCACAGGGATTGAGGTATAGGTATAGACTCTTTTGGATACAAGTAAGTATAAATTTAATTTCTTTAAGCCAAATGCTTGCATTTTTCCAAGCCAACTATGCCACTAATCTATTTACTAACACTTTAAGAGAAGCTTTCATCTCTCATTTAAATTCACTTTCATATAATGGTTTCCCAAAGCAGCATGCATGGACCAAGAGAGCCAAATAGCAGATTGTCTACATGAAGCCCAGCCCACAGGGAGGTACTTTCCCCACTGCCCATGGGATTTTAAACTTTGATATCTGACCAAAGGGAAATTTCAGATCTTTGGGAAAAAAAGAGAGTTTGCTATTAAGAAAACTATATCTAAATTTCTTTATAATTTATCAGTGCTAGTTTTCTAATCATAGAGTAGAGGTAGTCCTTAAAGTGTGAAGAGGTCTTTGTTAGGTATTTTCTCTAAGAATTTTCTTTGGGAGCCCCATAAAAAAAAATTAGAATAAAAATTACTAAGGGGAAACCTTTTTTTTTTTTTTTTTTTCCTCTGAAAGGGTAAGAATGTCTTTGTTTGGGTCTTCATATGTGTAGGCTTTCTAATGTGTAACACAAAGCCATATTCTCAGCAGAAAGCAGACCACAAAAGCTGGTCTCAAGCAGAAGTAGGTGTAGACTCTGGCTCTTATAACTGTGGTTTAGAACTCCCCAAACCCTGTGGAGTAAGTGCCTAATTAATACCTCAGGTCTGTTCTGAGAAAAGATGCCAATGAACTGGTCTGGGGAGGCCTTGAAGCCCTTCTGGAGCAGCGCTGAGCCTATGTACTCCGACAGTTCTTCCACCTGAAGTGAAGGGGAAGGAAACAGAAAACAGCATCAGGCCGCAGCTCAAGGAACAAATCTGAACAGGTGACAGACTAGCATCTGGACCAGCAAGCAGTGCTGCAAAAAGAAGGGGGAAGGGGGCATTCCTTTATTTTAAATTTTTGAAAAGTGCAAGGTTTTATTAACCACAGCTCACTATTAAGAGAACAGAATATAGGGTCCTTTCTGCAGAGCAAATTAATCTCATCTCAATCTCAACAACTGCAGATGACAGATGATTTTATGTCAGGACTTCTTATACATTTGTTTTTTTCTAGTTTAGTTTTATAAATTACAAAATTAACACAGGGACTTTTTTTTGTATTTACAAAGAACACCAAAGCAATCAAAACATGTTATTTAATATTAACACAGAAACAGCAAGTTTTTTGAGAAAACTTTAATGTCATTTGACTCTAAGATTCCATTCTTGATAATTTATTCTTAGTAAATAATTCAGTCTTAGAAGTTTTAAAAAGTCTTTTGTACAAAAGTCTACATTCCAAAAATGTGGAAGGGAGGAAGGGTTGAAGGAAGATGTAGGGAATGGGGAAAAAGGGGGAACCAAGAGGTGTTATGTACAGGTATAAATTCCTTGTGATGAATGTGATCAATATGTATGACAAATACATACTAATAAAAAATTAATTAAAAAATAAACAACCCCCCCCCCCAAATAATCTAATGTCAAAAAACTCCAACAGAAAAAAAGACTTGGGGCTGGATGGTTAAGCAAATGAAGATAAATCTTGGAGAAAACACTATATAATACAAATGCTATAATTATGAGAAACGTCAAAGTTAAGGTGGTACTTAGCAATGATAAACATAAAAATATCTACTTTTATAACAAGTGAAAGAGGCAGATGCACAAAAATTAGACAGGGCTATATGTCCATGATTATCCTCTCCCTACTCCTGTCCCAAATTAGCTAAATCTTAATACTTAGAGTTCCTTTTTAATTCTCTATTGATGAATTCTCAAGAGTACTTTTCAAGCACTTTCATGCCAACAGGAAATAAGGCCACACCTATCCCTGTAGGGAATTTGGTTGGCTTTGGCACATGGTGCCATCACGGCCCTGCCTATGAGAGGCTGACATTGGTGAGGTGACAGTGAGGTAACATGAATAGGCACAGCACCTTTTACTTCACAGACTGGTTCACAGCTCTTGGTTGCATTTAAGGGATTGGAACCTGAAAAATGTCTCCAACTGCAACCAGAGCTAATTGGGATAATATGCAAACATTTGTGTTTCTAGAAAGATGCTGTAACTTTCTTTTTTAAAAATATCAAAGAGGGGCCGGGGATTTAGCTCAGTGATTCTGCTGCCTACCTCACAAGGGGAAGTTCCCAAGTTCAATCCCTGGTACCAAAAACAAACAAACAAACAAAAAATAAATTAATAAAATAAAATGTCAAAGAGATTCCAGCCTCCAAAAGGTCAGATTCATTGAGCAAATTAAATAAAAATCATAAACCCTTAGCCAACCTTATCAAAAAAAGGAAAGAAAAGGCTCAAATCCATGCAATCAAGAATGAAAAAGGTGAAGTCACAACAGATTGAGGAGAAATCCAAAGCATCATCACTACCTACTTCGAGAAACTGTACTCTAATAAAATGGAAAACACAGAAGAAATGGACAGATTCCTAGATACATACAAATTACCAAAGTTAAATGAAGAAGATAAAGAAATTCTAAACACCCCAATTACAATGAGTGAAATTAAAAATGTAATCTAATTTACCAACAAAGAAAAGCCCAGGTCCTGATGGCTTCACTGCTGAATTCTACAAGACATTTAAAGAAGAACTATCGCCATTACTCCTTAAACGCATCAAGGAAATTGAAAGGGAAGTAAATCTTCCAAATTCATTCCTGAAAGCAAGTGTTACTTTGATTCCAAAACCAGGGAAAGACACAGCCCAAAAAGAGAACTACAAGCCAATCTCCCTAATGAATACTGATGAAAAAATCCTCAACAAGATACTGGCAAACAGAATACAAAGGGTCATCAAGAAGATCATACATCCTGAGCAAGTTGGATTTATCCCAATGGTTCAACATCCGTAAATCAATAAACATAATACATTATATTAAAAGAGTCAAGGACAAAAACCATATGATCATCTCAATAGATGCAGAAAAGGCATTCAACAAAATCCAACACCCATTCATGATAAAAACCCTATAGAAAATTGGAATAGAAGGTCTTTATCTCAACCTGATCAAGGCTATCTATGAAAAACCAACAGCCAATATCATACTAAATGGTCAAAAACTGAAAACTTTCATGCTAAAATCAGGAAAAAGACAAGGATGCCCACTATCACCCCTCCTGCTTAATACTGTTCTTGAAATATTGTTCTTGAGATTGAGGAGGACATAAGAAAACGGAAAGACATCCCTTGCTCCTGGATAGGAAGAGCCAATATAGTGAAAATGGCCATACTTCCAAAACTATTATATAGGTTTAATGCAATGCTGACTGAAATTCCAATGATATATTTCATAGAACTAAAGAAAACAATCCAAAAATTCATTTGGAGCCAGAAGAGATCTAGAATAGCAAAAGAAATTTTAGGCAACAGAGATATGGCTGGGGGTATTACAATCCCCAACTTGAAACTATACTACAAAGCTACTGTGATAAAAACAGCACGGTATTGGCAAAGAAAAAGATCTGAGGATCAGTGGAATAGATTCGAAGATTCAGAAACAACTACAGATATGCTCAGCCACCTCATCTTTGACAAAGAAGCCAACCACCATCATTGGAGGAAAGATGGCCTATTTAATAAATGCTGTTGGAAAAAGTGGATTTCAACCTGACAAAGATTAAAACTAGACCCATACCTATCACTATACACTAAATTAAGATCAAAGTGGATTAAAGATTTAAATATTACGACAGAAACACTAAATTTGCTGGAAGATAAATTAGGTAGAACTCTTGAAGGTATTGGTATACAAAAAGATTTTATGAACAAAACCTCAGTGGCACGGGAACTTGCACAAAGAATCAACAACTGGGATCTCATCTTATTAAAAAGCTTTTGCACTGCAAGAGAAACCACCATCAGAGCTAACAACCTACAATGTGGGAAAAAATTTTCAGCAACTGTACCTTAGACAAAGGACTGCTATCTAGAATATATAAAGAATTTTAAAAAATCAGACCCCCCAAATTCAAGGACCCAATTCAAAAATGGGCATCTGAAATGAACAGACATTTCTCAGACAAAGAAGTAAAAGCAGCAAATAAATATATGAAAAAATGTCCAACATCACTGGTTATTCAAGAGATGCAGATGAAAACAATGCTGAGATTCCACCTCACCCCACAAAGAATGGCTGCTATTAAGAAATCATCTAATAACAAATGCTGACAGGGGTGTGGGGAGAAAGGAACCCTTCTCCATTGTTGGTGGGAGTGCAGACTGGTGCAACCACTGTGGAAATCAGTATGGAGATACCTCAAAGAACTAGGCTTAGAGGTCCCATTTGACCCAGCTATCCCCCTGCTGGGTATCTTCCCAAAAGAATTAAAAGAATCACGCCACAGTGATATATGTGCACCCATGTTTATGGCGGCACAGTTTGTAATAGTGAAAGCTTGTAAACAGCCCAGGTGCCCATCAACTGGAAACTGGATAAAGAAGATGTGTTTTTTTTTTAAAAAAATGGAGTATTACTCAGCCATAAAGAATGAGGAACTAGAGACATTTATAGCTAAATGGATGCATATTGAGGCCATCCTCTTAAGTGAAATAAATAGGACACACGTGTAAATACTGAATAGTTTCTCTAGTGTGAGCAATTGAAAGTGTAATTAAGGATACACATGGATGAAATGGCCTAATAACATAGTTCTCAGATTGTGTTTCCATAGTGTGTCATATGACTGTATCAAAATTTAAGTTAGGGAGAAGCTTGGCTTATGTGGAGGCTGCCAGCTAACTGGAGTTTTTTCCAGACCGCTATTCATTCAGTGTTGGTTTTGGGGATCTTTCTGAAACAAATCACATCCTCTGCTGTCTTGTTGGTGCTTGAGATGCTTTTTTAAGTTATATGGAAAAATGTTTAAGTGCTTTTCAGTTTTGTTTTGGTTGAGTTCTACTGTATTTTAATATTATTGTAGTATTTTTCCCCTTGCATTGTTCTTCTTTGAATGGTTTTAATTTTTTGTATGTGTCTGTGTTTGATAATAAAGTTCTTTTTAAAAAATCAAATCTACACATATAAAGCTGACTTCAGTTAAGTCCAGTTTAATGTCTTTACTGGCCTCCAAAGAAATGCACAAATCAAAGATTAAGACCTTAGGGCTGGGGATTTAGCTCTGTGGTTTTACCGCCTGCTAAGCAAGTGCAAGGACCTGAGTTCGATCCCCGGTACAAAAAAAAAAGACCTTTACTTTAGAAACCTGTGATTTTCAATCTACCTTGAAAAATCCAACCTTTAACAGAAGTATCTTCTCTCTCTTTGTCAATAAAAACATCCAAAATCAATCTAGAAAGCACCTGAGGATCTTGTGAGCCCTTAGGGCCATCACTCAATGTTATGTGTCCAATACCACAAGCTTTATATGCCACTTGTGAAAATGAAAGATCTTGGATACTACTGGATAGGGAACTTATAGGCATCCTCTAATCACCTGAGCTACAGCTCATTACTCCTTCTACAGTTACAGTATGGTAGATTGCTTCACTTTTTCTCTCTCTTGAGAGCCAAATATTATTCAAGCAAAGCCTTCTGCAAAGGAGAAAGGGAAGAAACCACATGTTTCAATCCAAGAAGCATCTACAAGCACTAGAGCATGGCCGTGCTTTGTGCCTCCAAAAACAACTCCCATATATAAACACTCTTAAATAGACCAACTACTAGAAACACTTTTCATACAGACAGAGAGAGAGGAAACTGATTTGTATTCAGGAGTGCCACAGGATTACCTGGTCCTAGAATAGGCAGCAGAGGGAGCCTAGGGACAGAGAGCCATTTCCTGGACAGCTGTTCAGGGAACAAAAGCCAGCAGCATAGCTAATGCTTCCAGCTATGACTGCCTATCCTTGGGGCTGGACCTGGAAAAAGCAGTGACATCTGTGCTTGGTATAAGCATAATAAAAAGCAGTATCTTCCTGCTCAGGGACCTGCCACTCACAAACTCTGATTTTAACAACAGATAATAGGAAGTAGGGAGATAGATCATTCTCAAAAGGGAAGGGAATCCAGAGATGGAGGGAGGGGGAAGGGAGGAGAGGGATAAGGGATGAAGAAAGGAATTAAGATATGTTATATACACGGATCAACTCCACGCAAGGAATGTAAATATTATGTACTGAAAACACACATACAAAAAAAAAGCAAGGCGATCAAGGGATAGATGGAAGTGGGAGGGAGGGGAAGGAATGGGGATGAAAAAAGGAATTAAGATGTGTTATGTATGTGTACCAACTCCACATGGGGAATGCAAACACTATGTACTGCATACAAAGAACAATAAGCTAAAATTTTTTAAATCCCCAAAATAAATAAATCCTAAAAAAGAATTATTTTGATTAATAAAAAAAATCAGTTATAGCCACTGATAAGTGGGAACTAGAGTGAGACAAACGTGAAAATAACTAGATCCCAGCTTCCTTTGTGTTTATACAGTAATGCACAGTTTTTGGAACACCTGTGCTTCTCCCTACTGCTGTTGAGGTTAAACATCATACCCAGAGAGAGCTGGCAGGGGACAGCCTGAGGGTCAATGTGACGGATGAGAAATCCCAACACAGAAATCCCTCACTTCCGACCCTGGACTTGCCCCGAAATAGCTATGACCTGGATGAGTTACGCCTGTTCTTGGGGCAGGTATTCCTTGTCTACAGAATAAGAAGATACTACAGAGTGGGGCTTCCAAATTCCTCATGTGGGTCAGGCACAGAAGAATAATCACAGAGTATCCTGGGAGGAGTCATCTGCTTCAAGCAGTTTCTAGAATTTTATCTTCAAAATTGTACCCTACAATGCATCCATACCAGTTTTAAAATAAAGTGATTTAAACCACTAGTTAAATTATTCAACTACTTTTTCCCAAATCTTTATGTCAATTTTTTCCATGGATGCTCCGTATTTTTCCAAAGCTCAGTCTAGTCCAGCACATGCACTTCGTGGAAATCTTGCAACCCTCACCATCATTCTGCAGCCTGCAGGAGCATCCCAGAGCCAAGAAACTCACCTGTTTATAGGAAAGCCACTCATAGGGTTGGTCTGGTTTCCGAGAGCCCAAACAAGGGCCATTATCTACAAAAAAACAAACAAAACAAAAACAATGACAAAGCAAAGAATGACTTTAACATGTATAAAATAGTCCTGTATTTTAATGTGTACCTCACCTTATTCATTCAAATTACAAATGATGAGCTGGGATTAGGAATATTTTCTCCCTAGGTTTTGGTCTGATTTTTTGTTTATTTTGTTTCTTGAATTAGGGAAGAGAGGGTGATAAATAGGAGAAAAGACAAATACAACTTTTAAGGACACTCAACTTGTGAATTCCTCTTTAACATACTATTGGCTTAGACCAAAAGTCAGTAGCTAAGTGGTAAAGCAATCCTACAGTAGGTTTTCAGAATAGGTATCACTCAAAAATGTCTAAGGAAGTTTAAAGCACTGTAACTCAGAATATGAAAAGGAAAATGTACTTTTCATGTCTCTAAATTCTGATAGCTGGAATCAAGCAGAATCATAATTACATGAATGAAGTTCTATCTGTAAGAAACAAAAATGAAGAAAAGATCCAAAGTGAGGAGAAATAAGGAGGTAATTGTGAAGGCAAAGTTAAGAAATACCAGCATGTGTCCTGATTCCAATTTAGGTATCAAAGAAGCAGAAAAAAAAAAACTCTACACAACTGGCTTCACTATTCTAGGTTTTAATTCAGAAAGGAATTCTTTTTTTTTTATTAAATTCTTTTTATTGGTACATTGTAGGTATACAACACAATTACATTTCTCATTGGGAATTGTAGCTTTACATAATGCATCTTGGTTCTTATTTTTTCCCCAT
>NW_004624769.1:15539730-15564568 GCF_000247695.1 Heterocephalus glaber
CTTTCCTCTGGGCTGGGAGCAGCGGGAGGGATGGTGACTGGGAAGCCCCTTCCTCTGGACCAGGAGCAGTGGGATGGTGGCTCAGAAGCCCCTACCTCTTGGCCGGGAGCAGCGGGACTCAGTACCGTGGTCTGTTGGTCTGGTGTCCTCTGCGTCTTTGTAGTGTGGAACCAGGTGGCTGTACAGAGGAGCGGGCGGTGGGGTCCAGTGGATTGTTGCTGGGGCGCGGGCTGATTTGGCGTGTTCTGCATGACTTGGGACCTCGGTAGGGTGTGCGCCTACTCTTTAACTCTTGAAGCTCATGTTTTAGTAACCAAAAGCCTATGCTGTAAAAGCCAGGCAGTTTTCCTCCTGGAGCAGCACGCCTTACTGGGATGTGAAGTTGGATGTCCTTGCACCTTTTCCAGGCTTTGGGAGGTCTGTCCTCTTGTACTGAGGTGCACCAATTTGTTCCTCACACTGGGCACCACCTGTCACTGGTAGATTGTCCTGTATCTTACATATTGAACCAATCTCTTATTCCTGAGAATAGGTCAGTTCGCGTAAAGTGTTGTGTGTCATTCCAAGAGACAGTGCTGCAGATAAGCCCCCTTAAAAGTTATGGTGCTATATGGTTTTAGCAAGCAGGTATTAAATGAAAGGCATTTCTGGTCTATAGTATGATCTGTGGAGATGCCATGGGTTGTTCCAGTGCATTTTCAGTCCACAGCCACAGGCATGAAAGTTGTTTCTGTATGAGAGTCTGTAGAGGTTTCAATCCAGTCAGCTGGCTCCAAGGCAGGGTGGCATCCAGAAAGGAATTCTGATTCGGTTTGAGAAAGAAAGCAAGAGAATGGTCCCACCTTGGGCCATGACAAGCTGGGTCCTATTACCCAGATCTATGCGCTAGAGAAGTATGATGCTCATGGAGATTCAAGTATCAATCAGGAAGCAAGACACACACGGGCTTCTTTGCTATCCCTAAAAAAGTGTCCTGATGAAAACAGGAAGAATCTTACTCTCAGACCTTCTTGAGTTTACAGAATCTGTAACAAAGGCAGAGCAGTACATGACAAGTTGTGTCAGATGTTGTCTTCAGATGGGGGGAAAATACATTAGCCAAATGAAATGATCCCCTTTTACTCCAAGACTGACAAACTGCAGCCAAGATCCCAATCACACCCACTGCCTGTCTTTGTAAATATAATTCTACTGAAACACAGCCACAATTGTTCTTTTTAAGTATTGTCTGAGGTGCCACTCAAGTATTTGCAACCAGGAGCATATGTCTGTGCAGCCTAAAATATGTACTCGCGGGCCCTGAATGACAAATTGTGCTGATTCTAGCTCTAACACAGTGGTGGGCAAGCTCCAGGCTCACTTGCAGAACTTAAAAAGTATACCATACCCAGGCCCTACTAATAAAATCTTTGATATAATTAAATGGGGATTAGGCTTGGGCCTTCCTATTTTCTAAAGGTCCCCCAGGTGATGCTAAATCACCTGTTTGTAGGAAACAGGTGATTTTAAATATTTCCTGTAGTCAAGAAGGCTCCATGCTCAAATACATGCCAGACTTTATGGAGAGTCACACTACTATAAAGTGTGGTTAGGGATGAGAGTCCTGATAAACAGGGAACTCAATCTTTGTAAATGACTTTCCAGGTGCAGTTTTAAAATACTAGGTTTAAAAATTCTAGGCTGGCTTCTCCCATCATTGAACAAACTTCTGACAACTTTATCCAAATGCTGGGCTTTGCTCTTCTACAATATTTTAATTCTAAAATAGCCTAAGAAAATTAAAGTTTAGAATAAAAAGTTCCTCAGGGAAAAAACTGGCTTGAAAAGCAGTGCCCTTTAGTCAGAATAGTTTAAGAAGACAACTTACCTTCCTTCTTCTCTGAAACTTTTTTTTTTTTGGTACCAGGGATCTAACTCAGGACCTTGCACTTGTGAGGCAGGTGCGGTGTCATTGAGCTAAATCCCTAGCAAAACTTTTTTTTTGCAGTACTAGGTATTGAACCTAGGATCTTTGCACTGAGCTGCTTTCTTCCCTATAACCCTCTTAAGATTTGCTCCTGCTAAGTCACTAAGTTGCCCAGGTTGGGATCAAATTTGTGATGCTCCTGCTTCAGCTTTTTAAAGTTCTGGGATTGCAGGTGTGCACCACCATGCCCAGCTTCTCTGAAACATTCATAGAAAAACTTTCATTTTCTATTTCTAGGTAGAGCAAGTGACACCTGCCTGAAGTACAATGTAGGTCACCATGTTCCTAGATGAATCCCACTTACTGTTAACAATGGAAAAAACACACACATATAGGTATATACACACACACACACACAAATACATTTCATGTAGCTTATGCTATGCTGTTCTACCTAATGGATATTTACTATCACAAACAGTCCTCAACACTAACTTTCCAAAAGTTCATACATTATACAATATAAAAGTACACTTGTTTTCTCTTTAGAATAGGGCTTAATGAACTTGCTAGGCTTAATGGGATTAGTGGCCTAAATACAATGAGTTGAGCAATCCAATTGTACCATTACCAAGTAAAACAACAGGCACTTCTTGAATATGTATTGCTTCCAAAGGACGGTGGAGCATAGAGAAAACAACATCCCCTAGTCCCTGACCACAAGGAGATTACAATCTAGCTAACAATGGAAAAATTAAAAGGTAGCCAACCAAAGGTTAACAAAACAAAATATAGATCACAAAGACCATTTCTATAGAGGAACCTAGTAAAAGCAAAAGTGAAATGACTAAAGCAAAGAGAGAGTTTGCCTTCCTTCAACAGAGCATGCAGTAATAGAGCACCCACTGTGTGTAGGCACTGTGTCAGTGCTGTGGGAAGAGATGACAGGTAGCTGTGCTGTCCTCCAGGAGCAGAGGTGGTGGAACAGAAGGCCAAGTAAACACCTCTGTACCATGAGGGCTTACTACACAAGGAGGTGTAAGATGCTGAGAGGGAAAAGGGGAGAGATGCTTATGATAGACTAGGGATTTTATAGAAAGGCGAAATGCAACATGAGTTTCAAAAAATTAATAAGAAGCCAGGTGTGGTGGTATTCACCTGTAATCCCACCACTTTGGGAGGTCGTTACGGGAGGACCACATGTTCAAGCCCAGCCTGAGCAATTTAGCAAGGTCCTATCTCAAAAAGGCGGGGGGGGGGGGAGCGGCTGGGGATGTAGCTCAATGTGAAGGACCTGGGTTTAATACCCAGTACTGAAAAAAAATAAGTAAATAAAAATAAACTCTGGCTGCAGTTGCAAAGACTGGGCTTTATAATCAGTTAAAAACTTTTAAAAGTACATGAAGGTTCAGAGTTTGGAGACAGCCAAGGTGGTCTTGCTTGAATAGCATATTCAAAGGGGGCCTAGAAGGGAGGAGACAGATACCAGATATCAGGGTTTTTTTTCTCATCCATAGTTAATAATTAAGAGTAATCCCACAAGCCAACATTTCCAAAGTGTCTCTGAAGGGACACTGCTTCCTTCGGCTATCACTGTTTCTCAAAATATAGGTCTTGTGATCCAGTAAACTTGAAAAAACACTGGATTGAGACCAGCTGGACAGATCTCTTTACTGCAAGAAACATGAGAGCTCTTTAGGATTCTCCATAAGATACTGGATATATGGTATTTGGCCACAGGGAACATTTGGAGGGAACAGTGAGCTTTGGGACTGGCTCTGGACAAATTATGGAAGGAGAGAGAGAGGGGCATAAGCAATTCTATGTAGGTGAAAGATTTGTGCATGTGTGCCTTTCTGAACTAAAGCTACTCTTTCTTAAAGAGAAACAATAAGTGACAATCACAGAAAAGCAGGCAACAGGCTTACTTGACACCTGAATGCCCCTTTGGAAAACATCGTATAATGTTCTGACATCATCATAGAAGTACACCAAGGGCTCATCACTGTCAAGGAGTGTGGATCTTCGAGCACCATTGCTACCCTGTTGAAAAAAACAGGCAGAGAAATACATTAAAAATAAAAAGCCTTTGAAATGATGTTCTGATGGCTAAATGAAGCTGATCAATAGTTACATACACTCCCTCCCCTACTTATGTTATTTGTGGCAGGAACACTTAAAATCTCCTCTCTTAGAAATATTCAAATATATAATACAGTGTAATAACTATAGTTATCATCTGGTATAATCTATCTCCTCAACCTATTCCTTCTATTGTGTACCATCAATACATATAATTTCTATCTGTCAATTAGACATAAATAAATAACAAGCCTAACATACCCCTATGGTATCCCTGTCACTCATTACTCAGTGAGTGTTTGCTGAATGAAGAAAGTATAAGATTTGCTAACATGCTAATACAAATCAGTCATTCACCTACAGGTACAGTAAATACAGGTTTCAGAGACACAAAGCTAAGACAACACGGCCATGAAAAGGATCACTGGGGCTAAAACTTGTGGGAAAAGAAAAGAGGGTCACAGGCCTGTAACCACCTATCCTGCCAGACAAAGCCAAAAAGAGTGAGAAGACAACAGGAAAGAGCCACCACCACACACACACACTTTTTTAGTACTGGGGATACAACTCAGGACCTTATGCTTTTGAGGCAGGCGGTGGAATCACTGAACTAAATCCCAGCCCACACTGTGACAATTCTGACTGCTGCATAAGTACCACAGAGGACGCAATCCTGCTCACATCTGGTGGAAATGATACACCATTCAATTTTCCCTCTATGATATCATCAACATTTTTCTTGAAATTATTTCTACTGTTTCATCTCTCACCAACAGCAGTACAGTCCATTGGAACTTTAGTGTCTTGGATTAACATCTAATAGTTTAGAGCATCAGCTACCAGATATATGAAGGTGCAGACACAGGTCTTTCTTGGTTTTATTTGCGGCTTGGATAGGGGTGCAGATTTGAAGTCACTGAGCACCTTTCTCTAAATTATCTTCATCTGTTGGCTCCTAAGTATACCGAGATGTACAACAATTCCTAGCCATGGAAAGATGGCAGTTCCCAGCCTCAAGCAGTAGCAGGAGGAGCTGCTGAGTCTAGGGCCAGAGAGATACTAGGATGGGTCCAGATATTCACAGGAACCACAAAAGCATTTTTTATAGACTGATAAAAGCTCCAACACTATCATGTTAGAGCCTATTTTTAAAAAACTTAATTTAGGGTGGGGCCTTCACACTTGCATGATCAGGAAATTCTTGGAAAATTAGACTGATATAAGGACTGCTATCTAAAAGTGGAAGAGAGAATTTCTGGCTTGAGGTTTGATGAAAGAAAACAGGAATGAATCCATGAAGCAGGGGGTCAAAGAGCAAGGTAAGTTACTCCTAAACTTTTCCTATGCTTATTCAAAATTCAATACATCCTTTCAGTACCTACTATTATACATATGCATGTTTAACTCTTTTTTGTTTGTTTGCATTGCTGGGGGTCAAACCTAGGGCCTTGTACCTATTAGGTAAGTACCCTATCACTGAGCTACATCCCCTGCCCTTGTGTTTACCTTTTCATCTAATACTGCAAATAGTTTTCTGGAGTAAATATGACCCAATAATATATGCTAATCATCCTACTATCTTCTCTGTTTTGGCAGAAACTTTCTAATACCTGTAGTCATGATTGCAAACACAATTATCAGCCATAACATGGTACTTTATAAAACAAAGAAGTTTATTCTTCATGTTCATAAAGATGGAAAAGCCTCTTCATTTTAGAACCACATATTATTATTGGTTAATCTGAATTTGTTCTTTTCTGTGAAATGGAGATTCTCTAAGTTCACTTCCAGCATTTGTTTCAGTTAAATAAAATCACTGTTTTAAGCTATGAATGTGTAGACTATTAATTACACACCCAATAATGTACTAACTAAAACAGAAGTCCTCCAGAACTCTATTTTTACTTCAACAAATAGACTCAAATTCAGAAGGAATTTTGTAGCTTTCTAGTAAGCATCAGAAATCTCTTCAGCCTGGGTCAACCAAAAAGACCTAGGGTACCAAGGTTAAGGTAGGAAGGGAAAAGGAAAGGAGACAGAATGGCAGAGACTACGGAAAAGTAAGGAGTGAAAAAGATAAGAAGAGGTGTGCATAGTGCACCAGGGCCAACTACCATAAATCCCTTCTTCTAGGCCAGGGCCCAACCCACTTTGTGTGTGGAAACATGGCTGGCTGGGGGAGGTACTCATGACTGCTTAGGATGACACCTTCCCTATGTCTAACCATGACATTAACTCATTCAGGTCATTTCTGAATAGGAGCTCTTTAAAGCAACACTGCTTTCTGCATTCTGCAAAGGGATTCTTGTAGTTATAAATGGGGCAGAAGGAAATCAGGTAAACAAGATACAAGCTTGTTCTCAAAGAGACTCCAAGGGGCACTGGCTGAGAAGAGTATGGAGGAACTCAAAATGGACAGACAGGGCCTGGCGATGTAGCTCAGCGGCAGAGTATTTGCTTAGCCTGAACAATGCCTTGGGTTCAATCCCTAGAACCAAAGGGGTAAGTAAAAATAAGAGGAGAAAAGAAATGGACAGAGGGGTTTAGCCTGGAAGCAATGGAGCAAGAGTTCATCCTAGAGCCAAAATCCTCAAAAGTGTAGTCTAGAGGACATGAGGCCCTTGTCAGGAAAGGGAATTAGTGAGGCTCAATCAGAAATTCTGGAGTGTGATCCAGCAATTAGTGTTTCAACAAGTTTGTCAGGGGATTCTGGTCCAGGCTATAGTTTGAGAAGCACCATGGTAGAGACACTAGGGCCTATAGGAGGAGTGTGGTAAAGAACAAGATAATGCTATAGAAAGAAATCTACAGAGAGTGTAAGTGGTGTGTAGGACAGAATGGGGAAAAGAGTAGAGAGAAACCAATTTATTCAGGCCTTGACCAAGACAGTGGGGTGGGAAGGGGGCAAGGACAGCCATGTCACACCACAGTGCTAATCAAGCTAACCAATGGGATCTGACAGGTAACAGCATGCAGGAAAAAGGAGGAGGAAGAAATCTAAGAGCAGAGAAGACAGCAGTTCCATCTGATCAAATGGAAGAGTGTGGGTTGAGAGATAGGTTTGAGAAAAAGGCTAAGTTTAGCTTGGATTATGGAGACTATATCCCTTTCAGAGAGACCAACTATCTTGGTCAACATCCCAATTTTCATTTTGGGAATCACTGGTCTAGAGGATCATTTGATAATAAACTCTTAGCTAACTAATACTAGTTAGCTTTTAGTTTTGGTGGTGTGTGATCTTCAGGACTCTGAGAAACACAGAGGTAAAAATGGGTATTATATCTCTAATAAAGCCACCATCTTGATAACATAATCTGTAGATAAGGAATTATTCTAATGAACAATTAAACTAAATAGCAAAAGCTTGAAAATAAGCACTAAATGAGATTATGTGCCAAAAAGATACTAACTTCACAGTACATATGAAACTGGGTAAAAGGCCACACCATCATTAAATTATAAGCATTTCCTGTAATTTTGAGAGGAACGTGAATGTAATTGGGGAAGGATACTAAACAGTAAGTCTTGTGCTTTGAAATTTGTTGTTCTATGAAATGGTCATACATTTTCCTAAAGAATCATCATTTTTGATGCGCATTAGGTGTTTCCATTCTTCTTGAACAAAAATGTTAAACACTGGGTGTCTACAACCTTAGCTCTACCTGCAAGCCTGGAGGACTGAACCTGCAAAGCTTCAACAAGCAGAGCCCAAAGTATCTAATGTGTATAAAACAGAGCTGCTTCAGAAATGAGGTACTCAATTGCTGAGTTATCCAATTTGTGGGGCTATTTCTAGGAACATCTCCCGAAATGAAAAATAACTTGTGTGGCCTTCGATATATGGGGGTTTCCATGGTGCTTAAGTATCTACCCTGATGAGTCATTAAGACCGAGTAAGGAAGAATTATGGGTCTTTTATGTCTTCTGTTGCAGACCCCTTTAATGAGGCGTTTGCTTAGTTTTTTGAAAAACGATGGTGATTCAAATACACTACTGTCAAGTCAGTGGTCACTAGGATATTCCCAACATCTAATGCAAGCTAAGGGTCCTTTGAGGTCAGTCTCTCTTCATGCTGAGTTAGGAAATAAAAGCTCAGGTTGAATTAGGCTGAATTAGGAAATGAAAGTCAAGTTCCCCTTCAAAGCAAAAAGAGGGAAAGGCAGGGGCAGGAAAAGAGGGAGCATCACTATATCAGTGGTTCACAAGACTAGACCTCCTGGCAATATTTTACAAATAGGAACCCTTGGTGTTGAGTTATTCTGTGCCACTCCTATAATTAAAAGCAAAAGCAAATTACATCCTGAGGATTTTTTAGGGGCAGAAAGGCCCTAGCTTTATAAAGTATGGTCTCATTCGTCGTGTCTATAAAATGGAGATCTACAGCCCATAACAGGTAAATGCCTATTGGGTTACCATTTTTAACTTTCTCTGAGGAGAGGAAATGTGGGTGGGAAGGGCAAAAAGAAAAGGGAAGCCAAGGGTAAGAGGGAGGAGGAGGAATGAGAGGGAGAAGATAGAACTGAGAGGAGGGAAAGGTAGGGAAGAGGCCAAGTAATTTCTAAGGAGACTGCAGAAGACTTAGCTGGACTGTAATGCTAAAGCCATCTACAGGGAGAAGAGTAGCATGAAGAACCACAATGGCACAGATAAAAGGGACTCTTGTATTCCTTTCACTACCTTAAACATGGAGTAGATTCCTTCCAGCAATTTCATTTTATTCACTTGTTTCCAGACCAAAAATATCTACTTTTTTTCAATTATTTTTATTAGCACATGTTTGTAGTACATGCATTTTACAATCATCTTAGGGAGTGAGTACATGCACATAACACAGCTTATTTCTTTTTTTAATCCTCTCCCTCCCTCTTCCTCTATTTCCCCTTTCCCCCTTCTCATTCTTGTTGATATTATTAAACTTAGTTCATGTTTATGACATATAGTGTTTACATTTATTGAAGTTATTAGGAACCTGTACATGGCTTATCTTTCTTCTACTTATTTCCCCATCCCTCACCCCTCACCCCTCACCACTGGTCCCATGGACCACTTTCTATTTGCAAAAGATCATCCCTTTTCTCTTTCTATCCTTCGTTATTCTCATTGCTTGAATGTTGCTTACTCAAATGAGAGATACCATAGGATATTTAAGCTTGTGTATCTGGTTTTTTCCACTCAACACTGTATTTTCCAGGTGCATACATTTTCTTACAAATGTCTCAATTTATCCTCCTTTATAGCCAAATAGCATTCCATTATATATAGATATCACATTTTCTTTATCTCTTAGCTCTTTAGCTCTTTGGGAAAGATATCTAGCTCTTTGGGAAAGATATCTTTCTTTAGCTCTTTGGGAAAGATATCTAGAAGGAGGACAGCTGCTCAGTTCTTTGAGAAATCTCCATACTGATTTCTATAATGGCTATACTAGTTTATATTCTTCTGCTACACCTATGTCTTCAAGTGTTTTACCTATTTATTCTTCTAGTGGGTTTAATGTTTCTGTTTTACGTTTAGATCTTTGATCCATTTTTATTTTAAAGCATATGTTAAAGGAGAGACAGCCTATTCAACAAGTGGTGCTGGGAAAGCTGGATAACTGTAGAAGTTTGGAACTGGACCCTTATTTCTCAGTGTGTACTAAATTACTTCTTTTTATAAGCAGTACAAAACTGCTTTTCCATTCAGCAACCTTTCAGAGAGGTTCTCAGGCCATCAATCCCCATACTCAGCAACACTAAATCTTGATACAGCAAACCAGGTCTTCTGGAGTTGGGGCAGACAATGGGAGGGAAGGAGGGAAAGGTTAGTAAAAATGACTGAGATGTGATATGTATAGGTACCAATTTTCCCATAATTATCCCATAATAATTATTTATTTATCACAAATAATTATTTTGTATCACAAATATGTAAAACTAAAAAACAAATAAATGCCAGTCTATGAACAGACTCCTTCCTACACCCACCCTCACAATAAATTCTGGATGCTGATGGACAGGATTTTTAAATGATACCTAGACTCCTATAATACACTGAACTGTAGCAGTCACAGGGCAACAGTGAACCCTCAGCCTCACTATTCATGCTCACTATTTCACCAGCTAACTTCCTAAGATCCTTTATTCCCAAGTACAAAGAAAGTGCAGAAACTTCTTCATGCAGGAATGATGGAAGGTAACTGGATGTATTTACTGAGCACCAGCTAAAGACAAGCTACTTTCCAGATGAGGAAGTAGACTTGGGAACATTTGCCCTTCCTGGACAAAGTGATGAAGCAAAGCTTTACAACAAGCTTAGTGGGACATCAGGTAGGCTAAGAGTTTTGTGCTGTGGCTTGCAGGCAGGTCCCAAACTTGTCCCATCACTGAACTTCCAGGGTTACTAGTATCCAGCTAGGAGTTTTGATTCTTCAGTGCTTTCCTCTAATCCTTAGAGCCTTTTTTCTTTTAGTCCCTAGTTCATGCTCCAGTTTCTAACCCCTGAGTGCCCCATTATCCCGATCAGAGGATTTCTTAGGAAGAGTGCAGGCAAGGGCAGGAGGCTGATATAGCACTTAGCAAAATATCTCATCCCTAGAGAAACTCAGCCAGCTACAGAAGGGAAAATATCACCCTCCCATCTCAATGAAAAGGGAGAAAATTTGAAGTCACAAAATCCAAATTCTCACAAACATATAATGTTCCAAAATAGGATTTCAGCCTATATTTAGACTGCTTTGCCTTCTGCTTTGCCTCTGTCTAATCTAAAGGGACCGAGTCTCTATTGCCCACCTTTTGTCATCTGGCCTTTTGGGTGCTGCTGTGCAGAAAGATTTTGTTAAGAAACATGGGTAGCAATGTTTGCCATTTTTCATTTGGCACTAGTTGGTCCCATGTAGGGAAGCTATTTAAAACTTAAACATTACAGCACATGTTTCTGTCATTTATGTGTGTATAAGTTCCTTGTCTGCTGAGGCCTATGAAAAGTAGCATTATTTGTAAAATCACATTATGTTTTCAGCCCTGCTTTATCATATTCCTATACAGTGAACATTAGCTTTTTCTTCCCGATTAAAGGGAACCAAAACAAATAGATTTGGGGTTTTTTTCTTAATAATAATGTCTTTCTTTCCTTGAATTCCTAAGATAGCTACTTAATGCTGCTGAGGCCTGCCCTTGGCACAAAGGCCCGAAACTCTTTCTCTGGTTCTCTGTAATCGGTTCTCTATAATCTCCGCCCCTCACCTGTAGAACACCCAGCCCCCACCAGGGCCATCAGCTCTCCTTACTGGCACTGATACTTCTTTCACTCCCTGCTAATCCCCACTCACTTGCTAGATGTGTTTCCAAGTCGGCAGACAAACCTTAAAAACACCTTAAACTCAATCTCCTATAGTGAATATAGTAAGAAATAAGGAAAAAGAATTTAGAAAAGTTTTACATAGTTTATTTTAGTAAGAAGATTGTTAAGTTTTAGAAAAGGTGTTCACATCTTTATTTGACCACCTGCATGATTATTTTGTGATCAAGATCCAGGGACAAACAGACTATAGGGAACAGTGATTGGGAACCTAAGATTACAAATGGGAAGTGAGAGTGAACACCTCAACACAATCAAGGATGACTCACAGATATGGAGCCAGAGCAACAGACTAGGAGATTCTCTCATGCACCTCTAGTTGAATACAAATCTGATAACTGTTTTCTGCTCCAAAGCCTTCCAGAGGTGAGAATTTGGTTTGTATTTATAAATGACTACATAAATCATACTGTGTCATATTTACAGACATCTGCAGAAATATCCAGATGCTACTACTGTTCCTAATATCACTGCCTTCTTTTAGTGTTCACCTCCCACCTGACTCAAAATCATTAGTCTAATGCCGCTGCTGTATGGCTGGCTTTCACACCCCTTCTACAGGCCCTGGTGTCAATGACAGTCAGCGATACCACCACTCAACCTCACCTGCCCTTCCCCAGGAGCCTACACTCAGGCTTATTCCTAAATGTCTGCCTCATCATAAAATTTAATCTTGCCTAACTCAAAAAGGGCTCCTGGGATCAGATTTGGGCCAACATGTCCAAATCCACAAAGGAATAGTCATTTCAGGGGTTTCTGATACTGTTACCCTATAGGCTTCCACAAGTCTACATAAAAACTTACGACTAAGTGATATGTTCTCTTCTCTTGCACAACTTGCTTATTTCAGTTTATAAGCAAGCCTACATATGCATAAAAATTGATTATGTGGTGAAGGGTGATTCTACCAGCCACATGGAAAAATCCTCCTCTAAAACACACTCCATATACTAGGACAAAGAATCCTAGTTCTTGTTACAATGACAACATGAGCTGAGTGGTCTGGGGTTTATCTGTGTAACCCACGGCATTGAGAAACCCTCCAGTGGGCTGTGGTGACTTTTGAATTTTAAAACCACTACAGAGCGGGTATACTACATTTAGCTTCCTTCTTTCAAGTTCTTGCCCGAAATGAACTTCTGATGGCATGAAAACAGTTGCTTGTATTGATTGCTTTTATTTAAAGATGGCTCTTACCCTCAGCCACTGACAGAAGGAGACCTAAACAGTTCTTCCCACTGGCCTTTAAGTTTCAGAAGGCAGAAGCCTGTCCTGCCCTGGTATTGTGCACATCACATGGCAGAAGCTCAAGTACCTGCTGAATTAATACATATCTGGTGACTACTCTCTGTGACTTGTGGAGGATTACATCCAAAGCTTTACATCCTGCATGTTAGATTTTCTGGAGCATATGATTAAAATATTAAGGCAAGTTGCTAACCATATACAACCCAACACATGGATATGTAAGTTTCAGTCTTTCGTGCAAATCACCTGGCTATAAAGTGAGGGCACTAAACTGATGATTTTGAGCCAGATGACCTGAATGTTATGAGATCATTTAATGTGAAACTAAGTTTTCCTACTTGGAAACAAGTTATCTTCAACATGCCGGTTCTGCATATTAAAAGATCTGAATCCACACTTGAACCAAGGTCTACTAACACTGACTCAGTTATAGACTAACTGGTTTAGTCACTGGAAGTAAATTTTTAATCAAAGTTCTGATATTCTTAAAATTAAGTCTTAGACCAAGGGCAAACAAGTAGTATAACATTTTATTTGTTGCAATTCATTCCCTTCTCTAATGTTTGAAAACAAACAAGTAACAAAAAACATGGGTTTTCATTTAAGTACTTATGACCTTGTGGCAGTTGTCAAAAAACCTAATTTGACTCATATACCATCTCGATGTCCATATCACATCTCTCAACAATGAAAGGTGCTCACATATTCTATTATCTTCTTTACCAATTAGTGTGGTTCTCATCTATACTTCATAAAGGTTTGCATACTAAATGATAGGTAGGCATACAAAACCAGTAGCTCTAAGTTCTGCTCTGACCACATCTGTGTCCAATCCGGTTCAAGAGTAGAGGATTCAGGAAGGGCAGAACCACTCAAGTTTTCATAGCTCCATGCCTTTCTTCCCTCCCCTACCAAGTCCTCACCTCCCACTGATTCCTGACCATTCCCAAGCTATAGCCAACAGAATCTAGGCTCCATTTCTTATCTCACCTGCCTCTCCTTCTCCTCTTTCCATCACTACCTTTGGAATCCTATGCCTGCATATTCATTTTCAGAAAAGGCTGCTCTCGAGTTTCATGGCTCTAGCTACTAATTCTTCAGGTTTACCTGGACTGATCTAAACTTCCCTTATCCTTTCTTAATCCCTCCCCTGAGCCCTACTTATAATACTCAACTTTCTACTACCATAGCAAGGGCAGCATAAAGCATTTCCAGATCTGCCACCAGCTGTATCAAACAACCTCATCTCTTCAGGTTCAGTATTCTCATGTGTGAAATGTGAGGGTTAAAAGAGAAAACCTTCGAGGAAGAAAGAACATTTTCTGGACACCTACTGTGTGAGAGGCAGGCACTGCATGTCTGGGCAGTCTTCTTGCAGTAGTAAAGGAGGGGAGGGATACTCATTTGGGTGTTCCAGATAAAGAATATAAAGGTCAGAACAGTCAGATGTGTGTGCATAGGGCTTCCTGGTATCAGCAGAGGGAAAGGCCCAGCCTCTGCCACAGCTCTCCCTCCTGGAATGCTTCAGGCATCAATATGCTCTCACCTGTCTTTCCCTTAAGGGCAGCACCAGAGCCTGGGCACTAACCTATCCCACAAGCCAATTCCAAGCCACTTCAGGAAAGATCACCCGCACTAGGAGGACATGGGGCTCTCAATCTCAGCAAATAATCTGTGACAAGCAGACACAGAAATCTCACACATTAAATATGAAAGTATTTTAAAAACCAGCAAAGCAACCAACCCCACAAAACCTACTTCATCCTCTGCTCACAGTACAGACCTTCAGAAGATGAATGTTGTTCTCTGACCGGCAGGGAAAGCTGGCTTTCAGGTCAATGATGCAGATTGTGAGCAACAACTGTACACAGAGGAAGGGCTTAGAAAATGTGGGCCTGGATCAAACCATGCTTACAAATTTAAGGCAGGCTCTTTGCATTCTGGTCCTGATGCCAGCTGCCTCATTCATGCTACTGAAGGTCAAACCACCTTTCCTGCACAAGCCCATGAGTAGTAACACTCTCTTAGGACCCTGAGGGTCCAGAGGAAATTTCAGAAGGTATAACTTACATAGAACCTCTGTGCTGCTGTAGAAAAGTGGGGCTAGAAAACAGCCAGCAAGGGGCATGATAATAAGTGGCCATAACAAAAAGTGCAGCCTTTTCTCAATTTAACACTCATGGAAAGCTGATAGGAAGAGGAAGGTGATAGAACCTGTATGAGACAGGGGAGGAGGAGGAAGGGTAGGAACTGCCAAATGGTGTTCACTTGTTTTCAAAGTAGGAACAAAGCAACATTTCATTCTGGCAATCAGCTCCTAAAACAGTATCAGATATACAGGAATTTCATCAATATCGTATGAAATGGAATTCCTTTTTTCCTGAGATACAGGTCCATGCAACAGTGCTAATTAGCTATATCAACACATCTGTAATTACTAAGCACCAGACCTCCAAAGCACTTTTAAATTTAAATTTTACATTCTTTTAAAAGAAAGACCAGTATCTTAGAAATCTAAGACCTATAAATTCTACAAATCAGAGCTAGAGCTGTAAGAGAAAAGACAGAAAACCTACACTCATAAACTGGATAGTAAAATTACAGATTTTCATTTTCTTTCTGCTAATCTGTAATTTTAAATTGTTCTACAGAGAATGTATGTAATTATTTTATTAAGACATAATAATTTTATGCTAAGCTGGAACTTAAAAACCACATTGTAAGAGCTTTCAGAATTTCTCATATAAAAACTAGGCATTTCGTTACTGCTAAATTATAAACATTTAAACTCTGCACTTGCCAACTACCCTTCTCATAATGGTTGCAAAACTACTGTGGTACTCCAGGTGCTCCCTAGCAAAGAAGGAATGCCAAAACCTCAATCCAGTCTAGTAGGCAAAGTTAAACTCTCATCCTAATGTGTATATGATTAGTTGAGATAGGATACGAAGGTACGTATCTTTATCTTCTCAATAGAAATAAAGTGTAAAGCCAACTTTTCTTGGCAGTTCAGTCATTCTATATTTATATATGTATATATGACATGAATTAGACTGATGTATCTTTTATATATTTTAGGAATTCATCTAAAATTAATCCAAGAACTCACCTAAAATAAAACAAAAAACTAATATCCTATAAATAACAAAAACCTACTAATCAAGTCAGGAATTGTACATTTGCTCCCTAGGGCAATCAATGTAGAGGAGATAGGGAGGGCCTTGCACCTCTCCATCTAAAAGCAGTAAATAAGGCAATTCTGTGTTTCAAAACATCCTTCTGCATACATGTTGAAAGTAATAAATACTGAAAAGTAATTCTACTTCAGTAGAGGAATGCAAACAACCACAAAGCAACGAGCAGGTAAAGCATTAAAGTGACACCAAGAACTTGATTTCTTCATTTTTCAGAATTTTGGCTTTTGTTTGTTAATAAACCTTGAAAAGAGACTAAGAAGGAAGCAAGGAAGAGCAGGAACACTAAGGAAAATACTGCTAAAGGGGTCTTGAGGTAGCACTAGGCCAGTGGTGGCAAACCTATGGCACAAGTGCCAGCCACAGCGGGCTGTTCGTTATCACTGAAAGCTCTAAAAAGTTTCCCTTACTCTGAAAAGTTCCTACCCTCATCTTATCTTTTGTGAAGTCTTAGAGTCCCTTTCAGCAGTTTCAGAGTGTTTTCTAAGTATCAGATGTGCCGCAAGTATAATTCTTCTTCCTATAACATTTGATGATCCTCTTTGTTGCTGGAATATCACACCTGTTAGGGCAGAAACTCTATGCTGTCTTTTCTCAGCAGTGAATCCTCTGTACCTACCACAGAGCCTGGAGCAAGGGAAAAGCTCATGTTGATTTCTGGAATGATCTGTGTGACTGTGAAGGCACAACCAACTTACTTGACCTCTTTTGTCTCTGTGCCTTTTGGCTCTACTTCTGCTTGTTGAACACACTGATGTTTACTACGATCCTCACAGACAAATACTTGGATGTGATTGTGACTTTGATCAATATTACCTTCAACAGGGCTTTACTAATCAGGGGAAGCTGAGAGAAAACTCAGGACGCAGGCTGGGCCCCCCACTTACCGCCACTTCCACCGACTGCATGGAGAGGTCACATGGTGGCTTCAGGGCCTTGGGCCTCGTGGCGTACCAGAAAGTAGTGAGCGCAGCAAAAGCTCCGAAGCCCATAAGTGTATTGGTAGGAAGGGTGCGCACGTACTGCCGGATGTCAACCAGCTCTGGCAATCGAAAATACTGGAATAACTCGTGGGCTTGCATGGTCCTGTGCTGATGGTTCCCTAAGATGAATTCTGTCAGAAGAGAAAAATGTCATATTCATTCCCAGGCAGCAGAACTCCTTTCCAGAATTCTCAAAGGTCAACTACCTAACTCTATATAGCTGGCTGACCAATCAAGGCATTAAATGCACAGTCCAATGGTCTAGGTCTTTTTCTGGCTGTCAAGTTTCATTTTTCTACAAACATAGTAGGAATTCACTTTTTTTCTATCTCTCCATTATCTTGTATAAAAGGAAAACAATGATCTTGCTTTCATTAGCCACATTAAAACAATTTTACACACAGAGAATGCTTGCCATAAAATGCTCAAATAAGTGGTACATGTTTCTACTTTCTTCCCTGACAGGACATCTCAGTTCTCTGCTACCTAATCAAATACACTCAACTCTCATTATGAAGGTTAGTGGGGATACAAGTGAAGAGGAACAAATAAGCCCAAGCTACCTAAGAGCCATCAGTTTCTATTTCTTCCAAGAGATCTCAGAACAAGTTTTCCAGCTGGTAAAACAGACCAAGCTAAATTTCAACACTTCTCTCACCTTCCCTGTACTTTTCAAAAGTGACATATAAGTGTGAGGAAACCACAGGTGGCTATTACAATTAGATCATTTAAAAAATATTTCCCAAGATACTATACTTAACATAAATGAATAAATTGGTATGCATAACTTTAAACCAAGTATCAAATATCTAGAGAGAATTTTTAATGTAGTATCTGAGAAAAAGTAGAAAATAGTAATTAAGATCCTAGATCTGGAATCAAATCTTGATTTACAGCTTATTAGTTGTATAATTTGGCAAAAATTACTTTACCTCTCTGTACCTATTTCCTCATCTACAAATGGAGATGAAAACATTGTCCATCTCCCTGGGCTTTTGTGATTACTAAATGACTCACATAAAGACCTTAAGATGGTGCCACACACCAATAAGTGCTCAATATAAATGTTAGATATTGTTATTATTTCCTCTACCAATGCTCCTGTGATTTGTCCTAAGTGCAGAACAGTAAGTTATTCAGGTAATAAAAAATGATGCCTATAATTTACAAATAAAATTAAGAAGCTAAAACACATAGAGGAAAATTAGATGAATAACTTGATATATATACATATCTCAAAGCCCCAAATTCAACATTACAATTTACATATAGACTAGTCTAAAATTAAATGTTCAGTTCAGATAATAAGAATAATCATAAAATAAAAATTATTGATGAATAACTGCTCTAAAATGTGGCAGCCAAATGAAGGAAATAACAGAAATGAGCTGAAAGACTTTTCCCAAATACTCCTTGGCAATGCAACAAGTGCTCACATTGTAAGTTCAGATGGTATTTGTGAGCTACTTACTATAATCTTTTCAATAGCTAAGTCACAGGAATGAAAAGATTTTTTCTTTTTAAATATAGAAATCTTGTATTTAAATTTAAATCTATAGTAATACATAATGTATATATATTTTTCCCACAGAGTAGCAGCATGTTGGGCTATTTTTACTGACCAGTAGTTCCACAGGACCCAGAATAACGCATTTGCCCAGCTCAGTCAATCTTGTGCTACCATGGCTCTGGGTTCGATACACACACACACACACACACACACACACACACACACACACACACACACATGCACGCACGCACACAGAATGTCAAGGTTTGACATGACAACAGAGAACAGATAAGTAAATGGCTTCAGGTTATAATTCTAGACAGAAAGAACCAGCACTTACAAAACCACTCGCCATCTGTGCCCCCAGCAGCTGACTGTTAGGTGACACGCCACTGCAGAAACAGAAAAGGGTGGCGAAGCTGGGGGTGGAGCAGGGGCTAGAGGAGCTCAGCCAGAGCTTACCCAGCCTGAGGTCTTTTAGGGCATTAGTCACATGCTGAGTCTACACTGCTGCCCACTGGGCTAAAGGTAACTAGCAGACAAAATCCATACTTGACTTCTCAGGAGAACAGAGGGTGGAGGATGGGCCAATGAGGAGCTGGGAGCAGAGTCACCCCACTGCTCCACCCATGGGCAGGGACCGGCACCACTGAGCATGTTGCTGCCAGCACCAGTTCTACAAACAGACGCTGTTTTCTTTCTGCTCAGCTTCCCAATAGCAAGAAACAATGGGCATATTTTTAAATCACTGAAGGAAGGATAGGATGTTGGGTGATATGTCTAACCAACATGAGGCATACCCAGAAAGAAAGAGACTGCCAAGAGTGCATTCAGAGCAGATTTATTCTAAATGAATTCATAGGAATTGAGCTATTTCTGTCACTTTGCATATATGAGTGCCTAGTGTATGCCAGGTACTGTGCTAGGAGCTGGGCAGACAGTGCTAATGACAAGGTCTGAGCTTTCAATGGGCTAACCATCTAGATGAGAAGATATGAAATTAAACAGGCAAGGTCTGCTAGGGATCGGGGGAGACTTCAAGGATAAGCAGACAAATCAAGTCCGAGTCCTCTTGGCACTGTGCAGTAAGACTGCACAAGGTACTGCAACTCTATAAATAAAACAACCTTCAAAATCAAATGTACAAACTTACCCTGCCCTCAAACCACTCCCATCTTCTAGTTTTCTTATTATCCTGCAATACTCCAAGTCTGAATAGGAATATCTACCCCTTACATACACACCTTTGCCCTTCTCCCTTCTTTCTCTAAAGACCCTGAAGTAGTTTCCATAAAATCTAGATCGTGTGGATTTACAGGGGTTGTTAAAACAGAATCACATCCCTGAGTGAAAAAGCCAAATAATTCCTCTCTAAACAAATATAATCATACACAAGGGTTAATTTATGTTAAGCAGTGGCAGCCAAACTATGAGCTGCATCGTGCTAACAAAGTTTAGGGAAAAAATTTTTTTAAACTTCAGAAAATTACAAATTTAACAGCATGCATGTAAGAACATTTTATTAGATATGAATCTATAATACTAAGCATTTAAATCCAGCCAAATTCTTACATTTAGTGGATAATGACATGCTATGGCAGTTTCATCCGTGCCTCTTAGCTGGCAGCCAGGTAACAAGCTGCAATCCAACTTTACTCAGCAAACTGGTTAATGCCTTGCATAGGAAAATACAGTCTATACATGAAGAACTAAGACAGTGCGTCATTTAGATTCACGTAAAGAACAAAATTCTTAAGCATCAAATGGACAGAATTATAAATCTTTTCCCCTCTGTTTACTTAAGGAAATGATACATGGCTATTTAAAAATGGAAGCACACCCACGACATTCAAAGAAAACTGGACATACTAACCTTTATAGGGTATATGTGAATATAAATGTCATGTTTTAAGATTCAATCCTAACAAATCTTGTTGTAAGATTGATGCATTTGCAAATAAATGGTTAAAACTCATAGACAGGTTTTTCCTGTCTCTGTCCAGGTTTCAACATTTCAAAGGTGTTCTGTTGGATTTTTAAAGTATTTTTTTCAAAAAATTTCCATATCATTATCTAAGGAAGTAAATATGCCAGGCACATAAATCATGCTTCTGTTGCTAAGAATATGATTCAATGGGCTTACAGGCTTAGTAAGCTAGTATTCTCCACAGAGAACATACAAGCCTACTGACAGCTTCTCCTTCTCTACACTTACACTCCTGTGCACCTTTCTTCCCGCCACTTACAAAAAGTGTTTGCTCAGCTGGGTTCTTGGAATTGCCTACAAAGCTGGAATCACAAACCACAGCACAACAGGAACATAACAATGATCAGGGAAATCAGGTACAAGCCCAGCATAACAAATCAGAGTAAGCAGAAGATGGCCTCTGAATAGATGTGGGGAGAGGTAGAGGTAGTAGGGTGGGGGAAATAGAAACACAGGCTCAACTTCCAGAAAACAGAAAACCTTGCTAACAATCAGCATTTCCTTAGTGTTTTAGAAAGATTTTCACATCTTGCATGTCTTGGAATGTAACAATAGCAAAAATGATGAGGAAACCAAGGTCAGAGACTTAAAAGCTTCTCCAAGGTGCTTGTCAGGAACAGGACATCACTCTGAGTCAAAAACCAATCTACATGAATGACCTCTGCTGGGCCACTGACTTTATCTACTGAGAACATTGACAGAGTTACCTGAACAAGCCTTCTTCAGCCAACTTCAGATTAGGAACCACCAGACCAGGTTCTGAGGGTCCTCCCAGAAGCAACACTCCATGGTTCCGTGAGATCCACCTAAACTCCCCACATCTTACATAAATGCTAGCCTTTATCCTATCACCCAGGCCCCTGCACATGTGGGTTCCCAGCCCACACCTCTTACCACTGTGTTTATATTATGAAAAAAGTGGCTTAAAGTCAAAGGAGACTCACAAGGGCATCATTCTCTAAGGACATGGACACACACACACATACACACACATATCCCTCCTGAAATTCTGCAAACTTTTACTTACATTAGCATTTTATTTTCTTCTTGTTTACAAACCATAAAACAGGTGATCTAGATAATTTTTCCTTCTGAAGTTCATCAAGCTAAATAACAGCAGTCTGATGGAATGTTTCACTAAGAATGCAGACCTCAAACAAACCCACATAAATGGCACCCTTGCTCTGGCATCAGCGAATTAAGAAATCCTGACATCTTTCCTTAATGCAGCAAGCCAGGCTGGCAAGATGCTGCCATTCCTTGTTCCACCTCTCTCCTCATACAATGGGCTATTTACAGAAGGCTGAAAGTACCCTCTTTGTCCAGCACTGGCTGGGCAGAGCTTGAACCTCTGGGAGGAACAAGAGAGCAGCAGCTAGGCCATTTGCTGTTATTTCAATCTGCCACTCCGAAATTGTCAGACTCATGCTCCTTAACCCTGGCTGGCAAATTACCTAACACTAGATTTGCTTAAGACATCGCCTCTTGAACCAAAAGAGCAGTCAGGCTGTCCCTAGAGACGGAGGGAGGTACATAAGTTACAAAGGGATGCCAAAGTCTCTCAGAGAAGAAGGCAGATGCCAATGTCCAAACCCCATTCCTCGTTGGAATCTGTGACTGTGGTTACTGCCCTTGACCCATCACATTTTCAGTATGAGAAGGGGAAAGACCATTTGGGTAACTTTGGCATCCCATGCACAAATAAGCAAGTGGTTCCACAGAGAATTAATTATTCTCACCCACTGTCTTGGGGCTTTTTTTTTTTTTTCAACTAAGTGCAATTAACCTTAAACCAGTGGATTTTTCATTTTCATTAAAGTGATCCAATGAATTACCAGTTCAATTTCCATGCAGATATAAAAAGGAGAAACAAAATAGAGATGTCCTGTATTTATAAACTTGATTTTATAAAATACTCAAGTTAAATACGTCTACACAGTACTTATACTACTCCCTGCCCATCCTTTCTAAAGTTGTCACAGGAAGAATAAGACACAAAGCTTTTAAAAACAAGTACAAAGCTATACTAATTTTTAACCAGTAAGATTACGGCCATATTTCAGTCATATTGGCCACAGGCCACAATTATCATATATACATCCCCTCGCCCAAAAGGTGCTACTTGAAAGATAAATTTTTTCCCACTTGAAAAGGTAAATTTTTGAAAATGAGATAATCAAATATTTACTTATAGTACTTTATGTATTCATTAAACTTCATATATATATTTAAAAGACATGACAAAACAAATTACTTTAGAAATATTGTTTTTTAAATTCACAGTTGAGCCAGGTGTGATGGCAGTTGCCTGTGATCCCAGCATTCAGGAGGCTGAGGCAGGCTTACCATGAGGTGGAGGCCAGCCTGGGCTACATAGTGAATTTAAGGCCAGCCTGAACTACATAGCAAGACCCTGTCTCAAAAAACCAACCAACCAAACAAATAAACTCACAGTTCATTAATATTTTATTCAAATTATTTGACCATGCATCTTCAAACAAGGTCTTAGGCATCTTTAAAGCTACTTTGAAGTATCCAGCAGGTTTCTATGAGGTTTCTTCACATTTTCTCTTCCATTTAAATTGTTTAGGTTGAAGCATTTTAAAAAATCATGCATGTAGCTATTACAGAAAAATATTCTCCCAAGTCCATAAGAGCATATTTGAATAGTAGGATAGTAAAGAATTTTGTCCTATGGGTCCACATTTATATAACTAAACCTCATATATTATTGCTTTTAAATCTGATATTTAAAGACCTTTTTAACAATATTTAACACTTGGTTTTGTAAGGTCAAACTCCAGTAAATAATTACCCAGCTAGTGTTAATATTTCTTTAACTTAAAAAAAATCCAATTCAGTTATTTAACCTTTACAAGAAGACAAGACTAGGACTGGCAGAGATGGGTTTAGGACTAAGTGCCTTCTCAAAGAAAATGGCTGTAACACACCCCATTGAATGACAGCTTTATTGAGGTTTTAATACAAGGAGTGAAAGACCGTATGGGGAAACCCTCCCCTCATATTAGGGCATAAAAATTGTTTTATTCAGATGTGAATACAAACTGAAGAAAACTTGCAGACTGGTTCCTGAGGTTTGGAGGTAAAGCATATAACATAAATGTGTACATTCAAGAGTACACAGCAAAGCAGTGGTAACTGCAGAGGAGACCATGAAGGCAGCAGATGCTTCCAAGGAATTCTGCATGGGATGGGCACATGTTGAGCTGGTCCTCAAAGGATGAATCCAGTCTAAGAAAATGAACTATGCTTCACGCCGTAGGAACAGAATCAAGATTATGAGGAGCTAACCCTCCGCCAGCACAAATATTTGTTGGCAAATTAACCTGGAACAAAGGAGAGTTACATTGGAGGGGAGAGGGGAAGAAAGGCATTCAGAGAAATCAGCTGAGCCACAATTTCCTCACTGCTGGTTAAGCATGTACGGCGTGTCAAGCACTGTGCTAAGCAATTACACATGACTAACGGCAATCCTCATAGTAGCCTTTATTTCTGTGTGAGGCTGTGACTGCCTTCAATTCAAAGAGCAGGACACCGTGCTTAGGAGTTAAATGTCCTACTCCTGGGCTGTGGAAGAAAGGACTAGATCCCAGGTGTGAAGCCAATGTCCATGGACCTGGAGAGCCAAGTACTGTCACATGTTTCTGGTGATTTAAATCCAGACATGCAAGGCCATCCTGATGGCAACAAAAAACCACAGTACAGTGTTTTTGAAAGCCAGGATATGAACACATATACCCATCAACAGATGAGAGAATGAATAAAATGTGGTATATACCTACAATGGAGTGTTATTCAGCATTTCTATGATATTGATAAATATCACAGCATGGGTGACATGGGCGAACTTTGAAAACATCAGAATAAGTGAAATAAGCCAGACAAAAGAACAAATATTGTATGATCTCAATTATATGAGGTACCGAGGTCAGCAACTTCACAGAAAGGAGAACAGAGGTTACTAGGGGCCGGCACTGGGTAAGGGAGACATGAGCGTTATTACCTAACGGGTACAAACATTTTGTTTGGGATGATAGAAAATTCTGGAACTGGATAGTGGTAATCATTATTTAGCTCTATGAAAGTACTCAATATGATTGTGTAACTATACACTTAAGAGCAGTTAAAATGGTAAAGTTCATGTTAGATATATTTTGGTACAATAAAAAATTTCAAATCATGGAGGTCCCGAGTCATGCGGAAGACGCCAAATCACCCTGCTGCAGACAGGCAGGTCTGCCCACACCCTACCGAGGTCCCCAGTGGCGCGGAACACACACCGAATCAGTCCCCTGCAGACAGGCAGGTCTGTGAACGCCCTACCAAGGTCCTGAGTGCCGCGGAAGACTCCTAATGACCCCGCTGCAGACAGGCAGGTCTGCCCATGCCCAACCGAGGTCCTGAGTCGCACAGAACACGCCAAATCACCCCGTTGCAGATAGGCAGCCACCTGGTTCCACACTACAAAGACGCAGAGGACACCAGACCACCAGACCAAGGTACTGAGTCCCACTGCTCCTGGCCCAGAGGAAGGGGCTTGTGGGCCACCATCCCTCCCACCGCTCCCGG
>NW_004624769.1:15571568-15590457 GCF_000247695.1 Heterocephalus glaber
AAGGACTAAAAGTTATAATAGATAATGTGAAATAGGAAGAAAAGGGGCAAAGGGGAAGGGGAAGTGGGAGGGATAGGGAAAGGAAAGAAGGGAATGGAATTAATATGAGAAAATGAAAAAATGGAAACAAAGTCTTTGTAAACAGGGAGGGGTGAAGGGATTGAAGGGAGGGCAGGAGAATGGGGAAAAATAAAAACCAAGATTACGTAAAGGTGCAAATTTCCAATGATGAATGTCATTATACTGTATACCTAAAATGTACCAATAAAATATGAAAATGTTAAAAAAAGTTCTTCCCTGTGACCCAGCCCTGTCTGCATTCCGCCTCCCCCCACTGTCTTCTTCACCTACAATCCTTTCATCAGCCCTGTTTTATAAGGTCCAAATGCTAACCAGACAGGCCAGAAGCCACTTTCTCTAATAAATTCTTATATGATCACCTCAGTGAGAAACAACCCTTCCTCTGACTTCCAGAAACACTTTATTTGTACCCATTGTATGGTACTTAGCTACTCCCATTTCATACTTATGGTGAATGTGATACTTAGTACCTATGTAGCTATTTCTCTTACCTCCTGCCCTTGGTGTTTAACATAGTGACTAGTCTAAAACAGATACTTCATTAATATTTACCGAGTCATGAATGACCCTCTGTGATCTTGACCATTTATCTACTGCAAGCTGCTGCAGGGTGTATTAATAGAACAGTGATTCTTCAGAGAGGAAGGGGACATTCAAAGCATTTTTAAACTTCAGTTTTATCCTTCCTCTACCTTTCTCACCCGCACAGAGCTGCTCCTTCTCCATGTACTAGAAAGGAGTAAACAGCACACCGAAAGGTGGGAGGGATTAGCAGACAATGATTTAAAAGTTACATAAAATATTATCTTGCCCCATTTCCATATTGATATTTCTCCAGCTGTTTCACTTATGTATAACTCTACCCCAAGAATGCTGTCAACACTAGGGGGTAAGGGTCCTTCTTTCTCTTAAAAAGACATTTACATGCACACTTAGACATGACTGTTGGTCAGTTTAAACTAAATCAAGGCTTTCCACAGGGTGGGGAAGAGGTCCCAGTAACACCTTTCTCAAGTAGAACAGCAAGGATTGAAGGGCTCAGCCCCAGAGTGCCACACAGGGCTGACCACCCAAGGCTGGAGGTGAGTTTTCTATCACAGAACACAGACTCCTCCATACCAGAGAAACAGAGCAGGTTTCTTCTAGCATAGGAGCTGGTATGCCAGGAGAGGAATCGGCAAGAGTGCTCCTAAAACACTGAGACCGCTGGGTGGGTGGTTTTCTGAGATGCAAGGAATGACAGCAAAAGGACCTGCCCAACATTCTCTAGAGCAAACAAATAAACAAATGAACCACACAGAACCTTCTCTTTATATGTAGATACAAAGAACATATGTCATGGATATCCACCTGGGACAATGAGAATTACAGTATGGACATCCCTAGTGAAGATATCCAGGTTATATAAAAGCCTTTAGGCAGGACAGCAAATTTTGGTGAGATGTATTTAAGAGGGAAAGTATTAAAACAAAAATTCCTAAAAGAAGCAAGATTATTCTATTTGTCTTCAAATATTGCTTTAATATTGCTCCATGATTTCTGTCTATATGCCATGACAAGGCAAGGACATTTCCTGATCAGAGCTGGAGAAGGGACTGGGCTAGGACTGAACAGGTGGCCTCAGTCACTCAGCATGGCTTCAGCTGACAGAGACAAGAAGACCTGTTTATTGGGCTGACCTAACTCCTCTGCAAGAAGCAATACAGAAGAGGCTTCTATATATTAATCTTCCCACCATAAACAGGGCATGTTATTTCAGTTGATGTTGGGCACATAGAAGAGCCCTAATTAGGTCTATAAGCCTGTATGTCGAAGAATATGACACCGCTGTTTACAGATATTAGGTGACAAGTAGGGCCTGCTATTGTAATAGCTAAACAATGAAATAAAATTTCTTTTACCAGTAAAATACTGCAGAAGAACACACACTCCACCTTGTTGGACAGGAATGAACCACAAAGTAAACCATGGTGCAAAAGGCCCCACGGAGAGAAGAGGACAGCCTAATCGGAAAGGGGATCCATGTCCTTTTACCATAGCCAGGGCCTGGCCCAGGTAGGCAGGAATGCTTCTTCACTGAGGGACTCCTGAATGGCACTAAGGTCCATTTGTTTGAGAAACTGCACATATGGAAGGGATCTAAGTGCTGGAGTGCTCTTAAGCACTTTGTACAAAGCCAATATCTTCCAATGGCAACTATGGAAATAAACAGAACAGAAACATGGAATGAATCCTAGATTCAAATGCAAAAAGACCCCATTCCAGGTCCTGGCTGTGTCAGTGATGAGCTGCAAACTCTAGAGCCAGTCCCGGGGGTGTGTGGGCTTCAGAAAGGTTGAAGAAAGGGGTGGAACAGAGGAAAGCTACACCCCCTTCCGTCAGGAGCATCACGGTGGCATCAGTAAGACTCTGAGAGAAAGCATGGGACAGCTAGAAGATCCTGGTGTCTAAGACTGAATCACCAGGATTCTACCTATACTCAGAACCCCTGGGCAAGAGTACATGCAAAGAAAATAATTCATGTCAAAACCCATCAGTTCTATGCAGTAGGCCTACATAGTATTTATTATCATTATTATTACTATTTTATTATTTTTTATATTTTTATTAGTACACGTTCATATTTCTTATGGGATGTTGGCACACGTACATAATATATCTTAATTCCTATTTTCATCCCCTTTCTCTCTCCTTCCTCTCCCTTCCCTCCACCTCTTGATCTACTTCCCATTTGAGATCTATCTCCCTACATCCTATTACCTATGTTTTATTTTGCTCTTTATTTATTCTTTATTTTTTGCTATATTTTCCCCTAACTTTTTATTGTGGTAAATACAGAATATTAAATTTATCATGTTAACCATTAACTTGTATTTTTAAATATTTCTCAAAACGAATATGTAACTGGATCAGTTCAGTTAATTTCCTCTTGTACTTATGTATTTCCCACCTGCTCCACAAAGGATTTAGGATGGCAGCCCATCCTTATTAAAGAATGACAGATGGGATATAAATCCCTACGTGAAATCACACGACCAGTTACAAGAGGAACTTCCTCTTAAGTCTCTTTGAAAAGGGATCTCACTACAAATAAACAACACATTGAAACTTGCAGAAGATTAAAAAACCTCCTAGTCCTTTGCAAAGAGAAAGCCATCCCCATGAGGACAAAGCAATGGTCAAAGTTTTCTCTACCCTTAGCATGTCTGGGAGATGAGTGAAGACAAACACACCTGTAAGAGTTAACCCGACCACACAAGACAGATGGTGATAACCCCAGAGGTAGTAAATGGAGAGGCCTGGTGCTCCCAGCACCTGGAGCAAGGAGGAAACCCTATGTATGGGCTGGAGGCTGCAGGAGAGCTGTGCAGACAGCTGAGGATGGAACCAGGCCAGTTCTAAACAGGCAGAAACAGGTGGGGGTAGGGAGACACCATGAAAGCCAGCCTGTAATGGGAAGAGGGAGGTAGGCCAGGCAGCCTGCAGGCAGGGGCAATGGCAAGTCAGAGACTGACAGCATCAAACTTCTCTCTTCCTACACAGCATTTTTGTTAGCAGGCTAGGGAGCAGCAGCTGGAGGTTTTTTCTCACCCAGGAATGTTCACTTTATAAACCACCATCCCGCCCCCCAAGCCCTTACTGGGGCCTAGGCTGGTGTGAGAGACACAGAAGAACAGACACTGTCCTTGTCCTCAAGGAGCCCACATGGCCCAGTGTCTCACAGAGGTCACAGCTATCAAATATCAGTGACCTGGATAAGAAGGCTAAAGAGGATATAAGGTTGGGCAGGGTTACTTACACCTCTAAAAATAGATGAAGGTTTCAGAATGACTGCTATACTAGAGAACCTGCTTAGCAGAACAGATGTAGGCAACAGACAGAATACAAAGACAAACTTCTACCCAGAAGAGACCAGCTCCTCACAAGGTTGGAGGTCACTTGAGCTTTTAGATTTCAGCAGGTAGCTTAGCTGTGGTTACTTCAAACAGCAGAAATCAATGGAATCTGCAAAGTATTCATATGTGGCAAGGTTCCTCAGGAAGGAACAGACCCTTTGAAGAACACGGGATCCCAATGTCCTGGTGGAAGGTCTTAGTGATGCAGGAGGGAGCAATCCAGGAAATACAGAACAGGTTGACCAGGAGTTTGTTCACTACATTGTGAGGGATAAGAGGAGTGTTGGTGATGCCATGGGACATGAGCTAAAATTACACAGAGAGTTCAAGTAACTATTAGAGGAGGTTTCTGGTCCTGAGGAAGCTAAAAACAAAACAAATCTAACAAGATGCAGGTTACAGAATTTAAAAGAGAAAAAGACAAACCAATCATCTGGTTTGGCTGTCACTGCTTGGAACAGGTGACACTAGTTTCGGGTCTCTACATTCCCTTTATGATTTGTTTAAATTTCTATTATGAAGATTTCCAAATCTATTTACTAGTAGATGTAGCATAATTAAACTAGCAGGTACCCTTACCCATGCTTCAGCTTCAAGCATGATCAACCTTTTGCTGGTATTGTTTTACTACACCTATTGTTTAAAAACTAATTTTAAAGCAGATCCCAAATATCCTGTCATTCAAATGACATGCTCAAGGTCCCAACAGGTCTTCCACTCTATAGTTTAGAAAATCATTTGTGAGACAGTAAAACTGAATAGCACAAATACTATATCATGCTAACTGCTCAAAGGTTCAAACAAAAGAAGCCAACTTAAATATTAAGCTGAGGCAGCCAACCTAGCTTAATTGTCATCAAGAAAAAGGTCCATATATTCAGTTAGTGAGTACACACTAAAAGTTAAGCACAGCTCCAACCTTGTAAGATACAGCAGGAACAAAAGAAAAAAAAAATCACATACCTCTTATGGACGCTTCTACATTGTGAAGTTCTGGGACCAAACTCAAAATGTACTCTGGGTTTTAGTGACTCTCTTGAAGTCAGAGACTCACTGTGACAAAGTCACAAGCTAGTTTCAGAGAGTAATTCAGTTTCTATTTCCTTTTTTTTTTTTTTTTTTTGGTACCGGGGATCGAACTCGGGTCCTTGCGCTTGCGTAGCAGGTGGCAAAACCACTGAGCTAAATCCCCAGCCCTCTATTTCCTTTTAACTGATAAACTGAGTCATTTTCTTTTGAAAAATGGCATTCAGAGGTCTCTTGCCACACCGGAAGTAGAGAAGGAGTTAACTTCCTGGCTCTCTAAATTACTGATTATACATTCTAGTCAATAATAAATAAATACATGCCTAATATGTAAATGTTTTTGTTCAGAAGATCTATACATGTACACTCTACAAATATTTTCTGAAGATCAAAAACAGAAACACAAATTTAAAAGAAGGCAAAAATATCTATACATATTCTAATATTTCCATTTTTCACCCTCATAGATGGTCTCTCTGCCCCCACTCCCCAGCCCAGGGTGAACACTCCCAATTTGGAGAGCACCCCTTAGTCTTCTGAGCACCACCTACAGCTTCTCTGGTGGCCTGCCTGGCTAGAGTTGCCATCAGTTCTGTCTTATGTGCAACAGTAATCAAAGTTGCTAACTGAGGCACCATGCACAGCTCTCTGCACCTATGGGGCAGAATCACAAACGCCTGACAAAACAGACTATTATATCAAGGAGAGAAACAACAAAGGGGAGACAAAGACATTCCACCTGGTGATGGAAAGAGACATCCTGGAGAAGCCAGGGCACTGCTGGTGACTGTCATTGGTCATATTCGAAAAGCCAGATGGCCTGGGCCCACTCTTCTACAGGAGGGAGTGTCAAGGCCATGGGGCCACACCAGGCCATGCCATGGGCTGGCCTCATCTGAGATGATGTGTCATGGTGACCCCACAGCTTCACTCCCTAACCCATGGGCCAAGGATCTTCACCTCAGCTAAATTCTAGAGAGGTCTTATTTTGCCATCAGCAGGCTTATCCTAGACAAGAGTGAAAAACAGATTAGTGCTATCTTCAGAGTCTGATCCATGACTTGTGGGCTGCTTGGCCACATCCCAGGATTTGGTTCTGTCCTATGAGGTGCCTGGTAGACTACTTGACAGACAGTGTCCCTCCCTACCGTTCCACATGCTGGGACACCTCAAAAGCTGGCCTCAGGCACAATTACTGCTGTCCTACAGAAGGAACAAAAGACTATTTGACCATTTCACTACTGGCACACTTAAAAGTAGGAATACCAGGTAAATGAAGACCATAGTACAGTTACAGTTATGTAAGATTATCTAGAATTTGACCCTAATCTCCCTTCCCACATCCTGCAAAGCCCACAGTCACCTGCTTCTCGGAACTGAAACTACATGGGAAAAAAAATCCCTTAAATGTATTCCTAAATACAAAGTTCACACCAATGAAGATAAAGGTTTTGTTCTAGACATTTTTAATACTTTAATTTTAGCTACTGGGTCCAAGCTTTGCACAGAGTAGACAAACCTGAACATTATAATGCATTTATTGTCAGGGGCCTTTTCTATGAGACATCTGACCAACTGAATGTCTTCTACCCTCAACCAGTCATCAGATCATATGAAGGGCTTACTAGCAGTAGGGCCCTGTGTTAAAAGCTGCTGAAACCAGGGCCGGGGATTTAGCTCAGTGGCACTGTGCTTACCTCACAAGTACAAGGTCTTGAGTTCAATCCCCGGTACCAAAAAAAGCTGCTGAAACCACAGAAAGGACAATGACTAGTTCTCCTACATGTCCAGATGTTAACATGTGCTGAGGGGCTCATGTGAGAAAGCAAGTTACACACACGTGAAAAAGAGATAAAGGATAAGAAGCAGGGATACTAGTTAAAATACTTAAGAACCAGTATGGCCAGGCATCAACTAGTCTGAAAAGACATAGGCCAAGCTACCAGGACAAGGATCAGAAGCTCTTCTGGGCAAAGTGTGAACCCTTCAGTTTCTGAATGAGGCAACAGCTGTTTGCCAACTAGTTGTGGGAGTATTTCAATATTTTAACTACCAGAATGGTTGCTCCAGTGGAATACCAGTAAATTTAGGGTCCCAATAAGTGGTGAAGTCCGAGAAAGGGGAAAATCAATCCAGTAAAAGCAGTGCTCTGAAGAATTCAGGTGGGATGAGGAGTAGTGCTCCAGATGGCCTGAGGTGGGGGCCTGGGAGGCCCTTCCAGGACACAGGACTGCCAGTGGGGCAGACGAGACAGCGATGTGCAGAGTCTTGGGGTACAGAGACCCTACAACCCTGTTTTATCCAGGTAGCTATCCCACTACAACCAGTGTGTCATCCAGGAGTCCCACTACATGGTGGCTTAGGAGAAATAGCAGGTATAAGCCAGGCTGAGGAAGCCCCCAACAGATAAGCTAAATAAAGGCTAGGGCCTGACAGAGGGAAGCCATTGAAGATTTCTGCTCAGAGAAGATTTGATCAGAACTCTGCTTCAAAACAAGTAGTTATCCTCTCTTCCCCAACCCCACCCCTCTTTTTATTTTACCCTTAGGTCCTCACTGTCTAAACTGGAGGCGACAGACTCTGGACTAGGGTGGCGATAATAAGAATGAAAGGAAGAAATGAGTGTTAGATAATATTGTACAGAGTAGCTGAGAATAAGCAGACACTGCTAACCGACTAGATTTCAGGACATAAGTCAAGGACAACACTGAGGATCTCAAACAGGCATAGGGAACAGGCCATGTGTTTGCCTTGGCCAGAAGGAAAGGCAGGCTGTGTAACCTTGGCTGAGTCACCCTTTCTCCCTTCATCCCTAAGATGAATGAGTAGAGCTGCTATTTCAGAGCTCAGGTTGTTCTGAAAAGCCTCTGAGAACACATGGATGAAAGAAGAGTGGGTTGAGATCTGGGATTCCACCCATATCCCACTACACTGCCACCATAGCAGCCCTGTTTTTATTTATTCCATGTCTTGGATATTCTCCCTAAAATTTCACTGGGAAAAGGCCCATAGCCACTAGATGATATTACTGTGCCCTCAAACCCTGAAAACTCATAATTTATTCTCTTGTCTACTTAAAAGTTTTCAACATGATTCTAGAACATGCCAACAAGGTCTTTTAAAAGTGCCTGCTAGGGCCAGGGATTTAGCTCAGTGGTTCTGGCGCCTGCCTCCCAAGTGCAAGGTCCCAAGTTCAATGCCCTGTACCAAAAAAAAAAAAAAAATTCCTGCTAGGTACACAGCAGAGGGCAACCTGCATGCTATGGTAAAGCCCATCTCCTATTTGAGTGTTGTTCCACCATCTGTTCCCACTTGGAATATACTCTCTTCTTCCTGCACACCTGATGCATTAATCATGCTGCCTGGCTATCCTCCAGGCTTCCAAGACAAAGTTCTAGGACAGGCCAAGCCTTTCACTTTCTAATTCTCTAGAAATTCATAGCTGTGTAGTAAGTAATCTCATCACACACTGAACCAAGTTAAATCAAAATTTGTCATCTCTTTCAATATTCTGGTGGTACAAAGGGAAAATTCATAGGAGAGTACAAATAAGATGAGGAAAAATCAAGAAGCAATGACACGGGAAAAGGAGACCTAGACTTGCCCACTTCTGCCACACGGTGGATAACCCAGAACACTTCAGATCCTCCTGGACTGAGAATCCTTGTAGCTCAGAGAGTCAACAAAGCCTAATAATTAGGAGCACAGGCCCTAAAGCCAGAGTGCCCAGGTTCAACTCCTGATGTGGACAACTTAATCTCTGAACTTGTTCCTTCCTTTACCTTTTTAAAATATAGGTAAGGTTAGAACCTACCTTGCAGGACTGCTAAGGAGACTAACAAGCTAACATATCTGAAGCACCAAGAACAGTACCTGGACTTATTAGCTGCTATCATCACCTCTCCTGTCTCCAATTCTGGCCCAGTTCAGGCTGCAGCCACCATTTTGGCAGATACCACAGCCCTGCTTCACAGCTGACAATTAAGGCTCGAGGGACAATCTAGTTCCTCCACAACAAGTGATGTTCTGAGTACTTTGACATTATGGGTGTAGACATCTCTCCCATAACAAAGCTGAGGAGATCGTGTCAACTTCTATAGCAGCTAAAACTGTGGAAACAGACAGATAACACATTTATCAGAAGTCTCACCCGAATGAGGAAATGGTCTCAAAGGCAATCTATATTTGCTCCTCTAATGCCCTAACTTCTTTGGGTTTATCTTTCCAAACCATGAAATTCTTCTTTCAACAGTTTTTCACAAAAATGTGAGCCAAGAGTCCATTAAAATTTATTCATTAATAAAAATAATTTTCAAATCATTGTCACTTTCAAGAGTTTTAAAGCAGAATGCGCCCAAGTTTTTATTAAAAACAAAACAAAACATGGCTTTAAATATACAAGAAAGTTTGGCAAAGTGTTCTGAAACAAATAGCTGTGCCTAAATATCTGTCAAGGAAGGAGTAAATAAAGCATATCACATATAATGCAGTCATCTTTAAAACTCATTTTTAAAAAACTATGTAATAACATGGAAAAAAGTTCTCAACATAACTTAAGTGATTAAAATTAAATTGTCAAAATGTGATAATAGTATTTAATCTCTGGAAGGCCTTCATTTCTTATATTTACAAAACACTCTACAATAAGCATATAGTATATCATATATGATAGTATGTATTACACATATTAATTTTTTAATATAAAAAATAAATAGAGCATTTGAGGGGAAATTGTTTTGATTTAGATATTAGACAACTTAAAAAATTTATTTAAACTTGAAAATCAACAAATAATTCACGAAGAGAACTCAGTTCAGGCCAGCGTGTAGAGCCACCAGTTTTGAAATCCATATTTGTTAGACCATGAATGTTCTGAGGTGGGCCGCTTGATAGAACAAAGCCCTCACCAATCCCCACATAAGTTTCTATCTGAAGGTGATGTCCCTCTTAGCCTGCCACACATCAAAGAAGGCACCACCCCACCTCATACCCTTCCCCTTGAATCCTCAAAGGTTACAAATGACTTAATACTGTGCTCTGTCCAATACAGTTAGGAACTTGTAAATATCATGGTGTAAAGAGCAGGAAAATTAACTTAAGCCATTATGTGCTAGCTTTCTCTTCTTGCTATTATGTATCACCCTAGGATTTCTTATGAATCCACATTTAGCATTTTATGAAGACAGCCTCAGAGTTGTTACAAACATTGGTAAAACTGCCTCTACCGTCTAGTCCATAAAGTTCTGCAACTACTTCAGACCTTATGTCTCTAATGTTAAATGAATATACCTTGGGAATACAATGTTAAGTGAAGTAAATCAGACACACAAGCTTAAATATCACATGGTTTTTCTTATATGAGAAACTCAATACATAAATAAAGTGTAACATAAAAGACAGATAATAGGAAAAAAAGAGAGAGAAAAACAGTTACTACAATCCAGCATAGACAAGCATACCTTGACTTAGTATAAATGTCTTATGTGTTTTATGTTTTTTGCCTATTAGTCAGATCGTTAATCTGTATGCATGTTAATTACCTTTATAAGGATTTACAAGATAAATGAATCTGATGCTGATGAAAGGTGGGGGGGATGGGAGGGGAGGGGGAAGAAGGAATTGAGATGTTTTATATACATTTACCAATTCCCCACAATGAATGTAATCATTATGCACTGCAAACATGTATTAATAAAAATTTAAAAATTAAAACAAAACAAAAGAACTCCCCCCCATAGTACTAGCATGTTGAAACAATCTCAGCCACTGGCAGCTTCAGATTGCCTCTGTTCACTGAGAATTCTTTTCCAGACACTAGTATCAAAGGTACTTTATGTCCCTCACATGTTTGTCTAAGCTGGACTGGCAGCCTACAATAAAAACGCTGGCACCTTATTACTCCTAACTGACCCCAGCCTGCCAGAGAGTAAGGCTTAAAGAGGCTTTAAGATAGCCACAGCTTTGACCTATCTTAAAGGGAATTCTCTATTTTGTACCCTTGTGGATTGCATCATCCAAACAAAACTGTTAAAAAAAATTACTAATGGATTTTGTCTTAACAGAGTTGGGTTATAAGAGACCATAAATGCAAAGTAATAGTGGACATGTTTTAGAAGGCAAACTTGCACAATAAATTCAACTGACCTTAAAAAACTAAATGGTCCTCTAAAGTTACTGAATACAAATACCTGGAAATTACTAATGCTCCTACAGTCTTGCTCTTTCCAGAAAAGCAAAAGTGGAAGGGTAAGAGAAGAATTCTCCAGCCACGAGTAAAAAGAAAACCTCATGTTTCCCAAAGTCCCTCCCCTAAATATGACCATATTTCACAACACAGCCACATCAAAATGTCATAAGACCTAAACATTAAACAACACTGTGACATGCTGATATATTTCCAGTTTTCCCAACTTGACTCAGAAGTAAAGAGGTAGCTATGAACAGTACCTATGTGGTACAGATAACCTGCATTTGTCACATGTCACCTCTTAAACGTCAAAAAATCAAAAAAACCAGAGATTATTTTCAGTCAGGCTGCCTACAACAATAATAATAATAAAAATATTGCCAAAATATGTATAACAGAGACAGGAAGGAAATATGTCAAAATACTTATAATCATGACGGATGATTTTTTTTTTAAAAAGTCTTCTCTATTTACAGCAAATTCAGAAAACAGAGGTCTTTAATATGCCTGCATTATTTTAAAAGGGTAGGGGAGAAATAGGTGGCTGTTTTAGAAGATTTTCCTTTTCCAATTAGAATATATTAGCTCATGAGACATTTTAGTCTAATGCACTCTTTTCACAAATAATGAGTCAGTCTCAGGCTAGGAAGGGATTTTCCCAGATGAGCCAGAACAAGAAAGAACGTTTCCCAAGACCTGGTCTTGTTTGTTTTCTCCCATAGCTCAGTGCAAGTCTGGCTCCTAGCTAATGGGTCCCTTTGCCCACTCACTGCAGACCATCAACTCAAACTTTTCAGTTTTGGTCTACATAACTTGCCATGTCTACCTGAAAAGAATGGGAACCAACCATAAGTTTTTGGTTGATACTGGGGTGTGTGTGTGTGTGTGTGTGTGTGTGTGTGTGTAACTGTTTTCACCGGGGTAATCACGAGTTGTGAAATGTGTCAGAAACTGCGAGATTTAACGGATTTCTCTCATGCCAGTCAGAGGTCAGTAACTAAACAGATTATTGGAGGTCGCAGCACTTCGGATACTCAGGTACCAAGAAGCAGTTTAAGTCTTAACCGGGCACTTGAAGAGCACTTTTATAATGGTCCTTCTTAATTAGGCTCCATAACCTTGAACGTGAGTGGAGTGAGGAGGTCTGCACGCACTGACACACGCACTGATTTAGCTGGAGCGTCTGTCTCTAGGTCCTAATCCACGTGCTCATTCAAGTCATCTACCAGCATTGCCATCTACACCGCAAGGCGATAGCATCTTTGCTGCTCAATTTCAAAAAATGCTGTACGCCTTCTATCAATGCCTCCATCACGGCTGTGTGCAGCTGTCACGGGCTCCTATGGAGACGCCGCGAGAATTTCTACAGCGGGCAAACGCTCTGGGTGCTGCCTCTGAGGCCCCGAGCCCGCTCCGAGAGGGACCCCAGCCCGAGACCCGGTGTAGGCAGGCCGGCTCCACGCGCGGCCCAGGCGCGCCCTACAGACCCTTTCTCCGGGCCGACGAGAGATGGAGGCTGCAGGCCTGGAGGCCGCCTCCCCGCACCTGGGCTCGGTCCCGTGCCGCGCGTCCCCCGGGCTCGGCCGTGCACCAACCCCGCGCGGCCCGCGGGAAGCGGCGACCTACCAACCGGCTCGGGCACAGGAAGAGGCCTGGAAGCCGCTCGCCGCAGAGGAACGCGAGGCAGTGGCCGGGACCGGAAAAGCGGAACGTCCCGGGTGCCGCGGGGCGGTTCTCGTGTCTCGGCAGCGGCCGCCGCCTCCTCCTAGGCTCGGTCCCGCCGGGCAACAAGGCCCCGCGCGGCAGGCGCACTCACCTCCTCCGCTGGCAGGGCCGCTCCGCGGCGGGCTGTCACTGCAGTCCACTAGATGCCGGGCGCCGGGTCTGGATGCTATTTAAGGAGTCGCCTAGGCTGCTCCAAGGCTGCGCCCCCGCCGCTACCGCGGCTGAGCCGGGCTGCTGCTAGTGCGCTTGCCGCGCCTGCCCCGCCCCTGTCCGTCTCGCAGGCCCCACCCCGCCACACAGACCACGCCCCGTCTGTCTCTCAGGCCCCGCCCCGCCCCGCCGCGCCCTCCCGCGCGTGGCGGGCGGGTGGCTGGCGGGCGTGAGGGGGAGGGACAGGGCGAGCAAAAGGGCTAAAGTCACTGTGTCTGCCCTCGGGTTTCATAACGAATCCGAGTAAGAGCAAAGGGTAAATCATAGTGCCTCAGCCTCAAAACTGCGAACCTTGAGATCTGCAATGCTTGGGAGCTGGGAGGCACCTTGGCATCATCTACCCTCAGTCTCTTGCAGGAAGGGTTCTGCTGCAAGGTGGCCAAAGAGTTTCCCTTTCTATTTTTCTTTGTCACTGACATATGTGGCCCCTTTTTACCCGATTTCACCACGGTCCCCACATTGGGTTTCGACACAGCCCCTGGCTGAGGAGGCTTGTCTGGACTTCCGCGGTGTCCTGCACTTGAAGCAACGCTAGGCAATTCAGGCCCAGATGTACATAGCAGACTAGACACCGTTCAAGGGAGGCTTCATTTTCAGGGGTCTTAGGGCCTATCTGCCCTACTCAGCCTTGACTGTGCTGTTTTGAAAGATTCCATGAGACAACTTTTGAGAAGCTTTCAGAGACCAAGACAATTGTTTTCAGGGTCACATCTGAAGTGTTACTTTTCAGTCCCTGAGGCCTGCCAGTATTCTCCACCACAGGAACAGCTGTACACTTACAGTGGTGCTGTAAAACAGGGTAGAGAGTACTGTTGTGTGGGCTTGCTTTGAATTTGAGGGGTCTGAAGAATTAGTATGGCATTAAAGGCCTTTGTTAGTAGCATACTGCTTGCTTACTGAGTGCTTGATACCCGGCACTGCTTTAAACACTTAACAGGGATGACCCTGTTTAATCTTCGTCATAATCCTATGAGGTGGTGCTGTCATTCTCCTTTTTACCGAAGAGAAAACTGAGACTCAGCAGCTAGGTACTAGTGAGGGCAAGGCTGTATGTGACACTCGAGCTAGTCTGTCTCCAGAGCTAGTACCTAACAAGCATGAGATTATATGGCAGTTTTCACTGGTCAGCTAGCATATGTTCCCTCCAGGCTCAGGCATACACAAGTAGACCTCAGCAAATAATACTGTAAGGACTTTTCCCGGTGCCTCTGCCTTTCCAGAACATCTGAAGGTGAGTGGCATGTTTGTTTCTTCCTGCAGCGAACTGGGCTCCCTGGTATAGTGGTGGCAAAAGCAGTCAACCCACTGACAACCTCTGAAACAGCTCAAGTTGTGTAGCTCAGGTCCAGATACATATCTTCCAGACCTCCATTCTTCCATTTAAAAGAAAAAAAATAGATGCATTTTTACTGGTTTTCACTTGGCTAATCCTTTATTTCTCTGTTCAGGTCTCTCCTCACACATGATTTCATCATTTTATCCCTCTCCTTTTCTTTCTTACTTCTCCAAACAGTCCTACAGCCCCAGGGCCTCTTCAGGCACTTTCCAAGTTCTGTGATACATTCATTTTCCAGAGCTTTGTAACAAACTAGCACAAACTAGGTAGCTTCAACAACAGAAATCTCTCACAGTTCTGGAGACTAGATGTACAAAACCAAGGTGTTACAAGGGTTGGTTCCTTCTAAGGGTTGTAAGGAAAAGATCGGCTCCAGGTCTTTCTCTTTGGTTTACAAATGGTTTGTCTTATCCTTAAGTCTCTTCATATCATCTTCCTTCCACAGGGTATGTGTCTAAATTTTTCTTTCTATAATGATACCAGTCCGAAACAACTTTCTCCCTAATCATTTCCAAAAGTTTCTCAACATAATGGAGTTGTCCTGTTGCCATCAGATAAAAGACTCTGCTGGTAGGCAGTAGGACACAGTGGTTAGGATTGGGCAAATCTACATTAAGCCCCAATGCATCCTGAGCTTTCTCATTAAATGAAGGTTAAGACTCCACAGTTCCATAGCCCCATAGTTCCATTTTGTGACTTAGAAAGAGGTAAGAAACCAGTCTTAACACTTTTTGGTTTTTTCTAATTCCCTTTTCCCCCAGATATCCCTCTAGCCAAGTGCACAAGAGCCAATTGGATGTTGTAGCGGAAAAAATTTCTTAATGGACGTTTGAGTTTCTTTCAAATACTCTAGCCTCTGTTACATTTTGATGTGATTAAAAATTTATGGCTAATTCTGTCTAGATTCAAATCTATGTTTATCTAATTTCTCTCTTCTAGATAAGATAAAGTCAAAGTCTTGGGCTGATGCCTAGCATACACAAGGCCCTGGTTTTGGTCACACTAAAAATAATACAGATAAAATAAAAATGAGAGAAAGAGCCCCTTTTGGGTACAGATTAATAGGCAGACTGACAATGGCCTTGCTTCAAAGGGTTCTACTTATGATTATTGACTGCAAAGTTGTGATTATCATTAATTTTTTACATCTACTGCTTTTTTTTTTTGGTCCCGGGGATCAAACTCAGGTCCTTACGCTTCCGCAGCAGGTGGTGAAACCACTGAGCTAAATCCCCAGCCCTATCTACTGCTTTTGAGCGTGGTCGTTTGAAGTATAGCCACATCAAATAATAACACCCAGTGTGCTTTTAATTCCAGAACTTGAGAACTAGATGTCTAAAGGAAAGGTTGGCATCAGTGACTGAGTGCTTATTACTCAATCTACTTTGAGGCTACATTTATGTATTGGTTTTATATTCCCATCTTGCATAAGAAGTAAGTTGCTGGAGGCTAGGAACTATGTTCCATTAATTCTTGTAAACTGTTGTGCCCCTTCTCACTCCCCTATAAGTCCTAGCATAGTATTTACACATAGTAGTTACTCAGTTGTTTAATTCAAAAATTTTCTAACTATTCATATGTGATCAATGCTAACTAAGGGTGGATCCAGTTTTTTGGATCTTGAAATTTATTCAATTTAGAAGATCTCTGGGTATCCTTATCATGTCACTTTCTCAGGGCATTGTTTCATCCCAGTCATATGTTCTGCCATGTTTGGCAGCCATTTTGATTTCACCTGTTAGCCACATAGCTTTGCCATATTTGTCCACTTTGGTTTATCATGTGAGTTAGCCACATGGATACACCATGTTTGGTGGCCACTTTAGTTCATCATGTGAGTCAGTTGCATGCATCTGTCATGTTTGTCATTTTGGTTGGTTGCATGGGCCAGTCATGTGGTTCTGCCATGTTTGTTCACCATTTTCTTTTTTTTTTTTAACTGACCTCATGGGCACAGGAAATCTTACCCTTATAGATAAGAGATAAAGCTTCTGCTTATAGGATTCATGTAGGCCTCCTCCCCATTTTTCTTCTGAATCATGTTTAATCTTCTCCTTATTTCTTCTAACAGAAATTCAGGTGATTTAGAAACATGCCTTACAGCCTGAGTGGAACAAAGGAAACAGCCAGTAAATATTAAATCATCAAACTATGGGTCTGAAAAAAAGGTTTCTAGCTCTACTGCCTTTTGTTATAGGAATAAATGTAAGGGATATTGTTTCTCAGGCAGCTAAGGGTACCCCAGAGGGGGGGTGCTCCACACTGATCTAAGGGAGATCCTGACGAGGGAGGCTCCACTCTGACCTTGTAAGAGTTTCTCAAGTGGTTAAGGGAAGCCCTGAGGGCCTCCACCCTTTTCTCTAAGGAGTCAGTGGACATGGGAAACACCTTGCCACTTGAGTCAGTGGACCACAGGGTATGGAGAGTTCTAAGGAAACATATATGGGAATGGTCACTTGAATTTTCACAGGGCCAAAAGAAAAAGTTACTCCTGTGAACCTTTAGAAGATCTGAAGCTCCTCTTCAAAAAGTAAGATTCCAGTACTGCTCTAGGTGCAGTTAAGTAGTAATCACAGCTTAAGTGGGCACCTGTAGCAAGACTCCTGCTTTTAATTAGACTATAATATGGGTAATTGTGCTAGGGCTATAGCTCTCAGGTTCTTGATTCTTTATTTAACATCCCTCCATACTTTCTACCCTATGGGAAATACGGAAATCTGACAGGCTCCCCCTCATATTTCAGTTTTAAATCCCAAACCTAATAGTAAAGTTACTCTCCTCTAACAAATTCACCAAGCTTTCTCCCATCAAACAGGCAGCTCAATAGTCCTTCACATAGAAACACTAACTCTTTTCTTATTGATAAGTTTTTTTTCTTTTCAACCCGGCCAGTGAGCCACAACATTCCGAACTAGCTCTCTTGGGCTTCCAGCAGTAGGAAAGTCAGTTTCCACCAAACTGGTAGGTAGGGCTGACAGCCCTTTCAGCTAGAAGTAGCTGTTTAAAGATAGAGATGTCCATAACACCCTCAACACCCCATAAAGAATTATGGGGATTTATGTTTCTCAAGGGGAATGAGGGAGGAGATTAGGGCATAGCAAACCTCCTGGGGAAGTAGGTGTGATCTGTCAATCATGGCGTTCCAGGACACAGGCACAGAACTGTTCCCAAAGCCCTGCACTTGGGACCAATCAGAAAATGCTGTCTTCATTTCTTCTCATGAATAATCAAGCAGGTTTATGATAGGGTGGGCTAGAGCTGACATCAGTCTGAGGAGTGGGGGATACAAAAGATGGCTGCCATTAAGCTCATGGCCACTGTGCTCTCTCTTTTACAGTGGTCCACTTTCACCATGTGTAGTGTACTTCTTTTCCTACTGTTAGTTGGCTCACACTTGCTCTGCAGAGCATGTTCCTTTCCTAGCTTTAATAAATGTAAAACCTCACTGCCTTTTTTGTTTGTTTTGTTCATTTCTTTGTTCAGGACAAGAAGTATCTGGAAAAAAAATCTATAGAAGTCCCCAGAACCCCAGAAACCAGTAACACCAAGATGCTTGATGAGTTGACAGAGAGGATGGGATAGTCCTGAAGGTATTCCAGTCAATGCAAATTTCACAAATATAGTTTCCCAGACTCAAAAAAATTGATTTCCATCATCAGTTCCCCTTAGCTGGGTTCCAAAAATGACCTCAGCTACTTTAGCACCGTGAAGCAAAGGGGTGGTAACAGAAGAGATTTAGAATACAGGATGATGACTATATCAACTCTTAGCAGCTAACTTGTCTCTTGCAACATTTGCAGAAACATTTAATTATGTGAGCATGTTGGTAAAGCCTCTCAAGAAACTCTGGTTGATTGAGTGGCCCTGAATATTAGGCTATTTTGGCCTTCAGTTAATTTGCTCCAGTCAGCAATACTTTCTGCACCATAACTGTTCCACTGTTTGGATGTGCTACTACAGCTCTCTTGGGCTTCCAGCAGTAGGAAAGCCGGTTTCTATCAAACCAACTTGGCTCAATAGCTACTAATAAATGTCACATGGTATTTACTGCCGCTAAGCTAAAGTCCTCTCTTTCCCCACACTTATTTTATTTTTCAAATGCACTTGACCTATAGGCTTTGTTAACCTTATGTGGGAAAGGTAGCCTTCAGGTGCCTCAGTGGTAACTTCCCTGTGTATGCATGTCCCTCCTCATGGGTCAGAGTGTAACAACTCTTCTAGCCTCACTGTCAGGCCCTCTTCTGACATGGCAATTCTGCCCCAATACAAAGCTGTCAACAGAAGTCAAGGCTTCCAGGCCCCACCCTGTGCCCACAGCACTCTACTTCTGTGGGGGGCCTTGCCCCCCCGCTAGAACTCTTGAGTGCCTTTTACGGACATATCCGGGCCTGCTGCAAATCTACCCGGCAACAAGGAAGTAGCCCCAGT
>NW_004624769.1:15605987-15618085 GCF_000247695.1 Heterocephalus glaber
AACCAAGATGCATTATGTAAAGGTACAATTCCCAATGAGAAATGTAATTGTGTTGTATACCTACAATGTACCAATAAAAGAATTTATTAAAAAAAATTGAGATATCAAATCCTGACTTTAGGGCATATAACTCAGTGGTAAATGTATGCCTAGCATATACAAGGCCCTGGTTTCAATCTCCAGCACCACCAGGAAAAACATTCTGACTTTCACCATAGTTCTTATTTCACAAATAGAGTTTATAAGTATTTTTCCAATGTAAAGAATAGATATTAAATATTTGTTTACTAAAGATTTAATGTAAAGGTCAAATACAGAAATTTAATTGGGCAATTCAGTAGGGTGACAACAATAAAGAAATACTTTAATTTCCTCCTATGTGACTCTGCTGACATAATAGCATGGATCCCTCAAATAGGAAATATCTACATAAAAAATATTGCAAAGCTCTCTACCAACTAGATACTGTGAGAGGACCACACTCAAGGTGTTTATATCTAATTATGTGGATAAGATTCACCCAAATAAAAAGTAACTGCATTAAAAAAATAAGACAGTGGAGGATAGAAAACTAAATGAGTGACCCTGGAGGGTAAATGATATGAATTCACAGAAGTCTTAAAGGAGGCCTTGAATTGGCTCTTTCAAGATTAGCACAATTCAGATAAAAATAAGTAGAGGAGAAATGCCACACTGGGCAAATAATAAGTACAAAGACCTGTCTGGAAGCTGTAAAGTATTAAAAAGCATACAGAAGAGTATGAAGTTCATTCCATCTTATAGAGTTGCTTGACTGTCTTGTCTATCATTATCCCTAGAACCTAGCATATGGCCTAACATAAATAAGTGTTGGACACATGGGTTTTAAGATATGCATGAATAAGCTATAGAAAGCTACTCAGATATTTAATTGGGATCATGATTTAAAGAAAATAATGTTTCTGGAAGACTAACCTGGCAGCAATGAGCATAATGGAAGGGTTGAATAGGGAAGAGAATGAAGAGAGGTGACATCCTAGGGAACTTGTGGTCACCCAAAAGTACAGCGACATGAGTCTTCTCCAGAAGGTGCTCATGGGTCTAAGAAACATTTGAAGGAATACATGAGAGCTCATGATGGTTATGAGTGACCAGGAAGAAGGGGGAGTTATAGATGACACCAAGGACTAGAAGGATGGTGGTGAGACTGTAGGGGCCTATGGAATTTTAAGGGAGGAGAACATTTAAGGCTTGCCTTAGGAGAAAGGTAAATTTTGGGGACAGGAGGAGGGAAGGCATGAAGATGTAATTGCAGAGATGAGCCTTGGAGTTGCCTGCTCTACTGTTCTGAAAGGGAGCAGGCATAGGTCCTAAGAGAAAGGTCCAGGCTCTTAAGGAACTAGATTAACAAAAGCACATATAGTCATTGCCCTCATTGAGTTTGATATCTGGAATCTGTGCAGTGGAATGTGAGCCTCATATGAAAGTTGCAGTTTTCTAGTATCTTCATTAATTGATGAAAAGAAATAAGTGAGATTAATTTTTATTTAACTCCATATCCAAGAGGAGTATTATTTAGGCAATATAAAATTCATTACTGAGCTATTTTGTGTTCTTTTCTTCACACTGTCTTCAAAATCCATTGTGTATATCACACATCCAGCACATCCCAATTCAGATCAGTCACATTCCAAGTGCCCAATGGCCACATATGGCTCTTGGACCACACAAATCTAGAAGTTGTTGTAACTTTGCTCCTTGATATCTAAATACTTTTCTTCTCCAAATATTAGGGAACCATCTGGAGCCTCAGGCTGCTGTAAAACAGCATGAAGTACAAACTGAAGATCACAGGGCTAGCAATGGCCTTTGAGGGTACAAGTGCCATTTTTAGACAGATCAGTATCCAGCTATTCCCAGCCAAAGCTGGATTAATTAGGGACCTACTGGAGGATAATTGGTGTGCACTGTATTTTAAAACTGGGAGCATTGTCACTGTATGAAATATGATTGTTAATGGTGTTTAAAAAATGCTTTTCAATAGAAGCCATTAAACTGTAGAGTCTCTGCAGACAATTGTTTTTGTCATGTTCTCCTGAAAATTGATGGTGACTGCATTAGAGAGTTCTGAATCCCACTCTCTGGGCACAGTTGGGCTTAGGATATGCTTGGTAAAATGAATGAACACATGCTTCATGATTTAGGGGGAGGAAAGTGTGTGGAATTCTGTTTTTGACATTGCTTCCTTCTTCAAATAGCAAGGACTAATGCCTTTTAAAACTGATGTCTTTCTATCAGGAGAAATTGGCATGGATGTTTCCTTCTTTAACAAGTATTCAGCATGGTAGGTTGTCTTTTTATAATATATGGTTCAAAGGTCAACAAAAACAGGCCAGTGGCTTCTGGAAACCTAAGAGGGGAGCAGAAGGTTGGGCAGGAAGAGCTTGTCTGGTGGTAAGATGAGGCTTTAGCAGAGCACCGCTGCTTAGGAAAAACCACTTCTTCCTGACCATTTCAAGAATGCAGCTGACATACATGTCTGTCTGTCTGTCTCTCTGTCTCTCTCTGTCCCTCTCATTTTCTCTCCCCCCTTCCTCCTGTCTCTCTTTGTGGTACTGGTGATTGAAACCAGGGCCTTCACACTGAGCTACATTGCTAGCTCACTTTTTTATTTTTTATTTTTTATTTTGAGTCAGGGTCTCGCTAAATCTCCAAGTTGCCCAGGCTGAGCTCAAACTTGTGATCTTCCTGCTTCAGCTTCCCAGGTTGCTGAAATTGTAGGTATGCACCACCATGTTGGCTTTCCAACCTAATTTTCCCCCTGAAGATTTCTCATGCCTGAGGACAGATTCCCCAGCACAGGCATCCACACTGAAGAGTGTCTGACATTTTTTATGTTTTGCCTTCTTGTTTCACCTACTCCTTCATTAGAAAGTCCAAACACTATTCTTTAGGTTCCTAAGCAGCCATGGCCATTTGAGTCCTCAAAGAAGCAGCAGCAAAAGATTTGATTAGGAGCCCAGAGAAAGTTGAGATGGCTCTATTGGACTGTAATATAGTCTGGGCTTGAGTAAAAGAGAGGAAAGAAGGTAATGTGGAAGCTTGCTTGGTTCCAGTGCAGCCCAAGGAAAGTTCAGCAAGGTGGGAAGGGGACCTAGAGACAAAGTGGAGGCATCCCATGTCTCCCTGGGAGGGGCTGAAGCTCTTCAAGAGGGCTTTTCCTGAGTGCGGCTCAGGCCTGTGCCCCTCTTTGCTCACAGTCAGTGTATGTCCTGTGTGGAACACACATAGAGCAAATATCACATAACACAGGGGCAAGTGCTGTGGAATTGGCGTCAATGTTCAGGGACCAGCCCTTGATCCATGGCTTATTAGTTCTGTGATCTTACATGAGTCATTAAATGTCTCCGTCTGCTTTCTGTTGCTGTAACTGAATGCTGCAAACTAAGTAATTTCAAGGATCAAAGACATATTCAGCCTACAGTTCTGGAGCCTGGGAAGTACTTGGCAAAGTCCTTTTTGGCTAGTGGGTAGTTTGCAGAGTGCAGAGGTAGCTCAGGACATCACATAGCAAGGGAACACTGCAAAATGGTTTTAAAAACAAACCTATCCTGACGTAATCCATTATCCTCATTAATCTACTAATCTATGAATGGATTAATCATGCATAAGATCAGAGCCCTCGTGACCTCTTAAAGATCCCATCTGGTCGCAACTCTTTCTATATCACAATGGGGCTTAAATTTCAACATCTTACAAGCTCTGGTGAGGACATTCAAGCCATAACACTAACCTATCAGAACTTTGATTTCTTGATCATAAAATAGTCAATATTTTACAGTGTGGTGAGAGAGAGAGTATATTGTAATGAGTGTCTTGTACAATGTAGATACAAATACTTGTGCTGTAACAAAATCAACAAAGTACTTATGAAAGGCTAATGACAGGAGTTCTGGCAATTTGCTGTAAGAAGGGCTCATGGCAATGATAGAGATGTGTCTGTTTTGTGTTTATATATTTGTACAACACTACATATGGGTCAAGTATTTTGATTCTACAGGGTCTCAGTCACTTAAAAGATGTTGCTAGTTTTCATTATGTTTTGGGCAGATATTTATAAAAATTAAAAAATGTGTTGGGATTTGAGAAAATCAGAAAGACCTAACATTTTTTATAGGTGATGGCTATTCTTCAGCTCAGGAATAATTCACATGTGGTGATAATTCATGGTAAGTCAGGAGAAGGCTTTTACTGCTTCCTCTTTGCTTTTTTGCTTCTAAGATGAAGACACTGGTGATGTTTCAATTGAAGGACAGCTCTCAATTTTTATACTGGAGAAGTATGGAGATATGGAAGGCTGTGGAACAGCCTCTTAGAGGCTAGGGTAAGATCACTGGCATCAGCAGTGGCTCTGAGACCTCATCTAGGGACTCACATCCAGAGCAGGTTCACTCATTTTGTGAAAGATTCCAAGAGATAGGGGGAGCAAGACTGGAAAGACCCCATGGGTTTATTTCTAAACTGGTGAGGGATCTATTTCTAAACTGGATCAATTCTTTGCTGGAAAAGAGTTATAAGTAGATGATCTTATGTTACAATCTCAACACAGCTTTGGGGTTGTAATTAGAAATTCAGGGTTGGACTGGTAGGAACGGGGTTGCCAAGGGTGGAGTCTAAAGTACAGATGAGTGATTCAAAGCACTAACAATTTCCTTGAGTATGAGGAGACACATCACCCCATGTGAGACTCCCCAACCAGGCCTGCTGATCCCAGTGAAGTGTTTTGTTTGCTTTTGCTGTCACCTCAGGATAAAAAAGGCACAGATTTCTCTTTCAAACACAGCTCCAAAGCTGTGGTTTCACCCAGCTTTTCTTTCCTTCTGGATGATAGCTCAAAGGGCATGTGACTACAGATGAGGGAACAAGCTAGATGTTGACAGAGGGGCCTGACCTCACCAGGGCTTCTGAATGTGTGTTCCATGTACTACCTTCTTAGACACTAAGTAAGAGCACATTAAGAATGTAGCTCAGTGGTAGAGTACTAATCAGGCATGCATCAAACTCTGGTTTCAATCTTCCCACTGCAAACAAAATAAGGGAGGGAGGGAGGGAGGGAGAGAGAGTTAGTTCATCAGTCCTATCCATCATTGAATTACTTACTTAGGGTATCTAGGGGCAGAATCCAGAATCTCCATCTTCCCCTTCCCCATCTTCTTCAAGTGATGCTTTTATGCACAAAATGCAAGACTAATTAGATGATCTCTAACTTCATAGAAAGTTCCATGACTTGATGGTCCTGGTTTAAAACTATTATCTTATTTCTTGGTAATTTACAGTTTTAAAGGTTTAAACTCCTTCTTTTGCCCCTTACTATTATTTTTGAACCTTGTCTTATATTAGTCTTTTTTATTTTTTGCAATGACAATATCTCCTTTCTCAATTCTCTCACAGTTATGACTTGGCATGCTCCAGCGTCCCTGCCCCTCCCGTGTCCTCTGCTGCACAATACGACAATACAATGGCTTACTCTGCTACTGGAGAGCTATTTTTATGTAATTAATGTGTGCTTTCTTGTTTATAAATGCCTGATTTTAAAAAGGAAAAAAATGCTGCCTCTCTAGCATGAGAGGCAGCATTTTTATTCCTTCACTTTAAATTTTGATAGATTTGTGGCCACAGCAGAAATGACATATGATGCCTCAGATTTGTCTTGTATTAGACTTATGTTTTATTTGTGTTTTATTAGACTTATTTTTTTAAGCCTCAACAATTTATTTATAAAATAAATGTATGGAGTTTATTTCCTCTAAGGTCCTATGTTTTGCATGAGGGTATGGGACACTCAAAATACATGTAAGGTCCCCTGCCCTTAAGGTATTTCTGGACTCTAGGGGAGGTAAGAGTGTGTGGAACCAACTTTGCTGTAAGGCAATGGGCACTCACAGGACTGATTCAGGAGGCTTGTCTTTGAATGGCTGCAAAGTGTGCATGGAATGTGGAGAAATTTGGTTTGAAATGAGTAAAGAGCAGGTTAAAGATAGATGGTATATCAATTATCTATTGCTGGGTTGGAAACTACTGCAAAATCTAAACACTTAAAACAGCAATCATATATTTTGTTCAAGAATCTACATTTTGTTTTAGTTCCCTTCAGTATCAGCTTAATTGGGGCTGGAGAATCCACATTCCCTATGCCTTCCTCACAGGGCTAGAAGTTGGAGATGGATTTCTGTTCTTCGTTATGTGGGCTTCCCTACAGCTTGGACTTCCTCATTGTAGTTGAGTTTCAAGATAACTAGTTTAGAGAGCCAGATTAAAGATACATCCCTATTTATGACCTGACTTTGGGCATCATGTGTCATTTCTACTATGGTCACAAACCTACCAAAATTTAAAGGGAAGGAGAAAAAAACCACAAACTCTCATGGTGGAAGAGTCTAACTCATAATTGTAGGAGAAATGAGAAAGGAGATATTATTGTGGCCAATTTTTAAAAAATACGTATGAGAACAAGCCCTAATGATGCATTAAATAATAATATAAAGTTTTTTGACACACAGGATTTCATTAAATATCCAAATAACTTTAAGTTGGCAAAGAAAATGCTATTCTTATTTTACAAATACAGAAACAAAACTCAGAGATGTATAGAGGGTAGATTTACAATGAATTTAATAAAATGTACCTTCAGAGCCTTTATCTAACACGGACATCCTCTTGTTAGACCCTAGAAAGACCCAGGATTATGGTCACATGGTCATATGTTTTGCAAATTTCAGAGGTAAAATATATTAATTATAATTGGTTCAGGCTGCCATGCTGTACCTTTTTCCATCATTCTCCTCTCCATCCCATTTCTCCTTTGCCAGGTGTCATTGAAGATGGTTATGACACCAAGCTTTTAGAGATCCAGTTAAGGTGAAAGTGAGTTAGGGATACATTTAGTTTTTGTGGCATAGTTTCTATCGATGTGGCTTTCAGAAACCTCAACACATAGTTGTTACTAAGAATTCCAGTGTAGAAATGACTTCCAGGAATCCTCCTATTATGCTTACAGGATGACTCGTCATTGTGATACTAAAGTCCAGAACCAGATGTTACACTGTGATGTGACTGTGTTCTGTGGTATGCAGAATTAGAATAAAAACATATGGATAGTGAAGGACAGGTAAGGGTTGACATGTACATAACCAGAAGCTAGTTGTGGAGAATTCTTCCAATCAGTAGATACACAAAATTATAAGGATAATATTATTTTGTAAAATTTTGGTTTTTTGAAAATGTTTAAATGTTTCATATATTCCAAGAACAAATTTAAACTAAAATGAATGAGGTTTAGCAAGACTGCAGGACACAAGATCAATGTACAAAAATTACTTTTCTATACATTAGCAATAAGTAAACCATTAATTAAATTAAGAAAACGATTTTATTTACAATAAAAATTAAAATACTTAGAATTAAATTTAACAAAAGAAATGCAAAGCTTATACCCTAAAAACTATAGAAATTTGTTGAAAGATGTTAAAGAAGAACCAAATAAATGAAAAACAGTGTACCTTCATAGGTTTGAAAAGTTAATGTTTAAATGGTCGTAATCCTCAGATGGATCTACAGATTAAGCTCAATTCCTCTCAAAATTCCAGCCAAAATTAACAAACTGATCCTAAAATTCATGTGGAAATTCAAAGGGCCCAGGATGACAAAACTGTCTTGAAAAAGTAGAACGAATTTGGAAGACACATACTTCCTAGTTTCAAAATCTAACTACAAAGCTACAGTAATCAAGACACTGTAGTCTAAAGATAGACATAAAGATCAATGGAACAGAAGTGAAAGTCCGAAATAAACTCTCACATTCTTGGTAAATTTTCTTTTGATAAGGAGACCAAGACAATCAGTGGCTAAAAAATGGAGCTGTGACAACTGGATATCTATATGCAACAATGTTGACTCTTACTGAATACTCAATTCAAAAATTAATTAAGAATGAACCAAAGACTGAAAGATAGCTAAGTCCATAAAACTCTTAGAAGAAAAGATAGATTTACATTTTTATGGCCTTGGTTTCTTAGATCTGACAAGAGACTTGTATCTAAAATACAGAACTATTACAACTCAATAGTAAAAATGGACAAAAGATATGCACAGATAGTTCTCCCAAAAAGACATACAAATGGCAAACTAGGACATGAAAAGATGATTTAATTATTAGCCATTCAAAAATTACAAGTCAAAATCACAGTGAGGTACTAATAGGATGGTTATAATTAAAGAAACAAAAGATAACAGTGTCTGCAATATGTGGAGAAATTGGAACCCTCATACACTGCTGGTGAAAATGTAAAATGGTGTGATCTTTGTAAAACAGTATAGTAGTTCTTCAACTCTCTTCATACAGTACTATGTCATCCAGCAATTCCACACCTATGTATGTACTCCAGAGAAATGAAGATATATGTCTGCACAAAACTTTGTACATAGATGCCCATCGCAGTATTATTCATTATAGCCAAAATAGGGAAACAACCAAATGCCCATAGACTGGTAAATGGATATGTAAGACATGATACACCATTCAATGAAATATTGTTCAGAAATATTGTTCATACTACAACATAGATTAGCCTTGAAAATATAATGCTAAGTAAAAAAATCCATGCACAAAAGATGAATATTGTATGATTCCATTTATATGAGATGCACACATAGGCAAATCTATAGAAATAAAAATTAGATTATCATTGGCTAGGATTGGGAGGATGACAGAATTGAATTGTTATGGCTAAGGAGTGGGAGATTTCTTTCTGGTGTAATAAAAATATTTGAAAATTGATTGTGGTGAGAGATGGAAACTGTGGACTGTGCCAATAGCCATTGAATTCTATACTTTTTAAATGAATTATATTCCAATAAATCTATTCAAAAAAACAAATGAGGGAAACCCATAAATTTATTATACACAAAACCAGAATGAGCCTGACGCAAATTCAAATGATGGGGGAAAATTTATTCCCAATATTTTAAAAAAGGTTTCTTTTCAAACTATAAACTCCTGGTCAAAGGAAGAAAAAGGTACTACAAATAAATCATGAATGTAGACAGTTTTTTTTCAGGGATGTATAAGTATAAAAATGTTCAAAGTGTATTGTATACATTGTTGGATTCAGTATTCTCACTGAGAAGAAAGGAGGCACAAATATGTAATGGGGGAAATAAGAAAGAACCCTTTGAGATTGGTATTGAGTTAGAATAAACTCATGTAATCTAGCTCTGGTTACTGCAGAGCCTAGGAATAATGACACTCTAGTAGCAATGAGCATACCTAGTACCTGAATGATAGTTTCTGAATACTTTTTCTCATGAAAAGCAGCAAGGACATCTCAGAGAAATGGCAGATTTTGACTAGAACAAAGAAAGTGCAAGAAGATTCTTGACCGAAAGTAAAAAATTCTCAAAAAAATAAAAAAAAAAGGAGACATGTCAAAAGGAGCCAGCTTATGAATGCCCACTGGTCAACTCCAAGACAACTGGACCATAGTAACAGTAATGGATAACCCATGATATAAAATATGAACAAATGTTTCCATATGAAAGTATGCCCACTTATTTATACATAATACACATAAACATATAAAAGAAAGAGGGAAGGAAGGGAGAAAAGGAAGAAAAAAGGGAGGGAAAGCTCTTTTTCATATTGAAAGGCAACTAAAATGTAGAAAGAGTGAACAAGTTGGAATATCATCATTTTTCAAGATCACAATAATAATTGATTCAAATAACCACCATCACTGGATGCTAAAACTACAGAGTGAATGCCTGATGGAGAAGAGGCTATTTACATGATCTTTCACAAATTGTTTATTGCAAGAAAAATGGTAATATTACATGGAGAAAACCACAATTACTTTCACCAGGAGATCAAAGTTATTATTAAACAGTAGAACACGTGGATGTTTTGTGCTTAGCCCTACTCCAGTCATTAGGGCAGTGTTCTTACCTGGTTTTTCACAAATCTCCAGGGAATTCACAGATTAAACTTTAGAGTTTGGGAGATCTCAGAAATTGAAAGTGAGTCTTTGTGACTATGTTTTTTTATATACAAAAAGAAGATCCATATAACTTTCCTCATTCTTAAATGAGTAAGAGACTCTTCAAAGACCATAAACCATTGTTCCAAGCTCCAGATACAGCATTGTTTATTTGACTGTGATGACAGGTTCCAGTCACAAATTCATGACCAGTCATGAGGAAACAGCTGATAAACCTATACTGAAGGACAACTGAACTGTCCTCTACAAAAGTAGTAGCACCATAAAAGTAAAAGCAAAAGCCAAAGAACTTCTGATTAGAAGAGACCACAGAAACATAAAAATGAGATACAATCCATGATTCTGGATTGGATATTGGATGGGAAGATATTGTTACAAAAGACATAATAGGCACAATGGATGAAATTGGGAAATAGACTATAGATTAGATGACAATACTGTATCATATCAATATCAAATTTCCTAGATTTGATGAATATGCTGTAATTACACTGTGGAATTTTGTTGTTGTTGTTAAGGGATACATATTAATGGGTAAATGGTTATGGTATATTCTTAAATTATATAGAAAAAAATATGGATATGTACACATCACATATAAGTATCATGACAAAACAAATTAGAAAATTTTTACTAATCATCAATTTGAGGTCAAAGGAATATGGGAACGTGTTGCACTGTCCTTGCAATTTTTCTGTAAGTTTTAAAATATTTTCAAACTAACAGTTTTAAACATCTAAGCAAAAATAATGCTTAGTCAAAAATAAACAGTACTACAAATAAATCTTGAATGCTAAGAGGGTTTTTTTTCCAGGGATGTATAGGTATAAATATGTTCAAATTATACTGTATGCATTAAATTGTGTGCAATTTGCTTCTACCAGAAATGTATTAATCATGAAATATTCACAATTATAAATGGACCACATAAATATTTTTATCAGTTTTTAAATGAAATCAAGAAGTTGATGGTATATATTACAAGAAGTAAATGTATATTATAAGAAGTGAGAGATAATAGAAAAAAAGAGAAAGGAAAAAAAGGTATAGTAACCCAGCATGGACAATGGATCTAAAAGTGTAACTTGACTTAGTATAATTGTCTTACATGTTTCATATATTTTTTGGCCTATTAGTCTGCTTTTCAATCTATATATATGATAATTAAATTTATAAGGTCTTATAAATAAATGAGGTAAAGGAGCAGAGGCCCCCAGTGCCAAGCACATGAGCCTTTGAGGCTGCCATACCACTGCCCTCAGTGCAGAGGAGCACAGTCCCACCCAGCACCGAGGAGGTAGGCCTTTTGGCCCGTCATACCACTGCCCCCAGCCCAGAGGAGCAGAGGCTGCCAGCGCCGAGCAGCTGAGATTTTTGGGCTGCTGTACCACGGCACCAGCACTGAGGACAAGAGGCCAACCCAGTGCCAAGGAGGTGAGCCCCACTGGCACCAACATCACCCCCCCCATTGCAATAGAAGACACATAAAAAAGTCTCAAAACCAGACTTCCAGATCATCTAAAGCAATTCCAAAGGGAAAAAAAATGCAACAATCTGATACTCAACCAACTGGACTCACTGAACTGACAACAAAAGAGGATCTAGAAAAAATGAAACCAGAAATAATTTCTCAGATAACAACAGAGATTGTGCCCATAGTGCGAGACATGATTAATAAATCTAGAGAGGACACAGATAAAAAAATAGAGGAACTGAGGAACATGATGGAATGCCAACATAGGAAACAAATGGAATCCATAAAACACATGGAAACAGATTTCCAGGAGATTAAAAACACCATTGAAAGTCTATGCAGCAGAATGAGCCAATATGAGGAAAGAATTTCAGATATAGAAGATAAGATTGCAGTTAGTGAGGAGAAAAAGAAAAATTGCTTTAAAATTGTAAGGGACCACCAGACATCAATCCAGCAGCTGCTAGACGATGCAAAGAAGAATAACATAAGACTGATCAGAGTCAATGAAGAAATAGGAGAGAGTGCAGATGACATAAAAAAACTGTTCACAGAAGTGATGGCAGAAAACTTCCCAAGCAGGGGAAAAGAAC
>NW_004624769.1:15632572-15651945 GCF_000247695.1 Heterocephalus glaber
TATTATTCTGGGTCTCTTCTTGTTCCAAATGAATTTTTGGATTGTTTTCTCAAGGTCCATGAAGTATGCTGCTGGGATTTCAATTTGTATTGCATTGAATCCATAGCGCAGTTTTGCAAGTATGGCCATTTTCACTATGTTGATCCTTCCTACCCAGGAGCAGGGGATGTCTTACCATTTTCTGATATCATCTTCAATGTCTCTTTTCAGAGTGCTGTAGTTTTCAGAAAAGAGGTCTTTGATTTCTTTATATTTCAGTTTTTTGGATGCTATTGTGAAAGGAATTGTTTGCCCTATTTCTCTCTCAGTGAGTGTGTTGTTCATGTAGAGGAAAGCTATTGATTTTTGTGTGTTGACCTTGTATCCAGCTACTCTACTGAATTTGGTTTTCATGTCTAGAATACTTTTTGTGCCATTCTTCGGGTCTTCTATATAGAGTAACATGCCATCTGCAAATAATGATAATTTGGTTTCTTCATTACCTATCTTTATTCCTCTTATTTCTTTCTCTTGTCTAATTGTTGTGGGTAATGTTTCCAAAACTATATCGAACAGGAGTGGTGAGAGTGGTCATCTTTGTCTTGTTCCTGATTTTAGTGTGACGGATTTCAGTTTTTGACCATTTAGTATGATAATTGGCTGTTGGTTTTTCATAGATGGCTTTTATCAGATTGAGGGAGAGACCGTCTATTCCAATTTTCTGTAGAGTTTTATCATAAATGCATGTTGTATTTTGTCAAATGTTTATCCTGAATCTGTTGAGATGATCATATGGTTTTTGTCCTTGGCTCTATTGATATAGTGTATCACATTTGTTGATTTGCATATGTTGAAACATCCCTGCATCCCTGGGACAAATCCCACTTGGTCAGGGTGTATGATCTTGATGATCTTCTGCACTCTGTTTGCCAGTATCTTATTAAGGATTTTTGCATCTATGTTCATTAGTGAGATTCACCTATAGTTGTATTTTTCGGTTGGGTTTTTCTCTGCTTTGGGAACCTAGGTGATGCTTGCTTCCAGGAATGAATTTGGGAGTATTGCTTCCATTTCAATTTCATTGAAGAGTTTAAAGAGTAGTGGCAGTAGTTACTCTTAAATGGCTTGTAGAATTCAGCAGTGAAGCCATCAGGATCCGTGCTTTTTTGGGTAAGTTTTTAATTACATTTTTAATTTCATTGACTGATATTGGGCTGTTTAGAATTTTTAGGTCTTCTTTGTTCAACTTTCATAATTCACACATATCTGTCCATTTCTTCTGTATTTTCCCTCCTACTGGCATATAGGTTATGGAAGTAGGTATTGATGATCCTCTGGATTTCTACTGGGTTCATTTTAATTTCACCCTTTTCATTCCTAATTGCATGGATTTGGGCCTTTTCTTTCCTTTTTCTGAGAAGGTTGGCTAAGGGTTTGTCAATTTTGTTTATTCTTTAGAAGAACCAACTCTTGACTTCAGTGATTGTTCATATCATTGTCTTAGTCTCTATTGCATTGATTTCTGCTCTGATCTTCACAATTTCCTCCCTTGTATGAGCTTTGGGGTTGTCCTGCTCTTCTTTTTCTAGAAGCTTGAGGTGAGCATCACATTGTTTAATTGGGCTTGCTCTTTTTTCCTAATGTGAGTATTCACTGCTATGAATTTCCCTCATAAGCCTGCTTTCATTGTGTCCCATAGATTCTGATATGTTGTATTGTTCTTGTCATTTAATTGTAGAAACTGTCTGATTTTTTCTTTCATTTTCTCTGTGACCCATTGGTTATTCAGATGTATGTTGTTCACTTTCCATGTGTTTATGAAATTCTTGTGGTTTATTTTGCTATTGATCTCCAATTTCATTGCATTATGGTCTGATAATATATAGGGGATAATTTCAATTCCTTTGCACGTACTTAAACATGTTCTATGAGTGAGTATATGATGTATTTGGGAGAATGACCCATGTGCAGCCGAAAAGAATGTGTATTCTGATTTTGTAGGGTGGAACACTCTGTAAACATCTGTAAGTGCATTTGTTCAAGAGTTTGACTGAGTTCTCATATTTAATTACTTATTTTTCATCTAGTTGATCTATCTATTTGTGACAGTGGTGTATTGAGTTCCCCCACTACTTTGTATTGGTGCTTATTTGATTTTTCATGTCCATGAATATTTGTTTTATATAGTTGGGTGCACTAGTGATTGGTGCATAGATATTTATGATTATCATCTCTTCTTCTTGGATAGTTTGCTTTACAAGAATGCAGTGTCCTTCTTTATCTCTCTTAATCAGTGTTGGTTTGAAATCCACTTGATCTGCAAAGAGGATAGCTATTCCTGCTTTTATTCTGGTTCCTGTCACATGGAGTATTGTTTTCTACCCTTTAACTTTCAATCTATATGTTTCTTTTTGAATTAAGTGTTTTTCTTGTATGCAGCATATTGTTGGGTCTTGTTTCTTGACCCATTCTACCAGTCTATTTCTTTTGACTGGTGAATTGAGACCATTAACATTAATGTTTATAGCTGATATGTATTGACTTATCCTTGTCATGACTTTTTTTTTGTTGGATTGTCCCCCTTTGTGTTTAATTTCTTGTCTTGCCTGATGGATTCATTCTGCTGGGCTTCCTGGGGTTGTGATCCTTGTTGTCTTTTCCTAGGATATTGTCTAAAAATTTTTGGAGTGCTGGTTTATTATTCATGAAGTTCCTAAGGTGCTCTTTGTCATGAAAGTATCTTATTGCTCCATCAATTTTGCAAGATAGTTTCGCAGGGTCCATCAATCTGGTTTGGAGGCTCTTTTCCTTTAGTGTTTGAAATACATCACTCCAAGCTCTTTTTGCCTTTAGGGTTTGCATTGAGAAGTCTGCTGTGATTCTGATGGGTTCCTTTGTATGTGATTTGTTTCTTTTCTCTAACTGCTTATAGAATTTTGTTCTTCTATTGGGTTTCTGGAATATTAACTATTATATGCCTATGTGTAGATTGTTTTTTGATCAAGGCTAGTTGGAGACCTATATGCCTCACTTATCTGTACGTCAAGTTCTTTTCCCCTGCTTGGGAAGTTTTCTGCCATCACTTCTGTGAACAGGTTTTTTATGTTATCTGCACTCTCTCCTATTTCTTCATTGACTCTGATTAGTCTTATGTTATTCTTCTTTGCATCATCTAGCAGCTGCTGGATTGATCTCTCATTATCCCTTACAATTTCAAAGCAATTTTTCTTTTTCTGGTCACTAATTGCAATCCTGTCTTCTATATCTGAAATTCTGTCCTCATATTGGCTCATTCTGCTGCATAGACTTTCAATGGAGTTCTTAATCTCCTGGAAATCTGTTTCCATGTGTTTTATTGATTCCATTTGTTTCCTATGTTGGGATTCCATAATGTTCCTCAGCTCCTCTCTAGCTTTATTGATTATGTCTTGCACTATGAGCAGAATCTGTGCTGTTATCTGAGAAATTTTTTCTGATTTCATTTTTTCCAGATCCTCTTTTATTGCCAATTCAGGGAGTCCATTTGGTTGAGTATCAGAGTGTTCCATCTCCTTTCCCTTTCGGGTGCTGTAGGTTATCTGGAAGTGGTTTTGAGACTTGTTTATGTATCTTCTCATTTCAAAGGGGGGAGGGTGTTGTGTGGGCTGTTTTGTGTGTGTGTGCTGCTTGTGCCCACACGACTCACCTCCTCTGAGCTGGGAGCAGTGTTGCGGCAGCCCAGAAGCCTCCTCTGCACTGGGAGTGGTGGTACAGTGGTCTGGAAGCCTCCTCTGTTTTGTGAATTGTGGTATGGCAGCCTGGAAACTTCCTCTGCACTGGGAGCAGTGGTCTGTAGTATTTTGATTCTTACTTTGATTACATAGAAAACTTCATCAAGCTATAGATGTGCTTATGTATTTCTCTGTATGTATGCTGTGCTTCACATTTTGTTTAAAGAATAGTCAAAATGAGATGAACACTTGTGGTGACTCCTGGGCTGAACATGATTCTTCTTTCCCAAATCCCTGTGACCTGAACACTATGATATTATACAAATGGAGGGAACATGGGTTTTGTATTCAATCTGATCTGAATTAGAACCATGGCTTTATTATTTGCTAATTATATGTAAATACACAATTTTTCTTTATGTTACTAATTCTAATTTTTTTCATACCTACTTTTCAGGATTACTGTAGGGATTAGAGATCACATAAATAAGGTGTCTAACACATTATTTATGTGTACTATGATTTCTTAAACCAATGTAAAAAATGTGTGCATGAAAATGGAGTCCCTTTGTCAATCCCTAAAATAATATATGAAGCCAGGAAGTTGTGAAGAAAAAGATCTCATGTACATATACCTAATTATAAAAACTATCATAAAAGTCTGTGTCAGAGCCAGAATCTTGCACAAGGACCCTTGAAATCTACGCAGAAAATACTTCTTCAAGGACATCTATCCAGCAACTGCTTGTATAACCTTAGACTGATATACCCCTTGTTATTGATCCATGTATCCAAGGATAATTAGTGCAAAACAACTTATGTAATTCTTCTCATTTGCCTTTGCCCTGCCCTTTGTCTCTGCCTCTGAATATACACACTGTTTATTATAGTACACATGTTCCCATTTCAATGCTATTCTCAAATGGACATAATTTTGGAGAATTTCTGATTGTTGTTTAGTTTAATGGTCATAAACGGTTAATACCTACCCTTCAGAATTTCTGTGGGGATCAGAACTAACACAAGCAATGTGCCTGGTACTATTGGCTTTCCACACCTAACTCCTCTCCTGCCCATATCTACACAGGCCAGATGCTGGAAAGCCCAGATGCTGACTCTCCTGGCCAGCCATGCGATTAAGAGGGACCATGTGAGACAGTTCTAGACAATGAGAAATCTGCTGGAAATGCTTTAGAAAGGGCAAGCATGGCTCATGCCACTCTCTTGCCTTCTTTCTACCTTGAATCTGGACACTGGTCTAAGTTTCAGCTGCCATCTTATGAATGAGAGATGGTGAGCATGAGGGAAAGGCTAAGAGAATGCTGGCAATATTGTTGAACTGCTGAGTCAAAACTTGTAGACACCTGTCTCCATGCTTCCTGCTGTATGGCTGTGTATTTTCTGATCAGAATGAATTCTTAATTGAAACACACTTTAAATCATTTCTGTCACTAATGAATATAGCTTTACCTGTGTTTTCACAGCTTTTACACAACCATATTCCATTGCCACCTCCTTCTGATTGATAGTGAACTAAATGTGATAGCATTTAGACTGTGATCCCAGTCTCTGACTTATGGAATTTATTTAAATTTAAATTCAGGGCTCATTTTGTTAAATTTTATTCCCTTAGCTTTTCTCTTATCCTTTTTTAGATTTTTTTGTGTGTGTGGTACTGGGGATCAAACTCATGACCTTGCACTTTTGAGGCAGGCACAGTGCCACTGAGCTAAATCCCCACCTCCTTTTTTAGATATTTATAATTCAAGTTAGCATTTTAAGTTCAATAAATGTCTGGCTTTAAAAATGTCATGAGTCACTCCTTTTGGAAAGTTTAGAAAACTAAACTTTCATATAATAACAGATCTCTTATATCACCACTGTCATTTATATCAACATTTCCTTCTTTTCTGAAAGCCTACCTTATTTAAGATGATACTTGAGTCCATAATATCTTCTTATGAACTGGTAATCTTTTGCTTGTAAGGTGGAGAGTGTCCACACAGAGAATGGTGACCAAGAGTCACTGTTAGGTCCATGGATCATGCTATGGTGAAAGGTGGCTATAAGCACATCTCTTTGATTGCAAAGATTCTCCCTGTGAGATGGGCAAAGATGTTAGGAGTCAGTGTTAAAACCTCAGGGGAGCAGCACATAATTGTTGCACCTGCGCAAACACAGAGTAAAATGCAAGAGCAGCAGAAGAACATTATGATACAAGTATTGAGAGAAAGGGTCTTTACTGATCTCTCAAAAGGAAGACTAACTCAGAGGCACTGACAAGAAAGTTCATGATGACTACATGTGAGTTTCCAAGATATGGAAGACATATGAAGTTCTTTGTCACCATAAAAGAAGAACTTACAGATAATAGGAATGGGATCACAATTATTATTAATCAACAAAAGACACAGTCATAAGGTACCATTTTAAACATGATATTATGCAGGAATACAATGGTATAGAACATGATCTCTAGTCAGACACAGTGAATTAGGTACAGTCTGACCTGTTTGATATAAGGTGATATAAAATAAACTAATTTGGGGTAACTTGTTGAGTAAAACCAACAACAGAAGGACAATTTAAAAATTACTGTGTCCACTTTGTTCATTGGCATACAATATTTATAAATTAAAATTAAATGCAGTAAGCATGTTTGGGAAGGGGATAATAAGAAATAACCATGGGAATCCTCTGTTTAACCAAGAAGGAATTGGAGAAATCCAACTGGATAGGCCCTGGAGAGGAAGTGTGCTTCTAAGAATTACTTATAAAGTGAAGTGGGACAGGGAGGTAGTTGCTGAACATGCTCCAGAAGATAGTTGGGTAACAATTGGGTACAAACCATGATGAAATTATGGTGAAGAGGCAAAACAACTGCAACTTTGAGTGTATTTGAGAGGAGTTTATTTGAAACTCACAGTGATAATAATAATTGCTATTGTTTTTCTGGACACATGTATTAAATCAGAAGACAATAAATAAGGTAAAATAATCTTCATTCCTGATGACCACCTTTGAAGGAAAAACAATCTTAGATGGACTTGTTAAAGATCATAGAATCTGTTATCAGATATGGTGGGGTAGGGATCACATTGATCAGGGTGATGAGTGTGGTAGCAACAGTAAGACCTAAATGAGACAAGAGGAGTTAATAGAGGTCACACCAAGACCGTAGGAAGAGGCAATAGCAATGGGACAAGGTGCAGGTTCAGTAACCAGTCTATGAAGAGATGTGCTACGGTAAGGGGTAGGGATAAACCGAGGCTCACACTCAGGATTATGGGTGGTATTAGCTTCTCCAAAAACTAAAAATAATTTCCTTTGTCTTGCTTCTACTTCTAGCCACAGCCTGTCTCTGTCTGTGTACTTATATCTCTAGGAGACATACTAAAGGCAGCAGTGCTTGCTCTTTCACTCCCACTTGATTCTTTTCAGTCTGGGTTCCATGATGCCACTACACTGCCTGCAGAAGTCTTTTTCTCCCCTCAGCAGCCCTGGGCACAGCAGGCCTCCATTATCATTTGGAGAATCCCTTTCCTCCTGTTACCTTTGTAATCCACATTGTCACTTAATTCTTCCTAGGGTCCTTTCTATGTCTTTCAATGATTCATCTCCCATTTCACGTTCCCCAAGTATGGGCATCCCTAGGTGTCAGTCTTGGTCCTCTGATCTTCTTTTGGAACTCAACTCTAGTTCACCTTTATTTTTCAATAAATCCACTTACAATGACCCCAAAATCTATATTTCCAGAAATCTATTTTTCTAAAATCTATATTTTTTCCAGCACTTCTAATATGCACCCCTTCATGTATTACCATCATTCAAACTCAAAATATTCGAATTCAACTCATCATCCATCCCACAGTACTAGCTCTTTTCCTCACTTCCTAATTTCTGGTCATGTTATTATACTTCTCAAATTCTCCAAAATGTGTAATCTTTGGACTTTCCTTTTTTGTCCCTTAAATCAGTCACCAATTTCTACAAACACATCTTTGCCACTCTTGCAAACTCATTCTTATCTGTCTCTACTTAGCCCCAAACCCAAAGCCATCTCATTATCTCTCTATAGAAAAAAATTTGTTAGCAGATTTTCTGTAGATTATCTTCCTTAGACACTGTTGTGGTTATCACAACAAAATCTATCTAAATTAAATGCTTACTGTATTTTGGTCTTTAGTGGAAGCTTTAAGTATGCTCTCATTTAAGCCTTTCAACACTGAATTGATAATACTGTTGAACAAAGGATAAAACAGAATATCATCAAGTTTAACTATGATTCACAGAGGCATACAGCCAACATGAAACATGGCCATGAGCACAGACCTTGTCCAACTCTAAAATTTTCATGGTACTTATGTGCTACAAAATCTATATCAGTCCCATTTTACTTATCAGGTCAAGTCCTGTTCAATATCCAGTATCTCCATAGTCTAACTTCACCAATCTGTCTTCTACTTTCCACACTTGATCTTAGCCAAAAGGCCAAGAAGCGATATCCTTCTACTTTCCAAAGTGGTACCTTCTTAAATGCCCCCAACTTTCTGTGTAGTGGGTAAAGAACAGACATTGAATCATGATTCTTCTATTTAGTACTTCTCTAAAAGTGAGTACTCTTATTCATAAAATACCCACCTCATAATCCTGGGATTGCCGCTGGGGTCATATATAATAAATGGAAAAGGATTGGCATAATGCAAGGTCCATAATAGGTGCATATAGAACCCACTGTGATTGTTACTAATGTTTCTACTTCTGTGCCTTTATTCCTGGTATTTCCTGTAAAAGAAATGTTCAAATTCTCTATTACATTAGCATAATAATTCTTAAGGGCTGGGCCCTATTTTTGTTAATCTTTTCCATTATTGTGGCACACATTGATCTTTCCCCTCTATAATTCTGAATGCACTTTTTATGTATACCAGATAACTCATATTCTATACCACCCTATTCTTGACTGATTTCATGTAAATGAGTTTATAGGTTACTTATGAGCTTGCTTATATTTCTTCTGTTCTCATTTTCTTTCTGTCCTTATCTCAAAGCTCTTAGCAAAGTGTACCAAAGTGATTTGTTCATTAATTGATGGGAAATTTAAACATCAGGACACATTTGAGAAAAAGAATTGGATACTATCTTGTTTGTTTGAGCTAGCAATTGATGTCTATTCTCAAATTATCTTGTAAGAGGCTTGATCCAGGAGGCAAGGCTTGGGATAACAGTTGGTGCCAGTTGGTATAGGAAAAGAGAAACAGATAATTATATAATTGAGCTTTTTATTTTAAAATTCTTTCTCTTAGAGGAGAAGTAGATCCAAGAGGAAATTATTTGAGATAAACTAAGAGACGCAAATGTCATGAAGGTACAGTTGGCTGGAAATAACAGAGGGAAATTCAAAGCATTCACATTTTCAAATAATGTGTAAGAAAACAGGAAGCATTTTGAAAGAGAAAAACCACAGGCTACACTAAAGAAGTGGGATTGTGGCTGTCTGTTACAAAAGAACAGGAAGATCCTTAAATGAGCTCAGGAACACAGTCAATTAGGTTATGGAAAGCAAGAGGCGTTACTTAACTAGTTACTAACAAAAGAAATTAAATAACCATGTTTATCTTGACAGAAACCAGATTGTGGATGATCAGAAAGAAGCAAGAGGGTCAGGTAAGAATGGTTTGCTTTGGTGTCTGAGATTGAATCACATCAGGGAGCCCATGTTTCCATATTCACGAAATGTCAGAATGGAAGGAGATCTTGACAGGCTTAGAAACTCTGACATGTAGGACTGGTCTCCATGGATGAGCAGCAAAGGAAAAGTGAGAAGTGAGTGAGTGTCCATGGCTGTGGACACTTTTTAAAATTCTGCTGAAGAGAGTAGTAGGAATGTTGTAAATCACTTGTGAAGCACCATCTTTGATCATACCATATATCAAGGCTCCTCTAAAAAGTCTGTAACCTTGATTTGTTCAGTTTAAAGGAAAAGAATTAATTAGGATCTATTCATTGCTAGTACATCAAACAATCCCAGAACCCTACTGATTTACCTCACAGTGTGACATGTTAGGCAAGTGGCCTTCCTTATAATCATCCATGGACGCAATCCCTTTCATGGAGTTCTGTCACCTTCAATATGTAGTTTCAAGATCAGCTTGACATCGTCCAGTGGGGAAAAGAGAAGAAAGCTGCTTAGCCACCAAGTGGCAGTAGCATTTTCTACTACATTCCATTGCCAAGCATTAGTTCTATGGCCCCAGCTGGATGATATTGTGACCGGGAAATTAATTTGATTGTGTTTCTGGGGAAAAGAAATAGGCTTGGTCAGTCAATCTCTCTAGAGAAAAATGTACAATTAGGTTGTATTAAAAAATCCACATAATGATTCATACCTTTCTATCGACCAACATGGTCGTAAATATGAAATGATTTCATTTTCAGTTTCAAATAGATTTTTACATTGTGAGCTCCCTAAAAGCATAAGGCTTGCCCTATCTATCTATCTATCATATATCTATCTCTGGTAAAAGCATATGAGTAAATGAGGAATTTAGAAGTTTATTTGTTGAATGAATATATTACTAAATTAATGAAGTTTTATTCTGCACTGAAAGAAGAGTAGGAGGTCATAACTCATAGTCATATGATGGGAACTAATTCTGTCTGCCCATTAAGTAACAAATTTTTCAAAAGTCTAAGAAGTAGATCTGAGAAAGGAACTATGAAACCAGTCATTTAGCCAGTAATTCCAGCACACATGAAAAGAAAGAACAAAGCAATAAAATAGGTGAAACTCACCAACTTCACATTCTCACAATACCATCAGGGTGATGTTTCTTTTTAAGTTATTTTCACTTTATTATATCACCAAACCTTTTACAGACCGAGGGGAATTATGACACTTTTCATGCTAGTAGTGTAATATATGTACAAAGCTGAGAGTAGTTTACAAAAGTGTCAAAAGTAGATGAAGAAGAGGAAGAAGAAGAAGGAGGAGGAGAAGAAGGGGAAAAGAAGAAAGAAGAGTGGAAGGGGGGAGAGCAGTATGATATAATTTATATTACTTTTAAAAGGTGATTTTTAAACACCATGAGGGCTATGATTTGCAAATAATGAGTGGAGGTATTTATCCACAGTAGAAAAAATTTCCAGAATCTATTGGGAAAAAGACAGGCCTATCTAAAGATTAAAGTGACATTAATGCAACAACCATGTTTTCCTCTTAGAAATCTCATGTAACAAAAAAAGATGCCTTACGTCGTATGTAATTCACAGAATTTTATAGCAAAAAGCTGTCATACAACTAAATACTCATTTTAACTAGAAGTCTTAGAAAGACTCCAGATCCACTCCATAAAAAGACACTGCAATCCTATGGTTTGTTGAAACCAAAGCTCCTTGGATACAAACTATTATAGGTCCTTTGAAAAAATGGGTGGTAGGAAACAAAAGGGAAGAAGACCTAGTTTCTGAAGGAGTAGGAAGTGAAAGGAGTCTGGAATCTGACTGGCAAGGTCTGGGGGCAGGAGATGTAGATAGAAGACATACTATTCTACGGTCTGTTTATGGAAGGGACAGACACTAAGAATCAGGTCAAGTTTCAGAGATGGAACCAGGTAAGGTGACCGGGCCACACATACAAGGACATGAGCCAAGCAGCTATGACCAAGCCGCAGGACCTGGGCCTGGGCTGTTGGCTCATTCTGAAGCCCTACCAGATATGTGAGGGTGTCTGAGGATGTGGCTGGGAGTTGACTAGGATGATAAGGCCACCAGAAGCAGGGTGGGTTTAGGGGAAGATTAAATGCAAACGAAGAACAGGTCCAGCAGGTCTATGTCTCCTGAGGGCCCTGGATTGGTCCTCTGAAGATATGGACTCTCAACATAATTTTGTTACTTTGTGCTTCTTTGACTATGGAAAAATTGTATTCTTAAACCATGAGAAGTGAAAAAGAAGATTGCAGCTCCTTTTTTTTTTTTAAGGGAGGTTAGGTTTTACTAGTTTACATTCCCATTGGTACTGTAGAAGGGTTTCTCTTTCCTCACAGCCTCACCAGCATTTGTTATTATCTGATCTCCTGGTGGTGGCCATTCTTTCTGGGGTAAGATGGAATCTTGGTGTCATTTTAATTTGTATTTCTCTAATGGCCAGTGCTGTTAAGCATTTCTTCATGTATTTATTAGCCATTTGTACTTTTGTGAAGTGTCTTTATTTCACTTGCCCATGTTTTGATTTGGTCTTTTTTTAGGGAGGGTCTAATTTTTTTTTTGTTCTTTGTATATTCTAGATATTAGTCCTGTTTCTGAGGAATAGCTGACAAAATTTTTTCCCATTCTATAGGTTGTTTTTTCACTCTGTTGGTTGCTTCTTTTGCTGTGCAGAGGCTTTTTAATTTGCTATGATCCCATTTCTTGATACTCAGTACTACTTCCTATGCAACCAGGGTACTGTTTAGAAAGTCCTTGCCTATGCCTATGACTTCAAGATTTTTATCTATTTTCTATTCCAGCAGGTTAAAGTTAAAGATGTCCTATTACAGTGATACACACATAACCATGTTTATTGAAGCACAGTTTATAATAGCTAAATCATGAAAGCTGCCCATATGTCTATCTACAGATGAATGGGTAAAGAAAATGTGGTATTTACACACAATAGAGTACTGCTCTACCAAAAAATAGCTAAACTTGAGTCATTTGCAAGAAAATGGATGCACTTTGAGATCATAAGTGAGATAAGTGAGACACAAAGCTTAAATATCATGATTCCTCTTATATGAGAAACCCAAATTATAAATAAAGAGAAAAAGAAAAGTTTTTCTATTATCTAATAGAAAGTAGGAAGGTAGATCTTTCTCAGATGGGAAGGGGGTCAAGAGATGGAAGGGGGAGGGAGGGTGGGGAGGGAAAGGAAATGGAAAGGATTTTGAACTTGCTATGTATGTGTACCAACTCCACACAAGGAATGTAAGCATGATGTACTGCAAAAGTGTACTACTAATAAAAAAATTTTTTTAAGGAAGTCTAAGGGTATAACTCAGTGGTAGAGTTCTTGCCTAGTATGTGCAAAGTCCTGGGTTCAATTCTCAGCACTGCAAATAACTAAATTAATTAATAGATAAATTTATAAATGAAGGGGGGCTAGGACAGCTGATGAGTAGGGATACTGAATCTCAGTGAGCTTGTGGTTTTGTCAGGTTTACTTTTTGAGCAAATGGTCACCTTCTAGGAAGGTAGAAGGTGTTGAGTGAGGCACATGGGAGAGCTCTCTGAGTTGGAAGGTGCTGGGCAAGGCGGAGCTCTTGACACTTCCCAATCACCTTTTCTGGTACAAAGCAACCGTTCTTCCAATGTCGCTTCACAGGGTAGTTCTATACTTACTCATCATTCGATGAAGTCTAGAGTTGGACAGAGGTTATTAAGAAAGGGTTGCTGCTGGACATGGTGGTTCATGCATAATATCCAAGTTACGTGACAGGCTGAAGCAGGGGGCTTGGAAGTTAGAGGCCAGCATGGACTATATAGTGAGTTTGAGGCCAATCTAGGGGAACATAGTGAGACTCTGTCTCAAAACAAAAACAAGGACTTGGGGATGTAGCTCAATGGTAGAACCCTTGCCTACTGTGTGCAAGGTCCTGGGTTCCTGAGTTCAATTCCATGAGAGAGAGAGAGAGAGAGAGAGAGAGAGAGAGAGAGAGAGAGAGAGAGAGGATTAGATTATGTTACAATCTGAATTTAAGTAACTGCCAAAAATGAACATTTGTCAAACCCCTCTTTGACAGCCAGGTTCTATGCTAAATGCTTTACATATGTTACCCCTCACACTATAATCCTACAACATAGTTCCTATTATTAGCCACAACTTATAGAAGAGGGCAGTGAGGCACAAAGATGCTACAACCATCAGGTGCTGGAATCAGGATTTGCAGTTGGGCAACCTGTGCTTTGTAACAACCACACCACGCTGACTTCCTGAGGTGAAGATACTAGACCATGAACAAATGGATAGATTGTAGAAGTGCAACTGACAATGAAAAGAGCGACAATTAGAAATTTAGGGAGGAGATGAAAAGAATTGAAATGGAAAAGGAGAAATGGCCATGGAGGTGAGGAATAGACAGAGTAAAACGTGTTTTGGGAATAAGATTAAAATGAAGCCATCAAGGCCGGTTTTATTCATTTATCATGTACTCCCCAGTTTAAAATTCATTGAGTAGATAGAATTAAACCCGTCATCAGGCTTTAGGTGACTCAGTCTAAAATTCAGGTATTCATCCAAAAAATTAAAATAAAATTCAAGTGTTCATACATCTCTAAAATCTGTGCTCAATGATAAGAGAAGTTTGTGACAGAGAGGGATCCCCAGGCCACAGGGTACAAAAGAAAGACAGGGAGTTTTACCCTTGATGCAGGGATTGCATCTTGCCAGCCTCCTACAGCGTGAGGCACGGTACTGTGCAACCGAGAGGTCTTTGGGGTCTGAGCAACTCCTCACAGAGCAGGTGGGGAGTCTCTGCACCATGATGGCAAAAGCAGAGTTCCCTTCATGTGGGTCAAACTCTCTCCCCTAATCCCAGCCAAGATTTGACAAGACTGAACAAAAATTTAGGGTCAATTATTTGAGTATAGGAAGAGGATGTAGAAATTCAGCCTCTAGGAATTTCTGACATTGCAAAGTTCTACAATTGTTCTCAGTTTTGTTGTGTTGTAAGAGGATCCTCAAATTAGCAGCAGTTTCTTAGAGACAAGGTGCTAAGTCAAGGGCTTTATTAACCCCTGCCTGATATATTCAAATCAATTTTGTGAGTCTGTAGCAAGATTTTAATGGCCTATTGTAAGTAGAAAGAGGTAAATACAGTTATGTATGGCTAAGGCAGGACAAATTTTAAAGGAATAAAGTCCTGACACCATAAAGGAGGAACTTCTTATCGTTTGAACTTTGATGTAAACTGCCATTGCAATGGGATAGAGTGAGCAAGGTGACACACTCACTGTGGTACAGTTACCTGCAGAAGCCTTTGGAAGTCAGGAAACCTAAACCAACAAGAAGACCAGGATGGGATATTAGGTAGGCACCACAGGTTTCTCACATTCTTTAAGTTCTGATCCTCCACTTTTACCTCCCTCTACCACCATCATCAGGCCTGGTTCTTTATGTTGATAGGATATGTATTTATGCCAAGTCTGAGAAGAGGAGGAAAATTAATACCATCTCGAGCCAATATTTCTTTTCATTATTGGCTCCCTTCTGCCACTTGTTTTTCCAAATATAAAAATAGTATGCTCATTTAAAAGGATTTAGAAAATATATTAAAGGGGGAAAAAAGAAAGCATTTCTTATAATCTCAATATCAGTTAGCCCTTCCCTAAAGTAAGGGCTCATTTGTCTTGTTTACTGAGCTCTGTTCCCAGCATAGTAACCAGCACAATTAGGTGTTCGATATAATTCTCTTATTTTGAATGAATAATTCAGTAGTTAACAATTACATCTTAACATCTAATAACACATTGTTCTCTACTTTTCAAAGCATGCATTTTGGAAAAATTCTGCACACAGTTTTTTCCCCATGCATTTTTACAGTGGTAAAATATATATAACATAAAATTTACCATTTGAATCATTTTCAAAAGAACGATTCACAAGCATGTGGCATATTTGGAATGTTGTGCAACCACCACTACTATCCACTCCCAGAACTTTTTCATTATCCCAAACTGAAACTCTGTACCCACACTCAAAGGAATAATTCTCCATCCCAGCCTTCCTTCAGTCCCTGATAACTACTTTCTGTCCCTATGAATTTGCCTTTTGCAGATACCTTGTACAATGAAGTAATACAGAATTTGTTCTTTTGTGTCTGTCTTATTTCACTTTGCATAATGTTTTCAAGGTCAATTCATGTTGTAGAATGAAATAGAATTTCCTTTCTTTTAAGATTATTAACATTCTATTGGATCTATATGCAACATTTTGTTGATCTGTCCATCTACTGATAAGGACTGGTTTGTTTCCAATGCATATAGTTCTGTGTCCCCTTTTTTCACTTTTTAAAATATCACAAACATTCCTTCATCTTACTAAATTGTCTACAGGAAACATTTCATATGATTGAGTGACAGTATCACTATAGGTATATAATTGGTAATCCAATCATACTCTTGTGTTTGAACATTTAAGCTACTTCAAAACTGTGCCATTGTAGATGCATCTGTGGCAACCTCAGGCATAAACTTGGTCAAATATGCAACTGATATTTTCTAAGGATTCCTAGAATATAATTTGACAATTTTCCTACTGTGGCTGGGTATATAAAATTCTAAACATCTGTACACTTTCATTCCAATATGCTCATCAAATAACTTTCTAGAAAGGTTGTATCTGTTTGTACTCTTCCATTTGTGCATGAAAAAGTTGGCTTATTATACACTAGCCAACCTTGAGGGTTGCATTTAAAATGTCCTTGCTAACTTGACTGATGAAAAGTGGTATCTTGCTGATTTAATTGGGATATGATTGGCTTCTTAACTTTCCTCAGACACATTCTCTAATATCTACAAATTTCTTCACAGCAGCTCTGACATCAACAGTAGAGGAATCAGCAATGGAGAGGGCAGGGTGTCAGGTGCTAGGGTGGGCAGGCAATGGGAAGTGAGGATTAGCCATCTGCATGTATGGTTAGGTTTTAGATCTGGTTAGAGTCTACCTGATTTTGTAATGAACAGAGTACTTACAAAGCTCAGCTCTCTGCTACAGCCTTTCTCATTATAAATGGAATCACTTCTTCTGTTCTTAGGGTTTATAGCCCTGATTGTGGCTTTCTACAACTTTGAAAGACTTCACACAATTCCTTTCATTTACCATCAGTGGGTGTTATTAGTTGTTTTTTTTGCAGATGAGCAAATCAAAACTCAAACAGGTTAAGAAACTTTTCAAGGAAATTCAAGGTCCAAGAGACTAAGCTGTGATTTGAGGCTACTTGACTCTAAATCTATGCCTGGTTTTCCTACATCTTCTTTGTACAAAAGCTTTACATACTTGAAAGTACTGGTAATTCATGTCAGTATATAAAAAAGAATACTAAATCCTTTTGTTTTACTTGGGCACATCATTTTTATAGCATCATATAAAAAAATAGATCAACAAAGTAGCCAAGTGAGTTAGTGTTAGAATTTTTCTATTTTTAATCTTTTGAAATGTGAAAGCGTGATGAAATGGAGCAGAAATATCCAATCTTGACTCTACCTCTTGCTGTTTGCCAGATACTTTTGGTAGTTCACTTAATTTCTCTGGATTTTGGTTATCATAACTTTCTTATATACAGAAATGCTGTGAAGATTAAATGTGACAATATGTGTGAATCTAGCAAAGTACTTAGAATGCACTAGGTGGTCCATAAACTTTTTAAAGTTTCAGGATGAGATGGTAATTGACAAAACGGAACAAATGGGGGACCTTTTGGGAGAAACAGAGCCAATGCATTTATTACTAGGAAAAGACTTTAAAAGTTTTTTATTAAAGTAAAATATGTATACAGAAAAGTAGGCACATCATATTTGTGCACTCAAGGAAATATCTCCAAATGATCATACTCATGTAGCTCTCCCATGACAAGAAATAGAACATTGGCCGCAACACAGAAAGGTCCTATGCTTCCCTCCTAAAAATTATCCTCAATTTTCCTCCTAGTAACTATCTTGATATTAACTACCAATGAATTCAGTTTTGTCCATTTTCATAGAAATGAAACTTGACCCGTACATCATGTACAGAACATGAAGCATCATATTATGAATGACTCTCACAGCATAATTTTCAGTGAAAAGAGAAAGCTATTCAGAGAATATCGTTTATGTAAAATTATGTTTTGATTAACAGAAATTCTTACTATCAATGTAGCAATATTTGTCAATCTCTTGATGATGCTCTCTGCTTTATGAAACACTTCTTTACCTCAAACATTCTATACTTTCAGATGTTTTATGTTTTGTGTATAGTATTATATAGTGATCAAATTTTATTTTCTCCTATGTGGATATTCAATTGACCTGAAATATTTATTAAGAAGATTTTCTTTTCCCCCTTACCTTGTAATAACATCTTTGACTAAAATTAAAAGCTCATATCTGCACTGGAGTGGTTCTGGATTTTTTATTATATTTCATTAGTTATTTGACTATTCTTGAATGAAAACTACATTGTCTTAATTATGGTAGCTTTACATGTTGTCATATCCAGTAAAGTAACTCCTCTAATTTGTAAATCTTTGGATTTCCTTGTAACTTTTAGATTTCCCCCATAATCTTGTCCCTACTGATTTCCACAGTGATTGCACCAGTCTACAGTCCCACCAATAATGGAGAAAGGTTCCTGTTTCCCCAAGCCCCACCAGCATTTGTTATTGGTTGATTTCTTGATAGCAGCCATTTCTCTGAAGTGAGGTGGAATCTCAGCATTGTTTTCATTTGCATCTCTCCAATGACTAGAGATGTTGAACATTTTTTCATATGTTTATTTGCCATTTCTACTTCTCTGTCTGAGAAATCTCTGTTCATTTCAGATGCCCATTTTCAGATTGGGTCTTTAAATTTGGGAGGTCTGATTTTTTTAAGTTCTTTATAGATTCTAGATAGTAGACCTTTGTCATAGGAAAAGCTAGTAAAAATTTTTTTACTAGGGTTGTCTCTTCACTCTATTGGTGGTTTCTTTTGCTGTGCAGAAGCTTTTTAATAAGAAGAGATATCACTTGTTGATTGTGCTAGTTCACGGTCAACTGAGGTTTTGTTCACAAAATCTTTTCCTATGCCAATGTCTTCAAGAGTTCTGCCTAATCTCAGTGCCAGCCAGTTCAGCATTTCTATTTTAATATTTAGATCTTTAATCCATTTTGATTTAAATTTAGTGCATGGTGAGAGATATAGGTCTCATTTTAATCTTTGGCAAGATGAAATCCAATTTTTTTTCCAGCACCATTTGTAAAAGAGGTGATCTTTCCTCCAGTAAGGGTGTTTGGCTCCTTTGTCAAAGATGAGATGGCTGAGTGTGTCTGGATTTGTTTCTGCATGTTCTAACCTGTTCCACTGATCCTCAGGTCTATTTCTTTGCCAGTACCATGCTGTTTTTATCACAGTAGCTTTGTAGTGTAGTTTCAAGTTGGAAATCGTAATACCCCCTACCTTATCTTTGTTGCCTAGAATTGCTTTTGCTATTCTAGGTCTTTTCTTGTTCCAAATGAATTTTTGGATTGTTTGCTCAAGTTCCATGAAGTATGCTGCTGCAATTTCAAATAGGATTGCATTGAATCTATATAGCAATTTTGAAAGTATGGTCATTTTCACTATGTTGGTTTTTCCTACTGAGGAGCAAGGGATGTCTTTCCATTTTCTGATATCTCTTCTATCCTTTTTTTAGAGTGCTATAGTATTAGGAGTAGAGTCTTTGGTCTCTTTTGTTAGGTTGTTTCCTAGGTATTTCAGTTTTTTGGATGCTATTGTGAAGAGAGTTGATTCTCCAATTCCTCTTTCAGTAAGTCTGTTGTTTGTGTACAGGAAAGCTACTGATTTTTGTGTGTTGACCTTGTATCCAGCTACTGTACTGAATTTGGTTATTAAGTCTAGAAGACTTTTGGTGGCGTTCTTGGGGCATTCTTGGGGTCTTCTATGTAGAATATCATGTCATCTTCAAATAAT
>NW_004624769.1:15686842-15706666 GCF_000247695.1 Heterocephalus glaber
TGCATTATGTAAAGGTACAATTCCCAATGAGAAATGTAATTGTATTGTATACCTAAAATGTACCAATAAAAGAATTTAACAACAACAACAAAAAAACATCGTGGAGGCAGCCCAATTGCCTGTCAATTGGAGACTGGATAAAGAAAATGTGGTTTTTTAAAATAAAATGGAGTACTACTCAGCCATAAATAATGAGAAATTAGAGATATTTTTAGCTAAATGCATGCACATTGAAGCAATATTCTTAAGTGAAATTAATAAGGCACACATGTATAAATACTGAATAGTTTCTCTAGTGTGAGAAACTGAAAGTGTAAATAAAGATAAAAGACATAATAGATAATGTGAAATAGGAAGAAAATGGGCAAATGGGAACTGGAAGTGGCATGGGTGGGGAAAGGAAAGAAGGGAATGGAATTAATATGAGAAAATGAAAAAATGGCAACAAATCTTTGCAAATAGGGAGAGATGGAGGGATTGAAGGAAAGGCAGGGGAATGGGGAAAAAATAAGAACTGAGAGAGAATATGTAAAGGTGCAAATTTCCAATGATGAATGTCATTATATTGCATACCTAAAATGTACCAATAAAATTAAATTAATTTAAAAAAGAAACTCAATCGATGCGATTTGGTACCAAACTCTGCTAAAATAACTGCTATAGTTTTTGCCTCCTGACCTGATTTTTGCCCCCAGGACACCACATTTGAAGACTTATGTGGTAATAAATCTGTGCTAAATTACTTAATTTGTTATAGCAGCAATAGGACTGGACCAGAGGTACCAAGTTCATCAGACTTTGTATAAAATTTTCTCTGGTTTATTAATTGTTGTTGTTAGTCCTCCCTGATTTGGACAATTTTTGCCCCATTTGGAGTCCAGGTTGTATCTATGTGACACAGAAATACTGAAATTGGTTAAATTAGTTTACTCAACTTAGTGAAAAACATTTGAGCAATTGAAGGTTATGAAAATGGAGCTCACCTACCTAGAAGGCAATGAACACAATCTAGCCCATTTTTAGATATTTCTTTCCTATTATAGACATCTTTTGTAGAGTTTCGAATTCTAATTGCTTCCTTGAGCTAAATACAGTAAAACCTTATTTTTTGAGCCTAATTCATTCCAGAAACATAGTTGTAATCCAAAGTACTTGCATATCAAAGTGGATTTCCTCGTAAGAAATAAGGGAAACTCAGATGATTCATTCCACAACCCAAAACCATTAATATAAAATGATTATAATACTGTAATATAATACAAAATATAAAGAAAAATAAATTAACCTGCACTTATCTTTAAAGCCTTCATAACTGGTGTGAGGGAGACAAGAGAGAGGAGGGTTACCGTGTAGGATGACTTTCACTATCACTAGTGGAATCACTGCTATTTATTGGCTCAATGCAATCTTTTTCTTTTTGTGCAACTTTAACAAGGAACCTATCCAATGACACCTGCTTTTGCCTCCTTTTGAGAAGTTTGTGGAAATGTGACATTACATTGTTGTTAAACAAATTCATCATTTACATTGCAGCATCCTCATTCAGGTGGTGGTTTTCTACAATATTTTGCACTGTTTCCCACATTTTATGCATTTCCTTAATCTCATTTGAAGTGAGAGATTCCTCTGACTTTTTACCCTCCTCCACTGTAGACAAGATCTTCTCCATAACCTCATACTACTGGGAGATGATCACCCATAATCCTGAAGAGAGAGGAAGAGTGAGGAGGCAGGGAGAGAAACGGGGCGGGGGGGGGGGGAACCAGATAGAGACAGACAGAGGGAGAGATGAGAGAGAGAAAAAAAATAGAATCATTGGCTCAGTCATAATCATGTAATCTTCAGCATCATGTACTACTCATATTGCAAGACATCACTAGTTCATTAAAATTTATTAGGAATGCTTGTGCATCTTGCAGAACACTCACAGAATGAGTTGCTCATATCCAAGTTTTTACTGTATTTAAAAGAAGGATTAATAAATTAAAATGATATAAGTGTTTAAAGACATTTTGATATTTACTTCCAAATTGCTTTTCAGAATTGCCATGCCAACTTGTACTCTCATTATGACAGATCCATTTTTCTACATCAGTGCCCAAGCTGTCCTACAGCAAAATACTTCTGCTGAGAGTGAGCTTTGTGCCCAACTCTTTGCTCCTTGCACTGAAACCATGGTTGTTCATCAGAAATGAGTGATATTTTAAGACTGCAGAAATACATCTCCTTTAGACAGATTTCACTTAATCATGAAAGATCTTTTGCTAATGGGAACTTATTGGCATGAAGACAATCTGTAGAAATCAGAATATGAAAACACCAGTATCATGTAAAGCAGTTCCAAGAGCAAAAAGTCCTTCAATATCTGGGTCACTCAAGGGCATGTGCTTTGTAACTCTGAAATGATGAAAAGGCTTCTTTCTTTTGTAGTATCTGCAGTTTTGGCTTGAGGTTTATTCTTGATCCCTTCTAGCTAGCTGTCTCTGCAACTGGTGCAAAGTGATGTGAGTTTCTATTCAAAGTACTGTACTTTGGTCTTATTCACTATTGTCTATTCTGCCCCAAAGTTTATGTTGGTTGATGTCACAATCAGGTTGAAAGCTTTTGGGATGTCAGAAGATTACAAATTATGCCTTATGGCTTAAAACCAGAAAGTGGCATTTGATAACACAGTTAAACAGGTACTTCAGTTTTCTCTATAAAAACACACATTATTATATTGCATATAGTTATTTGTTTCTTTAAAAAGAGAGGAAAAGATCTTTCAAATCAGATAGGATATTGAAGGTTGTAGAAGAGTGGGTGGTTTTGGGAATTGAAGTGGAATACGGAGCAAGGAGTGAGGGCAGAATGCTGGTGAAATTCAGAATCCAAAGCAATTGGTGGTGGAGGGGACAAAATATGTAAGCCACAACAAATCACTTTATTTGTAGCAAAAATATCTTCAGAGATGTCCACACCAGGATGTCTTATCCTCCCCCAACCCAGCACATGGCCTCAATGAATATCTTTCATATGTGTCACTCACACTGCTGAACAGGGTCAGCCTCTTTGGCAGACAGGACCCAACTTGTGCATGAGAGCCAGGAGGAACCCAAGAATGTGGAGCCAGAGACATTGCTCAGCTGGGCCCTCTTTCCTCCAGGATGCTCTCCCTTCACCAAGCCCACACCTCCTCTCCCATGGGCTCCTCTTCTCTGAGAGAAGAAAGAATTCTAGATATATATGAAAGTATATTTGTAGATGAAAACACAAATGAAATCCTTTGGATTTCCAGGGGGTGCAAGGTTATTGGTGGGAATATAGATAAAACAAGATTTGTTGTGAGATAGTAATTGTTAAAGTTGGTGGTGGCTACCTGGAGGTTATTTCACTATTCTTTCTACTTCCTATGTCAGAAAATTTTCACAATAGTATATATTTTTAAAAAATCATAAAGGCAGAGCAATGAGGGAGGAAGGGAATGAGGGAAGGTGTGAAAAGGAAGGAATGAAGGAAGAAAAGAAGGAAGGAAGGGAGAGAGGGAGGAAGGAAGGAAGGGAGGGGGGAGGGAGGGAGGAAGAATGGAAGGCAGGCGGGCAATACCTTCTAAAAATCAAAGCCAGAAGTTTCCTACATAGCATTGGTCAGGTGTTCAGTACATGGTTTTGGGTAACAGTGATTCTGACCAGAATAATGGCATTAAGAGACTCGCAAGAGGAACTGGGTAGTCAAGTAGATATATAGTACAGTATAGGAATCTACCCTTTCAACAGGCACTTCATGTGATTCAGATATAAGCATCAAAGTCCACCATTAAAGAACAATTTCGCTATTTTGTTTGATAACATAGCCTCATTTTTAGCTTCCCATTGAGGTCATCTCCTTTCTTTGAGCAAGGCCACTTTAACTGCAGGATGTGGGCAATAAAAACCAACTTATTAGCCCAATGGGTTCAAAAAGTATGATGATAAATAAATACTTCTCAAATGTTATATAACTAATTACTACAATAGCAACATATTCCATAGTTCTTAACAATCTTCTGTATACACCAGGCTACAGAAGCACCACTGGTTAGCAAATAGAATATTAGGAAATTTAATATAAAAACTGTTAATTATCTTTTTTTTTGTTTTTCTGTTTGTTTTTGTCTAACCTGGCAAAAATGTAAGCTTTTGGGTTTTTTTTTAAGAGTAGGAAAAATTTATTGAGAGAAAGGTAGCTTCTGTCTAAGAGAGACAGAAGGGGGACCAGAAAGCGGGTTGCCCCAAAACTGTTAATTATTAAGAAGACAGAGAGGAAAATACTGAAAGTTCTTAATGTTGATGCAAGCATTTGTATAAGGAATATTTGAAAAATTACCTGAGTGTATCATTATTGGAACAAACTTTTTAAATGTGGTAGCATTTCTTCAGCAGGTCTAGGAACAAAGTCTTATTCTGAGAGAGGAATAAGCCAAGAATGTTCTCTGTTGGGTTAGTTTCTAATCATAGCTCAATCCGTGTAGCTTGTGAGACATGTTAAGAGCAGGACTATCAAAACATATGATCTCAGCTTCTTTTAGGACTACAGAATGTCTTAAATTTTAATGGAAGTAAGTTTGGTAATATCTGTCCAAATTCCAAATGCACTGGCCATTTGACCCAGTCATCATTCTTCAGAGTATTTTCTTATAGACAAAACTCCACATGTGTAACAGCATTGCCACAGGGATTGTAATAAAAATTGGAAATAATCCAATGGCTTAGCCTATCACCAATGGACTGAGTAATAAGCCATGGTTATCTACACAGTGAGTGTCATGCAGCTGAAAAAAGTGAGGAGATAAAAGTGCATATTCTTATCTTTATTCTTATTATTTTGATTCTGCCTAAAGAAAAGCCTAGGGCTATATAGCTTAGTGGTACAGCTCATGCTTAGTATACATGAAGCCCTGGCTTTAACCCCCAGCAACAAAAAATAATTATAATTAAAATAAATTAAGAAGCTTGAAGAAAATAGTGAAAGTGGCTAACTATGGATAAGGCAATTATAGTACATTTTGCCTTAATGTGTATTTCTGAGAATGAAAGGACACTATTAATATTTATACCAAGAAGTAGTACAGCTTGGGGCTGTTCCAGATAAACCAGTCCCTCTACTAGAGGGACTCTAGTTTCACTCTACCAAGGGAGGTGAGGATAAGGAAATTGGGGAATAGAGTACCTGGACACAGGTGGGAATTAAATTTCTCAAAGTACATCTTGTTATGTTGCTTTGATTTTGGAATAATGCACATTATTATCTGTTGAAATTGAGAAATAAAATTTTAAAAGATATTTGTAATAACTATGGTCATTGTAAGACTTATTTCTGAACATTGATTGTCATTAATGGGAGATAAACATTTTATGGCATATTTGAATTCCCCATTAATAGTGTTTGAAGAAAAAACCAGAACATACCTGAATGTATAATGACCTTCCTAAAGATGAATTTTCTAACTAAGACCTTAGGATATTCAGTCTTCATTTATTTATCCATTTAGCCACTTATTCAACTTTCAACAAGTGTCAACTGTATTTTTTGTGTGCTGGGCCCCATCTAAGTACTGGGGACTCTAGTGCTGGGGATAGATCCACACATCCCTACAGAGCTCTTGTTCTCCTGGAGGGGAGAGACAAGCACAGGGCATATAAGAACAGTGTAGCCAAGTGCACTTGCCAGAGAAGTAGCACATGAGCTTCCCTGAGGGGACCACTGACTAGTGAGGAAATGAATGAGTGAATGAAATAGGATAAAGTGAGCTCATATCCCTTCCAAATCTGCAATTCCCTTGTATGACACACAGAGTATTTACTATTTTGGAAGAACAGGAAGGGACTAAGGTCAAATGGCTCTGCTTGGTTAAAGAGAAAGTTGGGTTTGTCATTTTGCATTTATAGAACATACTTTCTCTGAGAAAATGTGACATAGATGGGTTAGTGGAAAGAGTGTATGGAAAATGGAGAGCCTAATGGAAGAAAATTAGCTTATGTTTTCATAAAAGTTTTTATGGTTTATAAAGCAAGAGAAAAAATGTAATACAATGGTAGAATTCCAGTTAAGAAATATTTTTTAAGAAAATACTTTGATGATACAAAATTTGTTAGATTAAAAGAATAAGTTTAAGAATGCTATTGTATAGCACATGGTGGATGAGATGGGGTAGGGGGAATCTGGGGATTTGGTAACATAAAATAGTTCAGAGATCTGGATTCCCATTCCTGTCTTCCCCCAACTTGCTGCAAGACTTTAAAAAATATAATGAGCTTCTCTCAACTTTCAAAAATATAAACTAATGGTGTTGGATAAATTGTTGCATAGAGTCCCTCTAGACCCCTAATTCTCTATCCCATTTATGGATCTTCCCCCACACTTCTCTGTACATCAGTAGCAGACATTTAATTTTCCCATCTCAGGACATTACACATGCTGTTCCCTCTGCTTGGATTGGCTTTTATCTCATCTTCACATGGCCAACTCCTTCTCATGTGATAGGTCTTGATTTCACCTTTTTAAAAAGGCCTTTTATTTAAACCCTGACTGCTTTATCAAAATTAAATGTCCCTATTGTCTTTCATTTCCTTCATAGTTCTTATCATACTTTCCAGCAGTTTGCTTGCAATTATAAGCTTAGTAAAGCAGGAACAATGCCTGCCCTATCTCCAGTGTCTAGCACCAGGGAAACACTAGGTTCTCATAAGGATGTATTGACTGAATTGAAAAAAAACATCCCTTCATGCCAGGCATGGTGGTGCATGCCTATAATCCCAGCACTGAGAGAGGCTGAGGAAGGAAGATTGGAAGTTCAAATTTTGCCAGGCAACTTAATAATACTGTCTCAAAAACAAAACAAGTTGAAGGGTCTGGGTATGTAACTCAGTAGTAGAGTGTCCTTTTACCCTAATATTACTCAATCCTTCTACTTATTCCTCAGTATCAGAAAAACATTCCTTTCATTTAGTCGTATTCTAATTTATTGAGTTGAGTAGGAGACTGCATACATAATGTCAAAGGCCCCTATTTCTAGGTTACACTATTTGGCATAATTCCCCCACCCTCACACCCATTTTTGGGGAGAGGAGCTGCAATACTTGGGTTGCTACACGTTTAGGTGATTGCAGACTATGAGGGTAGATTTTGGAGGCAATAAATTGTCTCCAAATCTGGATGTTTCCAAGATGCAAGCTCTCACAGAACACTGGCTTTTCTATCTGCATATAACTTCTGCAAAACCAGTAATGATTTTTAGCAGATTATACAACTGGCATACAATTCTGCTAGGACTGAAGTGGCAGAGTTGACAATAAGCTTGCCAATTATGTATTATTTGGGACTATTCTGGACAATTCCATTCTTTAGGAGACCAAAAATTATCTTTGTTTGAATCTCTTCCTTTTTGTGCTTCCCCGCCCTGCCACTTCTTCTTTTGAATTGAATTTGGGAGCCCTCAGCTGGCTTGATTTAGTAGTTGCCACATTGGGCCTGTCACCTACTCAAGAGCAGGCTTGTTTCTCCATTCATTTTATCATGGCATCATCCAGGCTAGAAGGAAGTGCCAAGGAAAAGCAAGCTCAGGGTAACATGCAAAGTTTTAAAACTCTTTAACTAGGTTTTGCAAATCAGTAGTCATTCTGAAAATGTTTTCCTCATCACTGTTTCATCAAATGTCCTCTCCTCTTGCCATCTGCTGATGTTCAGACCTCTGAGGATGCCACAGAAGCACAGAACATGGAAGGCCAGCTCAGGTTGTGGACTAGATCTTCTCCAGAAACTCATTTTGGAGATGGTGACATAAAGACCTAAACTTTGGGGTAACTTTGCCTACTGCATGGGGCAAGGCCGTAGTCCCAGTGGGAAGCAAAACCTTGGTGTACTCTTCCCCACTCCAGCTTCATGTTGCTCTTGTGCCCCTCACTGTCAGGCTCATGTCGTACCATCTCTACACCCACCTGTCAGCTCCAGGGAAAGATGAAGGCTGGGGTTTTTCTTTTCAACCCCAATCAGGCTGGCTGGTGAAAAGGAAGCTTCCCATGTCTACTAGTTCCCTAGTGCTACTGTAATAGAGAACCATGAACTGAGTGCTTGAGCAATAGATTTTTTTTTTGTCCTGGAGACCAGATGTCCAGGACAGATCAGGTATCAGCAGGGTTGGTTCCTTGTGAGAACTATGGCAAAGAATCTACTCTGCCTCTTCCAACTTCTAGTAGCTCCAGGAAGTCCTTGGCTGTAGCAGTGTGACTCCAGTCTCTGTCTCTACCTCCACATATCAGTCTTCTCCTTGTATGTGTCCTTACCTTATCTTCCTCTGGCCATGTCTGTCTCTGTGTCCAACTTTCCACTTTTATAAAGACACCAGTCATATGGAATAAAATCCAACCTAATGACCCAAATTAAACTTGATTACCTCTATAATGAGGCTATCTGCAAATAACATCCCATTGTGAGGTCCTGAAGATCAGAACTTCATATCTTTGGGGAGAGGGGGTGCACAATTCAACCATTACACCATCTAAAGCACTTTCACTGTCAACTGAACTGAACTGCAAAACTACCATCTGACAGTGGAAACAAGGAGAAAACAGATATACAACAGGGCTAAAGCAAGTCTTTGTAAACAAAGATGGAATTTAAACAGGTAATAGCTTAAACTAAAAAGTAATATTGTTATAGTGGTGGTAGTTATCTACTTTCAACATTCTCCCAGACAATTTTTTGTCATTAATTCACTAATAATTCATCACAGATTTTTAGATATGTGCTAAGCATTGTTCTAGGAGCTAAGTAACAAAGCAATCGGCAAAACAAACATTCTGATTCTTTCTGCTATAGTTTGGAAGTATAGTGACCGGTGCAGTGATGTTAAGAGCTGCTGGAATCTTTAAGAGGTGGTGGTTGGTCATTGGGGCTTTATTCTTGGAAGAGACTTATGAAGCTCTTGTGGGGCCCCAGTCTCTATCTAGCTTCCTGTCTCACCATATGATAACACACACGCACACGCGCACACACGCTCCCATCATCAGGATGTCATCAGCTTAGAGGTTATATCAGAGCCATGCAAGCACCATGACCTCAAACTTAGAAGTCTGTGCGCCAAATAAACTTCTTTTCTTTATTAAGTGCCCAGCCTCTACTACAGAACCATAGTAACAAAAACAGCCCAATACCAGCCTAAAAGCAAACATATAAAGCAATGAAACAGAAAAGAGGATGCAGAAATAAATCCACACATCTTCAGACAACTGATTTTTAACAAAGGTACTGAAAACATATATTGGAGAAGGACAACCTCTTCAACAAATGGTGCTAGAAAAATATATATCCACATGGAGAAGATTGCACTCAAACACCAGTTTCTCAACTTGTACCAAAAAAAAAAAAAAAAAGAAGAAGCAAAATGGACCAAAAGTCTCAATGTAATACTGTACCTGAAACTTTGAAACAACTGACCTTATTCAAGGGAAATACCTTAAGATATTGCCATAAGCAATGGTTTCCTGGATAGGATTTCAATACCTCGGAAAACCAAAGCAAGAATTGACAAATAGAATTACAACAAATTTAAAAGCTTATGTAGAGCAAAGGAAATCATTAATAGAGTGAAGAGGCAGTCTACAAAATGGGAGAAAATCTTTGCTACCTATTCATCTGATATAGGAATAATATCCAGAATATATATAGAACTCAAAAAAACCCACCTTAGCAACAAAAAAAACAAGCAATTTGAGAAAAATGGCAAATTATCTGAATAAGGAAGTACAAATGTCCAATAAATATATTCTTTAAATGCTCAATATCTTTATCAATCAGGGAAAAGCAAATCAAACCTGAATTGAGATTCCACTTCACCCCAGTCAGCATGTTAATTCTCCAAACAAACACAAACACAACCAACAAATTCTGGCAAGGATGTATAGGTAAAGTAACACTTCCAAGGATACTGTTTACAGGAATACAAATAGTATATCCACTATGGAACATAGTATTGAGGGTCCTCAAAACTAACACTAGAACTACCATATGATTCAGCTGTACTACTCCTGAATATATATAATGTATATTGAAGTCAGTGTACAAAAGAGATACCTAAACATACCTGTTTATTGTGATATTATTCACAATAGTAAAGATATGGAATTAGCCTAGATGCTCATTAATAGATGAATAAATAAAAAATACAGTGTCTATACACAATGGAGTATTATTTAGCCAGAAAGAAGAATGAAATCCTGTCATTTGTAGGAAAATAGATGGAACTGGAAAGCATCATGGTAAAGTGATATAAGCAGCATGCAGAAAGACAACTATTGCAAGTTTCCCTTCATATAAGGAAACACAACAACAAAATGATCTGGCAATAGAAGAGAGAATAATAAGGGCTGGGATGGGAGTGGGAGAAAGGGTAAGAAAAGGAGGATGGGCATGATTAATGCATGATGTAGTCATATACAAAAATGTATCAGTGAAGCCCATTAATATGTATGATTAATATGTATTAATAATTATAATAATAGGAAGAAAAAATAAAGTGCCCTGCCTCAGATATTTTGTGGTAGTAATAGAAAAAGACTGATTTATACATGGAGTTTGTACTTTAGTTACAGGAGACTGATGTAAATTAAATATGTCAGTATGTCACATCATAATAAATAGTATGAAGAAAAATAAAGCAAAGAAATATAATAGTGCCAAGGGAAAGAATAGTAGATGAATTCTGGGTTAGGTGGTGAGGAAAGAGCTGACTGTGGGGGCAGCGTTACAGCAATAGGTATGAGGTGATGAGCGCATGTACCAAAGAGATATGAGGAGGAAATGAGAGGGATTTCATTCTAGAATCTAGATAAGTCAGGGCAAAAGACCTGATATTTCCCAGTGGACTCAGCGTAGTTTGTAATAAAAGGAGATGCTCAAGACTAACTCCTCTATTTGAGGCCTGAGCAAGTGGAAGGATGGAATTACCATTGAATAAGATGTGAAAAACTGGGATGCAGAGCTCAGTTTGGAACAAATTAAGTTTGAGAGGCTTATGAGAGACCCAGGTGGAAATGTTAATGTACATGTAAGAAGTATGCCCCTCTATGCCAAAACATAAACTCCTTACTTAGGCCATTATGCTCCTGGGTTTCATCAACTACCCCATGTCATCTGCTACTCCTTCCCAATAGGAACCATGATGTTTCTCCTCTGTCTTTCCACTTATTTTTGTCTCTAAGGTTTCTCTAGCATTTTTCTTCTTTCTTAGAATGTCATATCAACTTATTTCTTTTGATTAAATTCAAACTACCTTTAAAAAATTCTTTTATTCCACAAACTCTGAGCCAGGTGCTGCAAAGGCTGAGATGGTGAGAGTTTGTGGGCCTCTCTGAAACCTTTCTGTGCTTCCTTTATCTGCACTTCCCTGAGCTCAACCACGGACTAAGCCCTGGCTCCCCAGAGCCCTCCTCTCCCCTCTAGCTGAATATGCCCCCAACTGTTACTGAGAAATTTGTATTGAGTATCCTGTTCCCTAATGAAGATGTGAGCTGCCTGCTTTGAGCACCTAGCACCTGTTCAGTGGATCCTGGTGGGGTTGAAAAAGAAAGGACTATTATCTAAAGACTCTCTGAAATGAGTCTAGCTTGAGTTACCTGTCCCACAGGGGTGGACAAGTAATATGTCCTTGAGATAAGTAGGGATTAGAGAGAGAGTTCATGTGGGAGAGTCACAAAGGAGATATGAAAATTCCATGTGAACCTCATTCAAAATTCTTGACCTTGGTCTAAGGATTGATCTGATTGACTAACCATGGATTGTTTAATCATGAGAACTTCTCTTGGATCTCAAAACTTCACTCAACTCCTCTTGTCTGAAGTAGCGTATATTCCTGGGCTCCAAAGAAACAACATCCATGTGTGTGTGTGTGTGTGTGTGTGTGTGTGTGTGTGTGTGTGTGTGACCAGGAGGTAAAGAACAGCTTGGAAAAGTGCTAGTGAAAAAAAGAAAGGCACTCTTTTTATACTGACCCTCTAGTAATGCAAGACGTGCCAAGAAGCTCGTTTCTTATTATTATTTAGAGTAACCAAGTAGGGACGGAGGTGGGGTCATGCCATGGAAAAGACCAGATATAGGTAAGGTGGGGAAGGAGAAAGGTGGAAGGATGTTCTGAGAGAATATATGATAGGTTTTCAGCCTTTTCATTGTCTCTGTTTCCAGTCCTTCCAACTTAATATGAGTTCTGTGCTTTTCAGACCTTCTCTGGGGTGTTTCTCAGTGCCTTGCTCCCATCTCTTGATCTTAACGCCCTTTACAAGTTCTTTCAAGGTTGCTGACCTCTTGTTTAGGTTCCTTTTGTCCCCTATCCAGATTAGTCATGCAAAAGACCTGTGTCTGGAATTTGGTCTGAATTCTCAGGATTTTCTGTAATTGCTACCAAGGGCCTTAACGTTGGAGACTTGGGTTGGCATTCATGCATCTTAGACTTAATCTTGTAGCTTGTACCTGTTCGTGGTAGATGACAAAAACTACACCTTGGATAAGTTAGCACCTAATAAAAACTATCTTGACCAAAACCATACAAGGGCCCCATTTAACTAAGAAGAAGCATGATTTGATCAGAAAGAACTATCCAAGGCTCCTTGGTCCAGCTTCCTTGGAATGTATGATCTTCTCAATAAATACTAGTTGAATAAATGAACATCTCCATGAATTTATCAATCAATAATAGAAGTCTTTTCTACCAAATATATAGAGTTCCAAACTGTGTACTAACATTTTGCATAATGGGGTACCTGATACATTTGGAAGCACTTACTCTACTGCTAGATTATTTTATTCTTTTAGGTCTCTTCTTATGTTGAGTTAATGTGTTCTTCTAGATGACTGTCTAGCATTTGAGGATGCCACCTCTCCTACGTCATTGAACTTCATATATAAACATACAGTGTTCATGTCTCCTAAGTCTTCTCCAAAACGTAGCGGTGTCATTAGTGACCTCAAGTGGTCAACATGCTTGTGTATATGCAGCTTATGATTCTGATAGTTTATTTAGTAACCAATATTATAGGTTAGCTCAAACAAAGTAATCAATCAATATTAGCCTCTTATTTAAAATCAGCTTTTCTTCATTGATAAAAAGAACACAATATACTATGACTGTAGTAAACATAAGCAGGAAAAGTAGTGAAAAGAAGAGTAAATTCTTGTTAATTCCTCCTAATTCTGAGTAACCATACTTAACAGTTTGGTATATTTTCTTACTATTTTTTCACATGTGCATTTTTATATAACTAGTATCATAAAGTATATACCATTTTGTATTTTTATTTTGTTTTGTTTTCACTCAATTCTGAAATAGTTTTCACATAAATTAGTCCCATACTGAATCACAATATCCAGGTCAAGATCCTGGTCAAGTGACATTGTTCCTTCTTTTTTCTTCTCCCTTTTTCTTTCTCTCCCCCCTTCCTCCTTCCCTTCCTTTTTCCCTTCTTTCTGAATTCCCAGGAAAATTAACATAAATTAGTAGGCATAATTTTTTAAATGTTTCCTTGTGGAGTTTAATGTACAGCTAAGAATGAAAATCATTAATAGAATCCTATGAATGTTTGGTTTTACTTATCATTTATTTACTTGATATTTATCATTTGTTTCTAATTAATCTTCCCACCCTTACAGATACGATAAGCATCCTTTCTCTGCTTTATCCATGTTGTTTAGAAAATTGTCACTTTGTCCATGGCCAAGAACGAAGATCTAATGATTTCCCTCTGGCTAACATAGTGATATTAATAAACTCCAAAGAGATATTCCTTCAGCCACTTATGAATCAATTCACCATTATTCCTGGTCAGTGATGGGGACCACTCTGAGTGAGCTATAAATTCATAAATTGGATTTTCATATTAAAAGTCTGAGTCTGCCTATTAGCCCACAATGCCTTATCTGAAGAGCCAGCAGTTGGTGTGTGGGAAAGGAACAACTGTCCACACCTCTGGTCACAGTGGAGGTCTCAACCATCTCTGATGCTGTGACATCTTGGATGGCAAGACAATAGTGCAGCTAAGGGCAGCATGACTCATACAGAAAACTCCCATAGAGGCAAAAATTAATCCATGGGAAGAAACAAATTTTCCATTAATCAATGATCTGTTCCTACTAGGATATCTTGTTCCCTTGTTGCTAGGACCCCACTTGCATCAGTGCTCTCCACCTCACTGTTCCCTGAACTGCTTCTTACTGCTTCTGGAAGCTGTATGATCAATAAATAATGGCAAGCTCCAGGAGATGGTGTCTTAGCCAAATAAGAGCTTTGACTATCTTGGGCCCTCCATTTATACATTAAGATCTTGTCTTGTCTTTTCTAATCCATCCACCATACTCTTGGTAAGGTGACTGGGGGTCTGATCAGCCTCCAATAAGTCAGTCCATTCACTTTCTTTACCAGGACAGCTCTATAATGTGGTATTTTCTATGGAGAAAAAGGAATTAGTTTGCTATTACTTCATCTCAATAATTTTATGTGACTGAGTGGCAAGAAGAATGTTAGCCTCTAACTTCTGTTTTAAAAGAGTGTGAGATTAGACATGAATATGCTTTTCATTACTATAACAAAATACCTGACATAGTTAACTTATAAACAGGAAAGGTTTACTTTGGCTGATGGTTTTGGAGGTCCCAGTCCATGATCAGTTGATTCTGTTGTGTTGGCCCTCTGATGAGGCAGCATATTGTGGTGGGAGCATGTGGTGGAGCAAAACCACATCATAGCCAGGAGGCAGAAGACAAGAAGAGGAAGGCTAGTATTCTGATATCCTCTTCAAGGGCTTGGTTCTAATTCCCTGAAGACCTCCCACTAAGTGTCACCTCTTAAAGTTTCCACCACCTCCCAAGAGTGCCACTCTGAGAACCAAGGCTTTAGTTCACGGGCCATTGAAGCACATCCACCTTCTGTATCATAGCAGTGAGTTATTGCTGGAAAGACCAGGAAGGTATATTCTTTCCTCATCTCAGCCAAAAATATCTGAGTACCCAAGAAGGAAAAAGGGATGGTGGGCTTTAATTATAGAATGATTTCCTGAAATTCTTCCAAATCACTTGCAAAGACATGGTTCCATTTAATCCTTATCTTTCTCTGGCACGTGTAATCCCCAGATCATAGATGAGGATGTTCCCCTGAGCAATGGAATGGCAAAGTCAAGCCAGGTTTTCTGATTCCAAGGCTAGTATTCTTCTCCCCCTCTCTCATTTGCTTCAGACATGAGCCTCAATCCCCTGCCTGCATACTAAGTGTAAGTGGCAATCATCTCACTGACTGAATTGCACAGTTCACTCCCTACTTGACTTTTGAAAGGGTGATTCAAGTTCCACTTTGTAAATGCCCATTTTCCTATTATTTATGAAGAACTTTAAGTTTGGCCATGGAAGATTCTATCTGAAAGCTATGACTTCCCATTGCATGTGTCATCAGTATGCTATCTCCAGATCTGACTAAATACAACTGCTTTCCCCAAACAACAGCAAATTGGAACTCACATCCCTTTACTCTTCCTTTCATACAAGGTACAAGGGTGAAAAGCCTGCAGCTTTAGCAAATAAATATTTAATAGAAAAGAGCACTGGGCTAAAAGTGCCTGGCAAGCATTCTTCACCTTTGTCACAGTCCCACACCTCTTACAAATCCTAAATCTGCAGGCTCAACTCCAGTCTGGCCTCTGGGACAAAAACTACAAGCCTAGAAGATTTAACCCAGTACTGTGATAACTTTTCTGGCCCCCACTTCTTTGTTTTACTTCCCAAAATCAATCTCACATTTGACCTGATCACTGGGTTTTGTCTCTTACTTCAGTCCCTGTGGCACTGAGTTTCTGACTTTCTAGTGTCACACACCCTCTTGGGCACAGGAAGCCTGTTCCTGAAAACGGAACTCAACTACCACTTATTGGTACCATCTCCCAGTATCACCTGTTCCTAGCTTCTCCTCTTGGGTTTCAACAACTCTTTCTGCAGCCACAGCCTTTAAAAATCTCATTATGCTTCCAAGACTGAAACAGCTCCTGGCAAAGGCCTTTCAGTGTGTTCCCTGTTTTAGACTGTAGGTTCACCTAGTCCCAGGTTCTGATCCTCTCAGCCTAAGCCATCTGACAGATAGCCAGCTCATACAAGCTGTGTCCCAAAGCAGGAAAGCACAGATAAATGCCTCTAGTCCTGACTCTTCCACTCATTGGCTGAGTGGGTGAGTCACACAGTCCCCCCGAGTCTCTTTCCCTTCTCACCCAAATTGGGGATGTTTTCTAAAGATACTAAATGGATAGTGGGGGATGATCTAGAACAACACTAAATCATCTGCAATTTAAGGGTTCTGTAAATGCCATGTCTTCACGGTGACTAAGATTAAAGACAACCTTTATCTCAATACAAAAACTTACATACCCTTGTCTTATGTGTAATTCAGGTGTGTTTGAAATATAAGTTTGTGCCCATAAGCTGCTATGGTCTTGGGGAATTTTGGTCCTACAGGAGAAGTGTGGAGTGGGTGCTTGCTTACTTACCCCTTTAAGCCCCTGAGCCAGATCTTGCCTGAGAGTCACTCTCCACTTGGCACCGCAGGCAGGCAGACTCAAAAGATTATAAGATAAAACTTACTGCTACCCTTCTTCAGAGTAAATTGCGTTGTCCCTAACCATAAGCCACAAATACATGAACTTGGGTGAGATTAGATGCACACCAGAGGCTATCTGGGAGGGGCAGGGATGGCACCAAAGGACAATATGCTGCCTGCTAGGGGCCTGCTTTGCCTCCAGCCCCTTTCCAGAGCTGTATGCTTGCATGAGCACACTTCTTTCTCTTATTACTTGTACACATGCACCCTGTGTTCTTGATGAAAAGGACAAATTCCCTGCCAAATCTCCTTTGCTTTGGCAAAGCTGTACCCTAGGCATATTTTGGGGCAAAAAGAAGAGATTCTTAATGGCCTATTCTTTTAACTGATTGCACTCCTTCAGCCTCAATAATTTTATAGATTTTAGTTTACAGATCCATAGGGTCATAATATTCTACCTGTAAAAAAAAAACTAGTTTTGCTTATAAATATGTATTAAAGCATCTTTGACATCATGTTTGCTATTTGTTCTTCAAATTTGAAAAGCTGAGTTTATTTTTAAAACTTAACAATGAAGTCTAGCATGTTTCCACCAGGGAGTGGGTTGGGGAAGGTGGGAGTATTGAGGTGGGGGAGGGAAGGGTTCCTCTTTTGGGCTCATGGCAGGTCCCAGGATGTGTCCTGTGCTGGTGTGGCACACATTTCCATTGAGATTGTCTGGACAAGTATTATTCTTATTTTGTAAATGAAAAACTTGAAGCCTAGAGAGGTTAAAGGACTCAACATTTTCTTCTGGTCTTGTGAGCTCCTGTGGCTATAACAGTTTAAACTGTGACATGGCTTGTGCCCCTGTCTTCTCTCCAACTCCAGGGGCCACATTATAAGCATTGAACACTAGTGTACACCAAGGACCCTTCTTCATCATTAGCCAGGCTCAGGCAAAAATGTTGCCACAGGATGTATTCCCCAGGGAGATAGGTAGCAGACCATAGCCACAGGTTATGAAAGAGAAGAGAGAAGTTTCCCTCCTCTGTTGCCAGAACATGCGTATGTCCAGAGGAAGGAATCACACTTAGCACTTCTGAGTGAGGGGCATGAAGTTAGAAGTCTATTTTGATGCCCACAGGTTCCCATCCTGAGGGTCGACCAGGACAGTTTTTTACCCACTACTCTGCTGAGTGACACAGGCAAATCAACGAATCTCTCCACACCTCTGAATCCTCATCTGTCAAAGGGAGACACAAGAAAACACACACATGGAGTCACTATCACAGCAAATCAAGACAGAACACTTTGTAAATAGTAAGCATTCAACACAATGCCACCATTATTATTTTTAGGTCATTGGAGTGTGGAATATACAAATAACAGATGGCTTCACTTCCTGCCAAAGAGATAACCATCTAGGAGGGATGTACACTATATCCACATGCAAATGTTATAAAGGTATCTGCATTCTTCAAGAACTACATCATTCACAGTTCATCTAACTCAAGTCTAATTTTGCCATGGATAAAATCACAAAATAAAGGGGAGATAAGCCCTCAGAGTGCCAAAATCTACACATGCAGTAGCATATGTTTTTTAAAGTGTCTAGTATAATTCCTTTTAGTTTGCAGAGCTTTTCACCTCAATGAATTGCACTAGGAATCATGGCCAATGCCAGACCTTCTTTGTCTATTTTATCTCACATCATTTCATAGTCAAGAACAGGACATTTCTAGCAACATCACTTTATAAAAGCTTGAGTGATGTCATAGGATAAAAAAAGATATTAAATTACAAAAACAATGAATGTTTTTTAAACATATCACTATAGTCAGCAAAATCATTGACAAAAGCCTTGGTTCCTTGTCGGGAGCAATGCTACATAATTTTAGGGTAAAATCATTTGGTTAGCCTAGGTCTTCTGCCTACAGCCCAGCTATGGAATTCCAAGACATAACTCCATTTTGGCCTCCGATCACAACTGAGACCTCAATGATCCAGTGATGCTGTGATTCTCCAGGACAACAAACATCCTGGGAGCTGAAAACATCCTGGAAGGAACAAACATCTACTCAGTTCCTCGTTCTTGGATTGTTACATCTTATTTACACAGGATGTACTGAACTCTCTGCAAGTCATTCATTACATTTGTTTCTCCCGATGTACTGAATAAAAGGTGAGGTAAGCTGGGGACTTTCATCTTTGCTGGCCAGAGCAGCACTGATCAGACCCACAGCTCAGCTTCTTCTCAGTCTCATTTTTCTACCTTTCCTGTAATTTGCCTTGTGCTGCCATGGCTCACAGGAGACCAGGACTTACTGCAGAGGTTCTGGTAATGTCCCCTTCCCCTGTTCCCTACACTTGGTGCCCAACTTGGACATGAATCGGATACAGGGGTGAACTCGCCTGTGAGACAAACTCGGAGTAAAAGAGACAGCACACAGATCTCCCAGGACGATTTCCGGACTTGGAGGAGGGACACTAGTGGTAAGTGTGTCCAGCTGGGGGTAATTTTCTATCTTTGCTGAGTTACAAATATGGGTCACTCGGGATGAGCCCACGGCAGACAGGCGGGTCTGTGCACGCCCTGCCGAGGTCCTGAGTCCCACAGAACACGTCAAATCAGCCCGCTGCAGACAGGCAGGTTTGCCCACTCCCTACTGAGGTCCCCAGTCCTGCGGAATACGCTGAATCAGCCCGCTGCACACACGAAGGTCTGTGCATGCCCTACCAAGGTCCTGAGTCAAGCGGAAGACACTGAATCACCCCACTGCAGACAGGCAGCCACCTGGTTCCACACTACAAAGACGCAGAGGACACCAGACCACCAGACCAAGGTACTGAGTCCCACTGTTCCCGGCCCAGAGGTAGAGGCTTTTGAGCCATTGTCCCACTGTTCCTGGTCCAGAGGAAGGGGCTTCCTGGTCACCATCCCTCCCACTGCTCCCAGCCCAGAGGAAGGGGCTTCCAGGCCACCAGCCCTCCCACCACTCCCGACTCAGAGGGAGGGGCTTCTGAACCACCATCCCACTGCTCCTGGCCCAGAGGGAGGGGCTTCCAGGCCACGATCCCTCCGGCTGCTCCCAGCCCACAGGAAAAGGCTTTTGGGTCACCATCCCTACCACTGCTCCCAGCCCCTGTATCACCTCACCAAGCTCAGAGGAGGTAATCCGTGCAGGCGCTAACAGCCCCCCGCCCCAGTCAAAATGAGAAAACATGTAAATAAGTCTCAAAACCAGACTTCCAGATCACCTACA
>NW_004624769.1:15737034-15769661 GCF_000247695.1 Heterocephalus glaber
CTTTGCAAATAGGGAAGGGAGGGCAAGAGAAGGGGAAAAAAATAAGAACCAAGATACTCATGTAATGGTACAAGATCCCAATGATGAATGCAACTGTATTTTATACCTAACATGTACCAATAAAGTTAATGGTGGGGGGGAAAGAAGAACCAACTATGTACCACTCTTAACCCTAGAGAAGATATCTACAATTACTACTAAGACAACCTAGGTATTGACTTATAGCTAATATGTACTAAATGTTTACAGCTTTATCTCCACTAATGGTAGAGAACAATTCAACAGTAATTTTATAGAATTACCTATCTAATGTTTAATAACGCTTTATGGTTATACTATTAAAGATATAGGGGGTTGGGAATAAGGGAATTCAATGGGAAAAATATGAAACGTTAAATTATATGAGAAGGAAGAGAGAAGTGCTGCAATTAATCCTGTTGGGGGTAGAAAAATGTTTATAGAATTATGTAAAGGTAAGAAAAAACTGATGAGAAGAAAAAAACTGATGAGAAGATAGGGAAAAAGAGGAAAAAAAGAAGTCATATAGGGAGAAAAAATAAGAGAGAAAAACTATAGGGAGAAAAATTAAAAGGGAGAAGAGGAAAAAATAAAGAGTAAGATAGCCATAAAGAACGAGAAACTAGAGACATTTATAGCTAAGTGGATGCACATTGAGCCCATATTATTAAGTGAAATAAATAGGACACACAGGTGTAAATACCAAATAGTTTCTCTGGTGTGAAAATCTAAAAGTGTAAATAAGGATCAAAATATATAATTGATATTGTGAAATAGGAAGAAAAGGTCTAAAGGAGTAGGGGAAGTAGGAGGGGGTAGGGGAAAGGAAAAAAGGGAAAAGAAAAATTATGAGAAAAGGAAAAACATGGAAACAAAGTATTTGTAAATAGGGAAGGGTGGAGGGGGTGAAGGGAGGGCAGGGCAGTGGGGAAAAAGTAAGAACCAAGAGAGATTATGTAAAGGTACAAGATCCCAATGATGAATGTAACTGTATTTTATACCTAAAATGTACCAATAAACTTAATAGAAAAAAGAAAAAGAAAGAAAGAGTAAGAAAAATAAATAAGAATCAAGGAAAAGGAATAAAAGAAAATTCCTCAAACTACAATAAACTGGTGAAGAGCAAAAGTGAGAAGGAAAGAAGAAAAAAAAAATAAAACCAGACAAAACACAATGTACATATAAAAGAAAAGGAGGAGAAGAATGAAAGGAAGAGGAAGAGAAGAGAGAAGGAAACAAAAGGAAAGAAAGGAAAAGAAAGAAAAGAAATTTCTCTGTTATTTTGAATGTGTGATTTTCTTCCAAGATCTACAGTTCTGGGGCAGTGTCCAAGTCAAGCTGCAGCCCTGCTCACACTGCTAGATAAGAAGGCAGTCAGACCCCAGGTCCAGGCTGGATGCAGGCACCAGCAGGCAGCAGGATTATGGTGAGTGTGCTAGTGCTACAACTTTTGAATCCAAAGCAATTCAGCCTGGGCCTGGCCTCTAGCTGTGGGACTGAGGCCCGTGTTCTTCAGTTTGAACCCCTCAGGAGGTCTTTTTCCAGCCCACTCCCTGACTGCACCTGAGATGAGGACAATTTTAACAGAAAATGACAATGACATGCCCATCAGTGTTCAACCCAGAATCATTAACAATGGTTATCAAGCAGAAGCAAGCTGGATGTCTCTCATCAGATAAGTGGAGAAACAAATATGTGGTATCTACAAACAATGAAATTCTACTCAGTCTTTAAATAAAATTAAATTCTTATATATGCTATAACATAGAAGAAAACATACAAAGTGAAATAAACCAAATACAAAAGGATAAATATATGATCCTATTTGCATAAGAAACCTAAAGTAGCCAGGAAGTAGAGTAGAAGTTACCAGGGCTTTGACAGAGGAAAGAATGGAGAATTATTGCATAATGGGTACAGAGTTCTTGTTTGAAATTATGAAAAGGTTCTGGTAAGAGATAGTGGTTATGATTGCACAACACTGGGAATATGATTACTAGCCCTGAATTATATATTTTTCAAATGACTAAATTGATAAATTTCATACACCATACATATTACCATAGTTTAAAAAAATTTTTTTCAAAAATGCAGAATTGCAATATAAAAGAGTGAATACTAAGATTCTACCTAAAGCCTTAGTCTTCCTAGGGCCTGGGTGTCCTTGTCCTCCTGTTAAGGAGCACCTAAGGATAGCTTCCTCCCCTCCACCCTGGCTTTCTCATTCTCCCAACTCTATCCATGCCTGTCCAATGCCAGCATGGCCCCTGCTTCTTCCAGGCCCTCTGTTCATTATTTTGTCTCTATCATCTGAAAAATTTCGCCCCTTTCTGAGGATGTGCTCTGGTTCTTCCTTCCTTACAGGGCCCCACTTCTTCTTCCTAAAGTTTCTAGTTTTAGTTGAGAGCCCAGTGATTGCTAGAGCCCAGTGACTGCTGCAGCCCAGTCTCAAAAACTTCACTGGGAAGGAAAACCCACAGCCCTTTGGGGTACCAGGGAAGATGTTTCATCTCATGGAGGTTCCATTTCACCATCCTGCCAGGAGGTTAGAAGGCCAGCTGTTGTTGTTGTTGTTGTTGTTTTACTAGTAAACCTACAAAAATACTAAAATGTTAGTTATTTCTCCTGGAGACAATAGAGTTTAAATCTACATAAAGGTTTCCCTTACTCAATTAGCTAGGCCCTGTTCTGCTCTTGAAGTCTGTGGGTCCCCTCATAGGCAGAGGAGCATTTGGTTTCTGCTGGAGTTGCAAAAAGACTTTATTCTTCCTTTAATGTCTTTCTTCTATTTTCTTGTGGCCAGTGCTAGAGAATGAAACCAAGGCTCCCTGCATGCTAGGCAAGCACTCTGCCACTGAGCTATACCCCTACTTCTGCTTCCTTCATACAAGAAGTGGTGAAGGGGCAAGTTTCTTCTGTAACATAAACATAAAAGCTTTTGCAGTGGGGTTTTAATTGGGTTAAAGCTGAGGCTCAGGCATGATGAGGTGTGGGGTAGACTCAGTCAAGTGTCTGAGAGGTGAAGAGACCCTCCCCTTAAGCAGCTGTCTAGCCTCAACCCTGATATTCCAAAAGCTACATGGGAAGGAATTTGAATCCTGTCCAAAGCTTGAGTTCTGACATGTGCAGATAGGTTTGATGGGCTTCACGGGCCCAGAAAGATGTGGGGATTGAGTACAAGATGCCCAAAAGACTAGTGCTCCACAAGCAAGTAAAGAAAAAGGTTGAATAAGACACACTCACAGCATGCTGGGCCTGGCTCTGAGCCTCAGGAGGCCACACATGATGAACGCTGTCTCACCTTTGGAGCCCAAGAAGTTCACAAAGGAGAGTGCATGTAAATAATTAAAAAGAACTCTTTCCCTGGAGTTAAGTCATCAGATTAAGGAACCTGCTTATAGGACTGGGTCAGAGTGGTGAAAAGAGTTTTTATGCAGTCTGCAGATATCAGAAAGCCAGTAGTGATGGAACAGGAGAGGAGAGATCAGACACTAAAGGCCCTTTGGTGTCACAGGTTGCTGGATAACATGAACAGCTGAAGAGGTGGCTCCAATGAGGGTAGTGGAGGATTAAAGGATGCAAAGAAGCAGGGCCACCACCTGCTTATTTGTGACAGGTTCCTAGCCAAGCTGCTTTTATTACCCAGGCAAGGCCTTGTCCTCAGAGAAGCTGGCCAAAGGACTTTTTTCAGTGATTACATTCTGAGCCCAGTGATGGTTGATAGAAATCAAACATCCTCTTGCTCTTCATCTTCTGAATAAACAAAAAGTGAAAATAAAACAAAACAATAGTAGCAAGAAGGCACAGGCAAAGGGTCTTATCCTGCCCTACCAGGAGAAAGCTCTGTCTCTCCCTGAGCACATCTGGGACCCCAGATCACTGTTCTCTGGATAATACCTTCATCATCTTGGCCCAAGAAAACTTGTCCTTCACGTTTTCATCTTCAGCTTATCATGTCATTTATTTGGGAATACGGAGGGACATTCCTGCCCCTACATGGATTTAAACACACAGCCCAAGAAGGAAAATGATGAATTCTTAAAGACAATAAGTATATTTCTCCTCTGGATCACCTGGAAGACAAACAGGCTTCTGTGAACATTCTAAAATATTCCCAGTAAAGTAATAAGACATCCAAGGAGTATTCCAAGGGATAGAAGCCTTAAAACATGCCACTCATGCCTGGGTCTTACCATGGTGAGTAGGCATGGTGTACGTAGCCCTGCACCCAAACAGTCACAAGCAGGTTGAACACAGTGCAGGAGTTCCCTGTGGCCTAGTGGTCTCCATGATTTGCAAGAGAGGAAAGAATAAAGAGACCCTGACATTTCCCCCAAAATTTCATTGCTTGCTAGCTGAGCTGGATGTCCTATGTGTAGTTGGCACAAGACTCTCTTCCTAAGCATATTGGCTAAATAGGAGGCAGTCTCCAGGAACTCCAAAGTACAGTTATTGTGTTATTTGTCCCATCCTCAGGCCAATACCAACATGAGATCTGAAGCTGCCTGCCCAGTCCTGTCTAGTATATCAATCGGAAGCTAGCCAAATGGGTCAGAGGAACAAGCCATGCATACAGTTGACATAGCCTACATACATCTAGCTCATCTAGCAAGCATATCATCCTTCATTCTGTCCCACCATTAAAGGCCCTGGCTTTTATTTGGGTTTGGGAGAAGGCATCACTTGTTCAAGTTTTGACATTATAGGAACAATAAGGGTTTGAGTGCTGTGTGTTGGCATCATAGTGAAGTTGTCCAGATATATTAAAAATGTTTTGTTCTTCATTTTAGGGAAAGTGGAAACTATGGTGACAGTAACAGGAAAAGTATCAACAGGGGAAGATATCAGGAATGCTCCCGAGAACTGAACAATGACGTCTTACATACTGTGTCACTACTCATCATGGACCATCAATTCACTCATTGATTCATTCATTTTATTAAAATCAAACTCTGTGTGTGTGTGTGTGTGTGTGTGTGTGTGTGTGCCTGTGTCTTCAAGGAAGTAGATATTCCTTGCATGCATACTTCATAGCTTACTTAGGGCCACAGACTGTAAGGAGACAGGAAAGTCTCATGCTGGATTAAAGGTACATTTGAGGCACTGTTGCTTGTTGTTTGAGCTAAGGACATATAGGTTTTCCTTGAATTCTCTTCCAGCATGCTTTTACCTGAGAGGGAAGTTGGAGTGTGGCCAGGAAGTGAAGAAGTTTCTAAAAGAGAGATTGAGGGAAGAACAGCTGCCACAGGGAATGGAAATTTGGGAGAAAAGGATGGTGGGTTCAAGAAGATTTGTAAGGGACAATAGTGATTTGTGGTGGTCAAAAAACCTCCATTAAATATCCAGACACGTTATATTGTAACAAGGATGTAAACACAGGGACAGAGGGACAGGAAGTACCTCTGCTCCACAGACTTAGGAGAACCTCTACTCAAGAAGTAGCATTCAGGCTGGGGGATTTAGCTCAGCAGTTCCACCACCTGCCTCGCAAGCACAAAGTCTAGAGTTCGATCCCCAAGACCAAAAAAAAAAAAAAAAAAAAAAGAAAGAAAGAAAGAAAGAAAGAAAGAAAAAAAGAAGAAGTAGCATTCAGACTTGATCTTAAAGGATGGACAGGAACTTTTCAGATAGAAAATAATGGATGGTTAGTAGGTCTCAAAGGCAAGTCCAGATCAAATGCTGGCTATTAAATTTTCTCTGGTATTAGAAGAAATGAGAAAAATAAGGACAAGGCATTAAGATTTTCTGAAAAGCTAAATTTATACAATTTAAAAGGAACTTTGGTCTGGGGTGATATACTTTTACTGTTAGAGTATTCCCATTTTTCTTTCTTCATGAAATCGGGTTGCAAACACATAGTAATATTACAATTTATATTTTGTCTTATTTGGCCAAATGAAAACAAAACACATTTCTCACATTTTTTTTCACTCTTTTATTTGCCACATCTAAAAAATTGTGGTGGTCTTTGAAATCCAAAGATCTGAAAAGCATATGTTCTCCATAGGCACTCCAGGTCAGGGTGAGGTACAAAGTCTGTCTTGTGGAGATAGACCACATGTATGGGGCACTGAGATGAATCCAGTATGTGGCAGATGGAGACAAAGCAGTGATTTAGGGTCACATGGATGAAAGTCTTTCATAAAAATCTCAAAGTTCAGCCTTTAGGAAGCAGAAATCACTGGGGGTCTACAAGTAGGGAGGAAAGCAGATTGTATTTGTTTTGTTGGAAAATTAACTTGGGTTCCAGCAAAGCAAATGGACTGGAGAGGAAACAGATAAAACAGAAAATATTATAATGATAAGACAAGTACAGTAATTATGTCTAGCAGCAACAGGAGTGAGAAAACAGAGAGAATCTGAAGACTACCCTAGGTGGCACTAGCCTTGAGGGTACCATCAGCTATGAGACACAATTAGCATATTAAAGTATACTTGAGAATGTTTCAAAGCTGAGTCTTAAAGACTGAAAATGGCCTTTCAGTCCTTTGGGACCACAAATACTACTTCTTGAGCCAGCATAAACAATTAAGATCACTAGAGTTACCATAAGTCCATGCCACCTAAGACTATGCCCCTTTGGACCCACTGGCCAAGACATTAATCAGTACATTTGAAAACAAGAAACAACAGAGTCCAAAGACTTTGGGGGTCAAAAAGCAGCTTAAGGATATAGAATGGATTTGCAAGTGTAGCTAATAAACTGCAACTGACCATTGGCCTCAGGAAGAAGGCTGTAATAATGAACGGTGGCGACTGAGGCAAACTCAAGCTCGTGTCCCCTATTTAAAGAGAGCAGCTGCTATTCTACATTACCCAATTGCAACAATGTGGAGATGAGGCTAGATCTTTGGAAATTTTGAATAAAACTATAAATCTGAATTTTTATTGTCAGCGAACTCAAGTTAAAGCACAAGATGATGTGAGTTGAAATCAGTTTTGTTTGCAAGCTGAATTTGTTCGACTAACCTCCAACTAACCTTTGGCCTAGAGATCAGGTAATCATTAAGCCAATATGTCCACAACTATTAAGCTAATATATTAACACAAGAGAGAGAATCATGAAATCGATTAGTGATATGTGAGATTTAAATCATCTGTGGAAAGAAAGAAGAGTACAAAATCATTTTTAATTCAAAATTAACAAATTAATAATCCCAATTCTCTACTTCTGTTTCCAGAAGGATAATAATGTGTCTCAGAAGATATACTTATAACTTCCAAGCAATGCCACGCCATTATCACATAGTTTTTCACATCTGCTTTGTATAACAGATGAACAGCGCTACTATTTGGCTGATGAGAAAACTGAGAAAGGATAAGATCTGCAATTTTCTGAAAATCATGGACTGACTGGTGGCAGCTGAGGTGGTCTAGAACCTTGTCTACTGCCACTCTGAGGGGCAACAGTCTACATCAGTCTACACAGCCACCTCTACTGGGCACCCCTGGAACCAGGCTTCTGTCTCCTTAGAGAAGACTTTTCTCTGCAGCTGGTGGTCTCTGGAAGTGCCTCCGTGCTGCAGGAGGCCCTGATGGGAGAGAGTACAGGAATCACCAGGAATATTAACCCTGTTTATCTAGTGCCTCAAGAAAGGTAGAAACCACAAATCAAAATTCAGATGTGTGGGGCTGTGGATTTAGCTGAGTAATTCCGCCACCTGCCTTGCAAGAGCAGGGTCCTGAATTTGATCCAAAAAGAAGGAATTCAGATATGTGAAGAGCAGCCTCTCTTGTCAGCCTAGTCCCATAGGGGCTGTGCTGAGTGTTCCACTGTCCTCAGTCTTTCTTACCTGCAAGATGTCAAACAGCATATCTTTATTGTCCTCACTTTTTTCATGTGCTTTTGGAGGTGACTGGATTAAGGAATGCTGGATTGTTTCTTAGGTTAACTAAAAATGCAATCAAAGAATAGCAGATTCATTGAAGCTGGAAGGCATTTTAGGGTTTATCTCCTCCAACTGCTTTATTTATAGATGTAGCAAACTGAAGAACAGAGAGATAGTTAATGACATCCCTTAGATTATGGAAGAGTCTCAATTGAATTCAGGTCATTGAACTTTACATTCAGTACCCTTTGACCATATCACAACAAAACATTGTGACAGAAAAGAAAAACACTTTTCATCTTTTATGTTAGCTCTAATGAGTTAGTAATGACTGCCTAGATTTAATATATATTAAGTTAGAGATTTAATAGAATCGTCTTACTAGAATCTCAACTTGAATTCTAGAAATTCCTTGGCCCAAAGATGAACACAAAAATACCAAACAAGTTTGAAACAAGATTAATAGAGAATAATGAACTGCTATTCTAGAGGAGAAAATACCAGCCCTAGATTCAGTTAAGCATTAAATCTAGCTAGATTGCTTTCTTACACAGAGATGCTTCTTTGAGCTTTAGTTCCTCTTCCTCCTTTGCAAAGCAATGGTATTGAATCACATGATCATGGAAATCCCTTTCAGCCAGTCCTTGAGGGCATCCAGAAATCTCTATAGAGGAGACGAACAATCTGAGTTGAATGATCTGGGACCACTGAGAAGGTTGGAGACATTTGGAGACCATCTTGGGAGGCTGGAGGAAGGCAAGCTGGGACAACCATCCTCTCTGCTCACAGTGATGAGAGGCCAGAGATTCAGAGACAAAGCTTATTGGGCTAAGACTTAACATTTTTATTGTGGTAAAGTATACAAGACACAATTTACCCCTTTAGCCATATTAGGTATACACTTCAATGGTGTTAAGCACGTTTTTACAATGTTGTGCCACCATCATCGTGTATCTCCAGAACTGTCATCATCTTAAATACAAATTCTATACTCAGTAAACAATAACTCCCCACTCCTGCTTTTCCCCCAGCTCCAGGTAACCTTTGTTCTACTTCCTGTCTCTATGAATTTTCCTATTTTATGTACCTGATATGAGTAAATCATAAAAATCATAAATATAACTTTTATGCCTGGTTTCTTTCAGCTAGGATAAAGTTTTCAAGGTTCATCCAAGTCATACCAAGTATCAGTACTTCACTCCTCCTAAAGCTGGATATTATCCCATTGTAAGGACAGACCACCTTTTGTGGACCCATTCATCTATGGATGGACACCAGGGTTGTTTCTATCATTTGATTATTATGAACAATGCTGCTATAAACATTGATTTCTGAGGAAATAATGCTTTTTTTGCACTGAGTTTATGCCTTAACCCTTAAAATTGTGTCCATGCAGGTCACCTAGAAGCCTTTAGTATTTAAACAAGGGGAAACAGCCACAAAACACCAAACCTCTCAACAGTACCAGCCCTAACAGAAGGGGCCAAGGTCAGGGAATCTAAAACTTCACCATTTGGCTGAATCATGATAAAGTGAGTGCACCATTTTTGACAGTCTATGTTCTGTTTATTTGTGACATGATTTTAAAATAATATGACTCACAGGCCGGGGATTTAGCTCAGTGGTTCCAGTGCTTGCCTCGCAAGCGCAAGGTCCCGAGTTCAATCCCCGGTACCAAAAACAAACAAACAAAAAAAACCCCAAACAACAATAAAACAATATGACTCACTTTTGCTACATATGTAGTATTTGTCAAACCAAGAACTCTTGTTATCTATTGTTCTACATCAGAAAGCTAAATTTAGTAGCATAAAACAGCATCTATTTTGCTAAGCTTATAAATTTTTTGGATAAGGAATGGAGGTCAGGGATGGCAGGGATGGTTGTCTCTGTTCCACAATTCTCAGTCCTCAGCAAGAGGACTCAAATAGTCAGGGACAACTTGAATGGCTAGACACTAGAATCATCTGCAAATGTCTTCACTTATATATTTGATGTTTGTGCTAGGATGAGAATGGTGCATCTACACTCGACCTTTGCATGTGTACAGGTCTTCCTCACAACACAGGGGAGTCAGAGTAGTTATGCTTCTCACATGGCAGCTCAAAGCTCTAAAAGCAAGTATTCCTGTCAATAGGCAAAAATAGCATGATCTTTTATGGCCTAGCCTTGGTAGTTATATGGCATTACTGTCACTGTACTTTATTGGTAAGAGACTCAAGTCTGCTCACATTCAAGGCAAATGGACATAAACCCTACCTCTCATGAAAAAAGTATTAAAGAATTTGCAGTCCTGACTTTAAAATATGATTCCTAATAAATATCGTCCCTTCAAAGTGGTCTCCATTGGAATACCATGTGATTTTCCCAATCCTGCCATCTTTCCTTAAAGCTTTCTAGGATGCCTGTTAGAAATCCACCCAGACTGCTAAATATCCTTTTGACTTTCTGATGATGATGAACCTTTGCCTTTAAAGGTGGATCTGATTTTGGGAAAATCCAGTAAGTGAGATGAATGGATCACTGGGCATTTACTAAACACTTAGTGGTTTACTGGTATATGCTGGGAACTAGGGAGAGATGCATTGATATGGAGACAAATTTTTAAGTAAATACAAACCTGCTCCTCCCACCCCATCCTAAAACTGCTTGCCATTCTTTCTGTAATGTTCAAGAGAGCCTAAACTATGTCATGCTTTGTATGTGACTTGCCCAAGGACCTGCCTCTGAGACAACTGCTTAATTGGTTACCTCTTCAACCTCTCAAAAGCATAGAGGGGTCCAATTAATGTTATAAGTATTTGACCTAAATGAACTAAGGGTCACAGAAAACAACCACCTGAGTGCATTAGGTCATGCACTTTTCTGTGATGGCAATCGATTAGGCAATCAATTATGGCAATCGATTAGGCTTAGTCCAGTCATGGCACATCTACCAAAAGGTGTATCGTTGTGGTCACAGCTTTGGGCTAAGAATTAGGGTCCTGACCTTACTGGATGACAATCTCATCTGACATTAGACACATCGATAAGATAAAAATCATAACACTAATCTCACAAGGTTGCCTTAAAATTCCTTTGTAATCTTTGATATATTATATAGGTAGTTGTAAACAACTTTGAGTGTCCTGCTATGGTTAGATATGGTTTATCCCCCTCCTGTTGTGGGATGGTCCATTGTGTGATGATGTGGAAAATTGGTGGGATCTTTAGGAGATGTTTGACCATGAGGTATTTACCTTCAAGAAGAGATTAATGCCTTTCTCATGCAACTGATTTAGTTATCGAAAGAGTGTGTTCTTATAATCTGAGATCGCCCCTTGTCTTTTGTCTGTTTTGCACACAACTGCTCACCCTTTTGGTTTCTGTCATGATTTGTTGTAGTTTTTGGTTCTGGGGATTGAACCTAGGGGCTTTCATGCTGAGCTATACTCCCAGCCCTTTTTATTTTGTATTTTGAGACAGAATCTTACTAAGTCACCAAATTCTCCAAGCTGGGCTCTACATTGCAATCTTCCTGCCTCTGACCCCCTAAATACTGGGATTACGGGTATATGTCACTTGATGTTTTTGTCTGCTAGTTGGTGACAAGCAGCCTCAGTCATGATGTACTCCTCTGACCAGTGAAGGCTGACAAACTCCAAGCACCTCTGCCGGCAGGTAGAGTACACATGTGCAGGCCCTGGAGGAGCCCATGACCCACCCAGGGAGGCCCACATCCTGTAGAGAGAGGCTGCACATGCCCTCTTCCATGCCAGGTGCTCATCCTGTGCCCATGAAGCTAGCTCTGGGCCATGTCCTTGTAACAGGGCTCTTAGCATTTAGGTTGCATTCAATACATATTAATTCAGTCTCCCCCTTCCCCAAAGGCTTTTGTAAAGATGACAGGAAATAATATGCAGAAAATGTCCTTTGCAAATTATACTCAATGATATAAACTACTGCTTTTTCCCCCCAAATTTTCCTGAAACAGATAGCCTATTTTTTCTACTTAGCAAGGCAGTACCAGAGAAAACTGGCACTAGGACAAAGTCATGTTTTTCTTTTCTAGATAGTTATAAAGTCTTTTGTGTTTCTGAGAACATTCATTTTCATCTTTTCCTTTCATCTTCATGGCTACCAAATGAGATAAATGAGGATATTTAATCAATTATGTAGTCACCACTAATACAAAGTTCCTTTTGTTTGTTTGTTTGTTTTTTGTAATATGCTAGGCAAGTGCTCTGCCACTGAGCTACATCCCAGCCTTCTTTTATTTTACTTTGAGAAAAGGTCTTGCTAAATTGCTCAGGCTGACCTCAAACTTGTAATCCTCCTACCTCAGCCTCCCCAGGTTCCTTTAATTTATTATGTATAATCTTATGGCAGCATATCATTATCAATAAGGATTTAGACATCTGCATGTGTTCTTTCTATGGCTAAAAATTTGAATATACTTCAAGACGTGTTGCAAATGAGAAGTGCGTGCAACTTTATATGCTAATTAATAAATACATTGAACAAAACAAATTGCAAAATCAATAACATTATCTGCTTTAGTACCTGCTTTTTCATCACAAAGTTGCAAGAAGTATGCAATTGAAGTTCCTCAGAGACAAGGAGTGCTTGTGCCCTGCTCATGCTTGTTCCACTGGGGCAGAGTCGCCAATCTCGGGGAATAAGCATCACCCAGGAAGCCAGGGAAGATAGATACACGTTGCTTGGTCCCACTTCCTAGAGCTGATGTTCAGCTGTTCTGAAGGTGAGGCCAAGAAATCAGAAACCTCTGATGGCTCTGATGCTTCTATTCACAGCACCCACTCTAGGGAACTGCATAGGCCAGTGTCAGAATTCAGGACGCTAAGGCCACATGTATTTGCTGAAAGGATCAATGAATGGGTAGAGAACACTGTCTACAATTGTGAAACCATACTTATGGAATCTTCCTAAAGTGTAGAGGGAGTACTGTATTAAATGAGCCAATAGGGTTTTTTTCTCCTAAAACATCATGAACACTAAACAAGACAGGGGAATTTTTTTATTTCTCAAACTCTAGTGATGGCCTGTGATTGTCCCAATTTCTTTGATAATTTGCATGGGAGGAGAAGGGAGGCCAAAGGTCCTGCCAATGTGTCTTTCAGTGGGGTGGGCCAAGGGAGCTTAGGTTTGTTTATGTAAGTTTGGGTGTGAGCAGAAAACTACTCAAGGGAGGAAGGAGAGGCTGAACACAAGCTCCAGCATTTCTCCCAGTCCCCTGCCCCAGACAGTGTCCCAGCTTCACTGAGAGTGTGGAGCAAATACTTAGATAATACTAACTGGGAGGAACATCACTAGACCGTGTCTAACATTCACATATCTTGGTTTAGCCCTGCTTGATTGCTGGCACCATCAGATGCCTGGTAGTTGGTACCAAGGCAAACAACAAACAAACAGAATGCTTCGAAAACAAGAGTTAGAATGGCTCTTACAGTTTAAATAAATTAGTTTATAACATTGCTCATTATTGGTAGAGCCAGGCCTGAGGCAGGGTTGCTGTATTCCTATCCCAGCCCTTGACTGATGATAAATAACATGCTGTGATGAGGCTACTTTGGGCAATCACTTTGTTTCGGTAAGGTTCAGATGCTCCATCTGTAAAATGGGTACAATCATCCACCTTGTAGTATTGTCATGAAGAATAAAAATAGTTTTATATATAGAACACATAAAGAATAGGAGTAGAATGGTAGAATAATGCTATGATCTGGATGTTTGTCTACCACCAGGATCTATACTTTGAAATCTCAACACCCTATGCAATGGTACTGGGGCTGGGGTCTTTGGGCAATGATTAGGTCATAGAGTCAGAATCCTCATGAATGAGATGAGTGCCCCTATGAAAGAAGCCCAAAGAGATCCTTTTTCCCCTCTCCCTTCTACCACAGGAGGACACAACTAGAAGGCACATTTTTCATTGTGCAGATCAGTAGCATTAAGTACATTCACAGCGTTGTGCAACCATCACCTCTCTCAATTTCCAGAACTTTTTCATCATCTCAAACAGAAACTCTGGACTTCATTTTACTATTTTGTTGGCCTCACATTTACCCTTTTATTGAAGGAGGGATTCCTGCCCTAGAGTTCAGTGGATGCCTGAACAAATGAACATGTGTCCATGGAAGGATAAGCTTGAAGCAATTTACCAGTCACATATACTTACATCCTGGGAGAGGATGCCATTTGCCACTCCAAGCTGTGCTCCAAAAGAAAGTGAAGAACCAGGGTGGTGAGAGGCAGGCTTTGTAGCATCAAGAAGATGAAATGATCCCCAAAGAATGGTGTGATTGGCTTGTTTGGTAATTCCAAGGGCTGGCAGGAAACTAAAGCCCACTGTTCAGAGACCAGCAGGAATGGCACCTGTTCCTCTGGAGAAGGAGGGTTGTTTGGCCAGGTGACCTCTGGACCAGGATGGGGAAGGCAACAGGAAGTTAGGTCATTCAGAATCCTAATTTCACCTGATGTCAAGGTATTACATGGTGGTAGGCCTTACGTTTAGGGCTTCCATGGTTCCTTTCTCTTTCTGGCATTTATCATATTTTGGTGTTTATCTATTCCCAATAAAAGACTATCAAGGAATTTTTTTTTTTTTTTTGGTTCCGGGGATCAAATTCGGGACCTTCCATTTGCGAGGCGGGCGACTGCACTACTGAGCTAAATCCCCAGCCTAAGGGGAGATATTCTTGACTGTCTGCTGCTATATCTTCAGTGCCCAGAAGAAAGCCCCAAATCTTTTTCTGTTTTTGGTACCAGGGATTGAACTCGGGTCCTTGTGCTTTCAAGGCAGATGGCGGAACCACTGACCTAAATCCCCAGCCCCAACCCAAATCTTGACACAATCCAATGTTTTCATTCCCTTCTTTACTAATTAAACTATAAAGGAAGATAATGGAAAGAATTAATATTGTTGAAAATAATTAAGTCTCAAGCTAAGGTGGAAGTTAATAGTTTAATAGTTTTTTTATTCAAAGACATAAAGATTTTTTCTTTTCTTCCTTTAAAAAGATCTTCCAGGAGACAGGTGCTGTTTGAAGTTTGTCAATAGAGAAATATAGTTAACAAAGTCACAGGGTGAGTTACATAATAATACAGCCACGTGTTACCTGTCCCTGAGTATCACATAGCCAGCCAACTGACCTCAGTCTCTCAAACAGACAGAACCAAAAATATTTACTCCAAAAGGAAATCTTATTTCAATATTTAAAAATAAACTTTAACAAAAGTAATGATCAAATGCAAAACGAATTACCAGCTATCTAAATGCTTGTGGTTTTTTTCAATTCTCTGACTTCTCAGCCTACAGAGATGCCTGTAAGGAGGTGACCAGGGACTGAGCATTGAGTTGGACCATAGACGCTAATTAACCACAAACAAGTTTTATGATTTACGGCCAGGCAGTTAGCCTTTGAGTGCTTCAATTGCTTACTTTGTAAAATTAGGTAGTAACAATTACCCTAGCCATATTTTATAAGTATGGTATTAAATGTCATTAAACAGAAGATGTAAAGGTGCTCTGGACATCAAAGGAGCATTAATGCTGCCAGATTATTACAGGACCTGAAACCATTTACTCTTCCACAACCCCAGAGGCCTATTTCACAACTTCCTATTTTTTCTCGAGCCCCCAGTACCGCTTTAGCTGTCCTAACATTAAACTGCCGACTTCCCCTCCTGTGGCACTGAGGATTTTGAGGCACTCAGAAAAGAACTTCTGTAGAGTCATACCACTACCATCACCCATCTCTAGTATCTGGATGCACATACTCTGCTACTATGGGTGCTCTTATCCAGAAACAATTTCTGGTTTTATTGATAGTTAAATTTTTCACATTTAACTTTTTATTTGTGTATCAATCTATAATTTGGGTTTATTTGCTCTTCTTTGTGTAGCTTCTTAAGATGGAAGTTTAAATAATTTTACCTTTTCTGTTCTCTACTATAAGCATTAAAGCTATTAATTTCCTTCTATGTACTACTTTAGGTTCATCTCACAAATTTTAATATATAATGATTTTATTAAATATTAATTATGTAGTAGCTTAGTTCAAAGTATTTAAAAAATTTCCTTGCAATTTCTTCTTTGGCTATTGTGTTATTTAGGAGTAAACTGTTTGATTTCCAAATATCTAGGGACTTACACTATCTTTTTAATTATGAATTTTTAATTTAAATCCAGATATCTGGTCAGAGAATATATTCTGTATAATTTCAATCCTTTGCAATTTATTGAGACTTGTTTTATGAGTAAATATATTGTCTGCTTCATGAATATCTAATGTACACTACAAAAGAATATATTTTCTCCTGTTGAATGATGTATTCTATAAATGCCAATTAAAACGAGTTAGTTTATAGTGGAGTTCAAGTCTCCTATGTCCTTATTGACTTTCTGTCTACTCATTCGAAGGTTATCAAGAGCAGTGTTGAAGTTTCTAGCTACACTTGAGAAATTCTTTATTTTTCCAGTTCCATCAATTTTTGCCTTATGTATTTTGGAACTGTTTTTAGATATGTAGACATTCTTGATTATTTATTGTGATCTTGATTAACTGGATTATTTATCATTAGGATAGAGTCCCTTTATCCTGAAATCTACTTTCTATAATATTAATACAACAATATCCAGCTTTTTTATGATTAACATTGCCTCGGTATGTTTTTTTCATCACTTTACTTTTAATCTGTATTTTTATATTCAAAATGCATTTCTTATAGACAGCATATAAGTGGATCTTGCTTTTCACTCTGTCATTTTATTGGAGTGCTAAGGCCATTTACATTTGATGTCATTATCAATATGTACAATTTTAGGTCTACCATCTCAATGTTTGTTTTCTATTTGTTTCATCTGTTCCTTCCTTTTTGTTTTTTCCTTCTTCTGGATTAAGTTAATGATTTTTAACACTTATCTCTTGTACTGACTATTACTTAAATGCCTTTTTAGGGATTTTAAAAATTTTTCTAGGGTTCATAATAATATATCATTTCATATATATGAAAGAAACATAATAATGTACTTTCAACTTCCCCTTCTATCTTTGGGTTATTATCTCATATATTTTATTTCTATATAAGTTATAAATCTAGCAACACATTGTTATTACTCTTTTAAGCAATTCTATTTCATGAAAAATTGAAACCTAAAGTCTTATTTACTTACCTATTTTTTACTATTCTTTTTTCATTTTTATAGATCTAAGTCTCCATTTCTAATCATTTTCCTTCAGCCTAAACATTGTTTAATATTTATTATGGTAAAAATCTCTGTTAACAAAATTTTTTAGCTTTTGCTTGTCTGTGTTTTTAAAATTTCTTCTATTTTAAATGACATTTTCTCTGGATATAGAATTCAAGGTAATGAGTTTTTTCCCCAGCACTCTGAAGATGCCACATAATCTTCTTATTTACATTTTTTTCTAATAAAAAATCTGCTTGAGTTCTTATGTCTGTTCCTTTGTATGCAATGTGTCTTTTCTCCAGTTATTTTTGTACATTTCTCTTTATCAGTATGTTTTCAGAGTTTGACTGTGATGTGCCTTACCCTGTCTTGTGTTTTTCCTGCTTGTGATTAGTTAAGCTCCATTGATCTGTGGGTTTAACATTTGTGTTAAATTTGGGACAATTTCAATCACTATTTCTTCAAATATTTTTCATCTCTCTTCCTTTTGAGGAGTTCAAAATACACCAGACTGGTCTGGGGACGTAGTTCAGTGGCACTGTGCCTGCCTGGCAAGCACAAGGTTTGATTCCTGGTACTGAAAAACAAAACAAAACAAAACAAAACAAATTTTAAAACCCCAAAATACACTAGACTATTTGACACTGCCACACAGGTCATTGAGAATCTACTGGGGGGGGGGGATTTTTTCCCCAGCATTTCATCTTCTCTCTTTTCTTCTATTTGGATATTTTCCATTGATATGTTTTCATGTTAACTAGTTTTTTAGGAATACAGTCTAATCTGCTATTAAATTTATCTAGTGAATGTTTGATTTCAAATATTATGACTATTCATGTTTTTCTTTAATCCTTGAACTGATAGGAGAATTATTTTAATGTCTTTGTCCACTAACACCATAATTTCTATCATTTTTGGATATGATTATATTGACTAGTTTTTCTCTTGGTATTGGTCACATTTTCTTACTTCCTTACATGTCTAATAATTTTTGATTAGATGTGTTTTCTGGAAGCCTAGATTTTGTTGTCTTCCTGTAAAGGATGCTGAAGTTTACCTTGTCAGGCAGTAAAGTTACCTTCTTGGTCCTTTTGCATCGAGCATTTAATTTCTGCTAGGACAAGCCAAGAGTAGCCTTTACTTTAGTTAACAACTAAGAATTAAGTCAACCTTTATTACCATACCAAAGTTTGAACTTTCTAGTTATACATTCAATGCTCTGAGAACTCACATAACTCCCAACCTGGTGTGAACTCTGAGAATTATTCAGTTCATAGCTCCTCCATATTACTCTTTTTGCAGATTTAGGGAGGTTGATAGCTTAGTATCAAGTCAAAGATTTTATGATGCCCCTCAAGTTTATGAAGCCCTTTATCTTCATGGTGTCCTCCTCTTTGGTAATCCATCCAAAACAATCCAGATGATTTGGCTTCTTCAAACTCTAATCACCATCTCAACTCAACAAGATTTCCTTTTTCTGCCTGCCTTCCTCCTTGTCTCACACACCTGAAAGGACCTGTGCACAGAAACCCTGGGTAGTTGTAGGATTCATTTATTTATTTCCCTTATCACAGACATTAAGGGAAGCATAACACATTTTTTGTCATCAAGGCGCACAGACGTAGATGTGTCAAACCCACATTTATTCTTTAGAATATATCTATTAATTAATCATTAATTTTATGAGTTTTATTATATCAAAGGATGAGTGCTTAACAGGAAAAAAATCACAAAAATAAAATATTGCATTTTTAATATTTATTGAGTGTTTGAAAAAGCATCAAAATTTTCAACATCAACTAGGTTTTGGTGTACAAATTCTAAAAAAGAAGATCAGAAATAAAAACTTACATGAACTATAATGAAAATACCAATGGCACTCTACAAAAAAAATTTCAATTACTATGCCTAATCCAGACTTCACATACAACAACAGCATGTTCCATACACATATATAACTTATACTGATACCACAAGTGTTTTGCTTTCCTGGACTTGTTGTAGGACATGTTTGACATCTCACTGGTCTTATTGTTTTGTCAGGAGGTTCTTATTATATTATAAAATGTGTAGTTAATAGGAACATAAAATATCAATAAAATAAAATATTAAATTCTTAATCTTATTCTGCATTTAGGATAAACTTCAACATTTTCACATCAGCTATTTACTTGCTTACAAAACCTAAATGATAACATCAGAAATAAAAACCTTTGTGAACTACAATGAAAATACCAATAAAACTCTACAACAAAAATAACCTTTGTGGGCCGAGGACTTAGCTCAGTGGTTTCTCCGCCCGCTGCGCAAGCACAAGGACCTGAGTTCGATCCCCGGTACCAAAAAAAATAAAATAAAATAACCTTTACTTCAATTGTCACACCCAAGGCAGTCTTCATAGATGAAAACTGAATGTTCCATACACAAGCATCAGTTACACTGATAGCATATCTATTTTGTTTTCCTGTCCTTTCTTGTAGAGCACAGTTGACATATTTTTGGTTTTCTTGTTGTCCTAGTAGGTCTTTGGGATTCTGTGCCTACCTTTTCACCTATCAGTTCACTAGTGTGCTCTACAATACTTTTGCATAGTTCATTGGGCAGAAACATTTTGTTTTTCCTCTACTGTAAATGATCTCTTATGAGTTCCAGTGCCAATCCTCTAAGAAAATGTCTCCATGGTATTTTGCACTTGTTATTTTCCTTATAAACTATCAAACTATTTATGCCACACATGTTTAAGATTGAGTAAAACACAAACATTGGCCAGTGATTTGTGTTTCTAGTGACATCATAGTTGCTGCATAACTCATCAATAATGTCTACTTCACCTTTGGTTTTGTTGTAGAAAGTTACCATCACAGGCTTCCATTTTGTTGAGGTTTCCCTATCAATATTTACACCAAGGTGTAATGTTGACATCAGCAGTACCAGTTTGTTTTTCTCTGCTATATATGAGGTCAATGCAAGTCTTCCTGAAATCTAAAGATTGTACTATACAATTCTCCATTTTGAAACATTTCATTTGGAATTTCTGCTTTGTACCTGTGTACAATTCCTATGCTGGCCAATGTGTGCTCTGTTAGCAAATGTAACATCAATTGGAAACTGGTAAACCAATTGTCAAGTGTCACATTCTCATTAGTTTGGGAGATGAGAGAAACAAGTCTGTTTATAGCATCATTCGGTATATTACTATATGAATAAGGACCTGGTGGCTGAGTTCCAGGATAAATTTCTACATTGAAAGCATAATAAGTCTTTGCATTTACAAGTGTATAAATTTTTATGCCATATTTTAAAGGTTTTTTTTGGCATATTGTGAAACTAAAGCGACTCCATTTTGCTAAAATCCACCATTCCCCTAGCCTCTCAAATTAATGGTTAAAATGTGTTCGCTCTGGAACAAAAGATACAATCTGTAACAAACCAAAGTTCCTAAGCTAATTACTCAGCCATCTGTTTACCCAGGAAATGAACATCCTGGGCCCACTATCTGTAGGAACCGTCTGTCAATGTGCTGACTGTCAGTGCTGAGTGGTCGTGACCATTAGTCACCGTGTCTGCTGACCATCAATACGTGACAGTTGCCCACTAACCTTTGTCCTTCTTTTCTTTTGTAAAACCTATACATAATCCCCCCTTACCCCTGATGAGTTCAGCCAATCAAAAATGTACACTTCATGTTCGCTAAATGTTAACCAATCATGTAACTGCTAAGTGGAAAATCTCCAAACCTTGCTGTAACCTCTATAAAAACCCCACTAATTTAGAACTCGGGGCTCTCAATCTCGATCCACTGTGTCGGTGACAATTGAGAGTCCCTGCTTAAGCTTGAATAAACGACCCTCATGTGCTTACATTGGAAACGGCCTCCTGGTGGTCTTTGGGACCTTACAATCTGGGTACAACAATATATTCCCTGAAGTTACGGCAGCCATGAAATGCTGTGAGATGTTCATCAATAGTCATATATTCAGATGCTGTGTAAATTGCTTGGCAATTACTCACATATCTGTCAAAAAATGATTGGATAGCTGCCATAATATCAGTTCTTTTTCTTCCTTGACTGGTAGTTTTGTCCTCAAATCTCAGCCAATTTGGAAGGAAACCAAATCTCCTCAATGTCACTGTTATTCTACAAATCTCAAGCTTGCACTCTTTACTTTTCCATAAGTCTTTTACATTCCTGAGATTACCATGAGAAAGCCCTGCTGAGTACAGCAGACCTGTGAATGCTTTCAGTTCAGCTAGTAAGGCATCATAATAAATACATTTCTGAGTAAGGTATTGGCACATACAGAACATTTTACATGTATTACAACCTTTATGTATTTTACAACATCTAGTAGCATTTCATTGGTTACAATTTCCAACATTGAATGGCATTGCTAGCATTGTGTCCAATATGTTTCACCCCTGCCACATTCCTCACTATATTTTCAGACCTAGTTCTAACATGTTATTCCATTTGGTTGCATGACCATTTTGCAACATTTCAACTAGTGTTGTGCCCAGATTGTGAAGTCCCCAGAGACCACCAGGAAGCCGTTTCCGATGCAAGCACATGAGGGTCGTTTATTCAAGCTCTTTATTCAAGCTCGAGCAGGGGCTCCCAACCGTCACCGATGCAGCAGCGGATCAGAATTGAGAGCCCTGCATTTCAAATTAGCGGGGTTTTTACTAAAGTTACAGTAAGGTTTGGGGATTTTCCATTTAGCAATCACATGATTAGGTGGCATTTAGCAAGCATGAAGTGTATACTTCTAATTGGCTAGGCCCATTGGGGGTTGAGGGGTGATTACATATACGTTTTACAAGGGAAAAGAGGGACAAAGGTTAGTGGCTGACTGTCAAGTACTGGCAGTCAGTAGACACAATGGCTAATGGTCATGACCACTATGTACTGATGGTCAGCACATTGACAGATTGTTTTACAAATAGGCCCCCCCCCCAACGTTTATTTCCTGGGCAAACAGATGGCTGAGTAATTAACTTAGGAACTTTGGTTTGTTACAGATTGTATCTTTTGTCCCAGAGCAAACACATTTTAACCATTAATTTGAGAGGCTAGGGGAATGGTGGATTTTAGCAAAATGGAGTCGCTTTGGTCTCACACTAGTCGAATATACAATCATATTCCTGTTTTCTTCATCATTTGACTCAAGGAGATCTGTATTTTCTGTATCTGTAGCAGTCAATTTTTGCTCCATTTCACTGTCACAGGAGCTTTAGCTCACATGGTCAATGTAAAAGTTGTCTTCATCATCATCATCGTTGTCATCATCATCATCATCATATACCCACACCACTCTTCTTTTATGAAAACATGTATCTTACTACAATGGATCATCTTCATAATCCATACATGAGTAATCTGATGATTAACTTTTGATCTCCAAAACTTGCAAATTTGGTTTTTCATGTGCCATTGTACTGTATTGGGTTACCTCTATCAGAAAAAATAAAAAAGAAAACTTTTTTAAAAACAAATCTTAGGGCCAGAGATTTAGCTCACTGGTTCCACCCCTGCCTCACAAGTGCAAAGTCCCAAGTTTGAGCCCTGGTACCACAAAAACAAAACAAAAGAAAAGAAACCTTAGAGTGGTGTGGGTGTATTACACCTTGTGTGATGCTCCGGTAAACATACACAAAATCTGCTAGCCAGAGTATAATGTTGGTGAAAATCCAAGTTTGACACTTTGGCACAGGTGCAAACACCTTGCCATTCATCATACCAAGTAGATAAACACAGAGATTACTTTCTGTGTCCCTCAGGGAAAAATACTGAGATGCACAGCTGGCTATTGTTATGCTAAAGTAAAAATTTACAGCAGAAAAGTATGACATGTGTTTTTAAAACCCAGTGTTATGCTCATTGGGTTAAATTCTTTTCCAGTTTTCTAGTTGTTCATGGCAAAACGCCAAGTCCAGTACCAATTACTCCTACATGGAAAGAAATGATTCTCTTTTAGGCAACTACCTGAAGCTGTCTAAAATTACAATTTCTCCTTTTGTACCAGACCCTATCTTTCTTACCTATTGAAGGACATCTTTTGAGTAATGCTTTTTTGTCTCTCCTCATGCCTTTCACTCCAGTTACACAGGTATTCCTTCTGTTCCTCAGATTCAACTCTCCTTGCTACTGTGTAAGTTACCTGAGATAAGGGTTTTCATGTCTTCCATTCTCTGTTGCACACCAAACTCACATAACAGAATCTGGCATAGTAACGTACCTCTCAATAAGTGTTTGTTGAATGAGTATATCAGTAAATGAATACTTAATTACTAAACATCATCCAAAAAAAGAGAAAAAAGTTATACTTTCTCATCTGTTTGACTCTAGAGCAGAGGTGGACAAAGTGCAACCTGTAGGCTAAAAGCAAGGCTATTGCCCTGTTTTGTAAATCAAGTTTCATTGTAACCATAACAAAGCCTTTTTGTTTGCATATTGTCAGAACTTTCACAGTCACTGAACTATAACAGCAGAGTTGAGTAGTGGCTCTAGACAGCATATAGTTTCACAGAGCCTAAAATATTTACATTTTATTCTTTATAGAAATGGTTTGCTGACTCCTGATCTAGAGGAGAAGTTTGAAGGGAGAATTCAACTTCTCCATGCTGCTCACACAAAACTCCAGCCACAAAACTCAAAGTCTGTAACCTGCCTAGGTAAAGCAGTCACTCAGTACCATACAGAAGTATGTTGATGCAAAATAACAAGTCAGCCTTAAAAGAAAATAGAAATAGTTTATTCTTGACCCAATATGAGTGACCATGCCCAGAAACACAGATTCAAGTTACCCTGAATGACATGGTCTGCTACTGTAGAAAGGGTTAATGAACCCATAGAACAAAGAAAATCATAAATCAGCATATTCAATAAATACATTGGTGAGGGCCTAAGAGAGACAGGTAAAGAAGGGTAAATCTGACCATTGGACTGCAATGGTACCTTTCTCCATTCTTAGTAAGAAGATGATCCAGTCAGGGATCTGTTTTTTTACTTAACTATCATGAGAACACTAGGTCAGATACAAAAGATCAGAAGTTGTCCTCTAAAGGCCTGGGGATGGCCTTCATTTAGAGCTTCCCAGTGCCTTATTATGCAGGCAGGCTGCATTTTATCTCCTTTTGGAAGGAAGAAATTGTCCCTGTCTGGTACTTGCTTTAAGAGTTCTATTATAATGTAGTTTCTTCAGAAATGCTTAATTTCACAAGTGCAACATTCTCACCCTGGTGGGAGCATTAATCTAGAAATGTTAACATCCACATACAAGTGAGTCTGTACTCTGTGGAGGCTGTGGTGAGCAGCTATGTCTGCCCACACATGTTCCCAGTTGGGAGACGGGGGAAGTCAGGTCTATTATTTTACTTCTACATCCATTAATCTCTCAAGACTTGAACATTTCTCCCCAACTGCTTATTCTTAATCATCTTTTCACAAAAAGACCATTTGTCTTTTTGGCTGAATGACACATCTCAGTTCCTTAAAATAGTCTGTTCTCATCCATCTTGAAGACAGGGCTTCTTGGAATGCTGCCTTGCAGGGTAGGTGAGCTGGCAGTGCAGCTTTTCGAAGATGCTAGATACAACCTGAGATTGAAAGCAGCATGGGATTAGCTGTGGGATCCCTTCCTGAGTAAACCCATGGTGATCAAGTGGTCTCTGGCTGGAGGGCTTCTCTAGGAAATTAGGGTGGCCATCAGAATGACTGCATACAGGGATGCTCTGGGCCTCACTAACCTCCTGGGGCTAATGTCCATAATTCTTTAAACAAACATGTTGCTTTTCTGAAAGCTAAGCCTCAGAGTAATTTACATGCTTTGTGTATGTTGATGCAGAGGACTAGAGTAAGGAGGAATGTTATACATTCCGATGTTATCTGAAGGTCTCTGGATTTCATAAATGGAAAGGAAGATGATTTATTTAGCAATTAATATCTTAATCATGTAAATATGACCTTTTTTCTTTTTAGAATGTGAGGCACAGGGAAGGGAAGTCGAAGAGCAACTTGCAAAGGGGTGGTCAGTGTTATACCAGTCTTCCTCAGATCTCCTTGGACCTGAAAAGCTGTGTATAAGACAGCTGCCCATGAAATCTAAATTTACACCTCTGGTAATGACTAGAATCAGCCTAACCTCATGAGTTCCCGGTGACCCTGGACAATGAGATGTCTTTTACTGCCTTTGCTTTAGTCCCTGGGGAAAAACAGTCTTCCTTCTCCACCTCATGGCAAAATTCTCCCTTTGATTATGTTTCCACAAGATTAGGATCTTCCCTTAAAGAGAAAGAAATAAGATTTTGTAATAAGAAAAAGAGAAAGCTGGAGAGGATCAGTCCAGTAGTTCCCCAAAAGATGTCCCCAACCTTTGTAAAACAAAAACAAGACTGAGTAGACTTACATGCAAGACAAGGATCTTAATTTAAGTATGAATTTTCCTCGATCACCAAGCTACTTAATCACTGAACATGCCACATTAAAACTGACTGAGTAACAGCAAAAGTGTTTGCATACCAGAGAAGAAAGAAAAACTTGAACGCTGGGTCAACCTTAGCAATAGATTCCTGATCTTGGGTGAAACTGGCATCCCTGGGTGGTTACAGAACTTATATTCTTAAGATTTGGGTTTAACTTCACTCAGTGCCAAAAAGTTGGGTTGGATAAACCACTAAACTTCTGACTACATGTTAGTATGAATGATTAAAGTACAGTTGTTCTCCATAGCTACCAGTACTGCATCCACAGATTCAATTAACCATAGATGGAAAATATTTTTAAAAGTTGTACACATACTGACTATGTACAGACTTTCTTCTTGTCATTATTCTCTAAACATGCAGTAGAGCACTACTTATGTAGTGTTTTATTATAATAAGGTAGTATAAATAATATAGAGACAAAGTATATGGAAGAATGTGCATAGGTTATATGCACATTGTGTATATATGTTACTATGCCATTTTGTATGAATGATTTGAATACTTTGGTATTCACAGGAGGTCCTGAAAGCAATCTGTCATGGATATTGAAGGATAATGGACACTTTGAAAGGAAATTGAAGGAGAAAAAAGAGGTGGAAGGTTGTGGTGCCTTCTCTGGTCTCCAGTCGTCCAGACTACTGCTCTGGAGGTTAGCTCTCCCAAGGCTGCTGATCAAGACAGGGGCTTCTTAATGTGGATACTGGCATTGTTATGAAATCAGTGCTCATGACAAGACTGCTTGTCTTCTAAGGAATGCTGGGAACAAGAAAAGCATCAACAGAATATTTCAAAAGGGGTCTTGGACTAGACCTTTGCTAGGTGGAATCTCTTTTTCTAAGCTTGGCTGAAAGAAGGTGAGCAGGGAAACTAGTCAGAGGATGAATGTTCTTGAGCTGAAAGTGAAGAAGGAAATAAGCCTAGAAGCTCTAATCTGGCCAGCTCCCCCAAGAAGGAAATAAGAGTCCACAATCAATTGTACACTTAGGCTTAATATACATAAAACAATAGTGCTAACCTTAGCAGAGTATGACTTCAAGCTCTGTAGAACAAGAAAGTACAAGAGATCTATAGGGAACACTCATAGTGATATTCCAGTAACTTTCAAATAAACCATTGAAGAGCTAGTTCCTCTTGATCTTAAGGAAAACACAGATGCATGAAGTCATATTCTGCAAGAAGCCTAGGATGCCCACATGATTAGTGAAGGTACTCCTGCAGGGAGGGATTGTGACAGCCTCTACTGCCTGTAGGTGTGTTTCACCATTCCTGGGAAAGCTGCCTATCCCAGGAGAAACTACCAGTGTCCAATATCAGCATTTGAAAGGAACTCTGAGCTCTCCTAAAGCTGTTACTACCTGTAGTATCACCTGACTCGGTACCACCCACACAGTGCATTGCATCCAGCCCAGTTGGCAGCACATTCTCCAGGGAAATCTAGACCCTTCCTCAAGCCAGAACACTCCCTGTCTCCAAGACTTTCTGGCAGACTGTATATAGCTCAGGGCTTTGGCCATGTACTAATGTGTTTCTCTCTGGTTTCTGTAGTTTTCAGGGGGCTGGGAACAGCACAGGTTCTGTGAGAGAAGGGAGAGAGAGTGTGGCCTGGGCTATGCTCTTCTAAACCAGTCTCCCCACCTCAATCAGTGCTGCTGGCTGCCTCTGAAGTTTAACCTGGAATAAACTCACCTCATTACCATAAGTATTACCTTCTTCTGAAAAGCAGTATCAGGAGGCTCACCTGAGGAACTAATCTAACTTGTACCTACTTGATGTCTGCTTTTATTGCAAAATACTCTCTCCTCTTTTCACTTATGTCTGAGCCATCTGGAGGGATGACTTCCTTCTCAAATCTTCTGTCTCCTGATAAGGAGGCCAGGGTTTTGAATTGAACTAAATTTGGCCTCCTTATGCTAAATCCCTACTTAGAAACTGAATGCAATTTAGCAGCTAACCACACTGACAGCTGAATTAGGAGTCTATTTTGTAACAACTAGTAGAGTCTTGACCAATTGCAGCAGTCAAGCTTCAGCCAATCATAGACTGACAACTGATCAGACCATGTTCCCAGGAGGCAAATGCACAGCTGTCACCAGTCAAGCTGTGTCTGCCCTGACCTCCGGCTGCTGTTCCTAAGTACTGCCTGCCTGCAAAACTCAGTAGAGTTCTCTGAACTCGTCTGGTTTGGAGAACTGCCTGATCTGCTAATTGTTCTCTGCTCAACCTTGTTAAGTTTAATTTGTGGGAAGTTTTTCCTGTAACAGGGTGAGGGCACCTTGTCCGTGTGTCCCCCACCACACCAGGTGTTGGGTGTGTGTCTGAATCTCACCTAGCCCCTGGTCCTGACTTCTGCCTTTCCAGTGGCCCTCCTGGTTTGTCTTGCCTGCAGCACCTGGAGGGGCCTGGCTTCCTACTGCTGTACACATTGGGCCCACTGAGGGGCCCTGCTGTCTGCTCCAAAGTTTCCTCAAGGAGAAGCTGTCAACAGTGCAGAATGGGTGCTCTTCCCAGATGTGGGTGAGACCAGGCATGGGCTAGGAGATGTTTGGAACTAGAAAACAGAGAGGCCTCCTCTTATCTACACATCCAGCTTAAAATGTGATTATCCTGTCCCGGATTCAAAAGAACTGAGTAGAATCTGGGTCCCTTTGAGCTGGAAAGAGTCTGTGTCTTAAGAATGAAAGAACTGCTATGCTAATTACTCAGATTTGATCATATACACTGAATATGGGGATCAAAATATCACACTATATTCCATGAATATGCACCATTACTATATGCCAATGGAAAAAAAGTGTTAAATTGGAAAAAATAAAATTTGAGGGAAAAAAAGAATGAAGAAACCAAAGCCCACAGCTGAGGTCAAAGAGTAGAACTTGACTTCCTAACTTAATCCACCTACTTTCCACTGCATCAAGCTGCCTCAAGTTGTTATCTCTTCATACTAAACTTGTGTGTGTGTGTGTGTGTGTGTGTGTGTGTGTGTGTGTGGTATTAGGGATGCAAACACAAAGGTGCTCTATCCCTGAGCTACATCTCCAGGCCCTCTCCCTTTTTGTTTATTTTGAAACAGGGCCTCACTAATTTACCCTAGTGGGACTCAAATTTATGATCCTCCTCCCTCAGTCTCCCAGAGTGCTGGTATTACAACTGTGTACAACCACATCTGGTTCATTCTAAACATTTTAGGCTCAAAGTATAACTCAAGACCATAGGAGGGAGAAAAACTTTCCTACTGGTACTCTAGAAAGGGAGGGAGTCAAGGAGAAGGGAGTGGTTCCTTCCCATCCAAGGCTGACCCACAAATGGCTCTTCTGCAGTCGTCTCAGCTCCCACAGCACCTCACCCCATTGGCCTCAACATGTAGGCCTTGGGGCTTCTCCAGGGTATCAGCTGCTATCCAAGCAGGAAGTGGAGGCCTCATAGTTGCTGAGCTTAATTCAATATTAAGGGTTCTTTAGTGGTGTCTCCTGTATATTTCTGGGGGACTGACCTCCATGCCCTTGGGTATCTATGGATTTTTTAGTTCCTTATTCTTTATCTGACCCATGGCCTGTGGTTTGGGTTACTGTGGCCATGTGTTTTCTGAACTCCTAATTGCTCAGCAGAATGATGTCATTGACCCTCTGAACTTCTGTGCTTCTCTGTGCTCACACTGCTGAGCATTCACGCTCTGACTGCCTGCTTTGGGTCCTCCTCAGGCTTGTTCCTCACCTGGGTCTACATCCATCACAGCTCTTCCTGCCCTGCCAAGTTCCTGAAACTTTGCTAATTAATCCCTGTGCAGGTTTAAATCACCCTGAACTCAGATACGTAGGCCTGAGAAAAGAATTCATTACTGTTTCAGCTATGAGTATGACACTTTATGGTACGATGAAGCCACTTTGCCTAAAACTTGATATGTGAAATGAGAACTTTCCAAACAAATACACTAGAAAGCCTTTGAGTTTATTTTTTTAAGCCTGGAAATATTAAAATGTTAGATTTAGAAGGAACATTACAATTACTTTAGTCTAGCATTTCCCAAAATAAGAAAATCCTATGTTAACGGAACCTCTCAAACATTGACTCCAAATTTACCAAGCTAATTTCAACATAGAATCTTTCTCTTCAATATATGTGAACTCTATAGATCTAAGGTTCTCTGAATAATTCTGCACTCCGTAGGAGGTGACTGAAGAAAATCCAAACAGAGTAGGGGACACAGGTTTGATGAGGTTTGAGAGATATATTCAGTGTCACACAGCCAATACCAGACAGGAAGGTGTCTAGAACAGGACTTTTGAATTCCCATTCCTGCTCTTTCCACTCAAATCCCAAGGATTCTGTTTTAACAAATCAGTTCTTCTGGAAATTGCTCAAGACATCAAGCATTCCCAGTGCTTTCGAACTTAAATTCAAGGAATAAGGTTGTATTCACACAATGCCTCTGAAATGTACCTTTTGCATTAAGTGAGAATAAAACTTGTTTTTTTGTTTATAATTATTACAAATCAGATTAGCCTTTTCCCCTCAGCCTCAGGACAAGTTGGCAATAGTGCTATCAGTCATTTAAGACAGCAGGCAACTGTCTTGATTGTTTCCGTTCTCAGGTTCCTGAGTCAGGGAATGAGCCTGGTAACTCTTTGTGATCTTTCTTAGTTTCATTGGTCTGGAATAATACAAAGGAGAAGTAGGGAAACCAAAGTAGTATTTCTTCAAACTGAGGTTTCTTTTTTCAAATCCATCCTAATAATAAATGCAAATTAAATCAGTAAAATGTCATTTTACACCTATTAGAATGCCTAAAAATGAACACAAGTGCTGACAAGGATGAGCAGTGACTAATGAAAGCCCTCGTGAATTGCTGCTCGGATTGTGAGTGGTGCAGCCACTCTGGAAAACAGGGTAGCATATTCTTTTAAAGACAAACATTCACTTCTCATATGACTCAGGCTTTCCTTTCCTACTCATGAGAAATGAAAACATTTTCACATAAAAACCTGTATGTAAATATTATAGAAGCTTTGTTCATAATTGTCAAACATGAAACGATTCAAATGGCCATCAACAGGCATATGGGTGAACAAGCTGGAAAAATATATACAACATACACCTTGATAATAAAGAGGAATGAACTATGGACACACATAACTTCTCCAGGGCATTGTGCTTAGTGAGAAAAGTTAATCTCAAAGGTCACATACTATATGATTCCATTTATTTAACATTGTTATATTTAACATTGAAATGAGGAAAGTAGAGAGATGGGTAACAGATTAGTGGTGGCCAAGAATTTAAGAAAGGTGAAGAGGAGAAGGAGTAGGGATGAATATAAAAGGGTTGCAATAGGTAGATCCTTGTAGTGTACTGAGATGGTGATTACATGTGGTAAAATGACCAACAAGATATCAATGTCAATTTCCTGTTTCTGATATATAATCATTATGTAAGGTGTAACCATTACTGTTGAAGGGCTCAGGGACCACTTGGCACTGTCTTTGCAATTTCCTATGGATACATCTTTTGAGAATAAAATAAAAGTTTAGGCACTATCTATCATGTAAAATGTATTACAGATATATACATACAGATACATGTAAACATACACATATGATTATACAATAATATGAAAGAATCTGAAATATATTAAGGTACTGAAAGAAGCAAGGCATGAAAGTCTCCATTATGAACTATTTCACTTATATGACATTCTGAAAAAACGAAATCATGAGGACAGAGAACAAATCAGTGGTTTCCAGGGAACACAGGCAGTGCAGCATGAGGAGTTTGGAACAGTGGAATTGTGTTGCATCCAGATGTGGTGGTGACTGTGAAGTCTGTATGTGTGTTAAAATTCACAGAAATTCAAAAAGTGAATTTCTTCATACATGAATTTAAAAATAAACTTATAAAGATGGATTATCAGTAATATACAAAACATCCCAATGCCACTGTAAGAAGACTCTTTGCAATTAGTTTAATTAGCATAAATTACACATTCATTTTCACAATTTTAATACTCCTAATGAAAATATTTGAAGGAAAAAATTCCCTGAGATTGTGTGACCAAGCAAATGATTATCTTTACATTTAAATCTCTTCCAATTTTAGATTTCAGACATACAAATGAGAAGGTTTATTAGTGTTTGGTTTCTTGAAAAGCCAGCTTAAATTACAATGGGGTGGTTACCAAAGCTGAAATATTATACCATGGACTTAAGTCTGAACAGAGTATGAGAAAGCTAGGTTAATAGCAAAATGGAATATTTTGGTGCTGAGAGGCAGTGGGGAGCTTGAGAATTAACTGCATTACCTGAGTTCACTCCTTGTTTCTGGAAACATTTCAGTTCTCTGTCACAGAGACTCAGGTGTATGGATGCCTCCTTGAGCAGTTGATTTTTGGAACTCACAAGGAGTTCTGGAATGCTGTATGTTTCTCCTCTACCCTACCCTATGCCTGTGAGTCTTTTCCTAGGTTTAGTTAGTCACTTCCCAGCTTCTATGAATGCTTTCTCCCGAGCAAACCAACACTAGATGAAAGCGAAATCTCTGCAAGCCTAAATCAACCTCACTGACTTGAATTTGCCAAGTCACTGTTCCCACACTTGGTATTTCCTTTGTTACTGTTGGCTTCTCTCCAGGTCAGAAAATTTAAACTCTGAAGTTACAAATATTCTGTTTTTAGAAGAAATCAGCTCATTATTGGACATCCATTTCATTGTTTAATCATCTGTTTATTCTACTTTTTATACTCAAGACAAGGAACTTTAGAAAGCAAAACTTCTTCAATATCATTGCGTATAAACATTTAAAACTGAAATTTCAGGTTATGTGTGTTGTTCTATCATGAATAAAGGCAGAATCCCACATGTGCCTGGTGTCTCTTCCTGCCCTGAAAATGTCCCTCTTAGTGCTTCCTCTGTGTGTCCATCTTAGCACTGTGCTGAGCTTTATTCCACTTTAAAAACTGAACTCATATACCTCAAAGAACTAGGACTGGAAGTCCCATTTGACCCCGCTATTCCACTGCTGGGGATCTTCCCCAAGGAATTAAAAGAATCATACCACAGTGATATATGTGCACCCATGTTCATAGCAGCACAGTTTGTCATAGCTAAAACTTG
>NW_004624769.1:15793526-15804355 GCF_000247695.1 Heterocephalus glaber
CAATTTTTCCAGATCCTCTTTTGTTGCCAGTTCAGGGAGTCCAGGTGGTTGAGTATCAGATTGTTCCATCTCATTTCCCTTTGAGGTTGCTGTAGGTGATCTGGAAGTCTGTTTTTGAGGCTTGTTTACATGTCTTCTCATTTCCACGTGGCAGGAGGCAGGGTGTTGCTGGCGCCCGCGTGGCTCACCTCTTCTGCCCTGGGAGCAGTGGAATGGCGGCCAGGGATCCTCCTTCTGGGCACTGGGATTGGCTCACCTCCTCTGCCTTCTACACTGCTCCTTTTTCCAAATGAGGGGGAAGATTTCCCCCAAGATAACTGATTGGCAACCAGCAAAGAATACTCTGGAGTCTAAATCTTTTGAATTATGTATAGGCAGTTCCCAATTTATGCTGGTTTGAATTAATTATTGCTGGACATTATAAAAATGTACAAGCAGACCCTGCCACCATTCTGTTTTTCTCTTTTGGCACAGTATGCAATAAATTTCAAGAAACATTCATCACTTTATTGTAAAATAGGGATTATGTGACATGATTTTGCCCAACAGTATGCTAGTTTTTGAATGTTCTAAGCATATTTAAGTTAAGTGAGGCCAAACTATGATGTTTAGGTTAGGTGTATTAAATGCATTTCAATTTATAATATTTTCCATTTATGATGATCTTTCAGATTATGATGCACCCAACTGAACATATCTATTCCCTTTTTTTGTACAAAATTTGAGTATTATATACAGCTTGCCCACCTAAACTTTTTAATTGACTTTAATCTTTTAAAAAATTACATCACTGAAAGGAAGGGCATGCCGTGCCAAGAGCAAAGGATTTGAAATTTCAAGAAACAGGACAAAGCTCTCTGTCTTCAGGAGGCTGGGTGATCATAATCATAGTGCCATTCAGTGTTCTCATTCTAGTCTTTAAAATTAAAATTAAAATAAGACCTATAGCGCTGGGTAGTTTTGAAAGTCAAGTGACTTCATAAACACTAGAGGTTGAATTCTTCTCAGAATGTATAGAATAGGCAGCCTGGTATAATAGATGTCTGGACTGAGAATTTGAAATCTGAATTCTACTATCCTATTGGGCAACATTGAGCAAGTTCCTTTCTATCTCCAAGACTCACTCTTCTCTGTAACATGAGTGTCACTTCTCAACTTCAGTGTATATCAGAATTACCATGATCAGTCCTGGGCCCACCTCCAGAAATTCTAATTCAGTGGTTTTAAGATGAGGCCCAAAGACTTCCACTTTAAAGAAGGTTTTTTTCTTTGTGGTACTGGGCATTAAACCCAGGGGCACTCTACTACTAAGCCACATGCCCAGCCCTTTTTAATTTTTAATTTTGAGACAAGGTCTCACTCCAGTGCTGGAATTACAGATGGGCTGCAACCAAATCTGGCTTTAACAGAATCTCTTAAGAGATTCCCATGCAAATGGGTTGGTGACCATACCAAGTAGAGCACTGGTTAGACAAATATTTACTGAATACTTACTCTATGTTCTAGGCTCTCTAGAGGGAAGAAGGATCTTCTCCTCCCAAAATTTACACTTTGTAAATGTATAAAAAATAAATAGCACAACAGTTAAGGATAACTACTGTTTAGAAAATAAAATGGACTGAGATGAACTGGAACAACCAGTGAAGCCCTCAAGCAATCATCTTGTCAGCCCTTATATGCTGCAGTGATCAACACATCACTCAGCAAGTTATATTAGGGATCTGACCCTGCCCCGCTTGCATCGAGAGATTGTAGACACCAGCGATGTAAGGGGTGCAGCTTAAAGGGAGAAAACTCATCTTGTAATTGGCAAGCAAGGAGCAAATCATCCCAGAGAATGAATGATCATGTGCCCCGTGGTGTGGTGCTGATTCTAAGTGTGGTAGAAGTTATCAAATGTGGGGATTAGTGGGGTGCAGTGGCTGGACAGCACTCTGAAGATGAATAAATTTGAGATGGAAACAGGCCCATTTGCAGGCTGGCTGGCTTTACAAAGACTTCAAGGTTGTTTATGAAGTTGCCAAAGATGTGCAGACCTAGAGAGGTTTGGTAGAAGAGCTAGCAACAGGAGATGCGCCTTGTGGGAGGAAAGCAGGAAACACAGGTCCTCACCTTGCTTTGGCCTTGTTAACTTTAGAGGCTTGGGCATATCATTTAATCTCTCTAAGTTTAAGTCCTTCACCTGTAATGGAGGGATAATAATTTATCTCAACCTCTCCCACAGGGACAGTATAAGAAAAGAAAAGAGACAATAGCTGTGAACATGGTGGATAATAGAAAGAAGACTACTGGGTATTGGTTTTTGTAGTTCGTGATTGGAAATCTCTCTGTAACTGCAAAATGAAGAGTCTTGAAACTAGAAATTCTCTATGAACAATTTTGCCTCCACCCCATCAATTTTCATATTACTAAAACCCATTTTTATCATTTTAATTCCCACTATATGATTATAATATTCACTACATGCTTAAATCTGTGTCTCCTTCCAAATGGCTCCTGACTTACTGCTCAGGGTTCTTCAGCCATTGTTATAGTTTAGACCTAAAGTGTCCCCAAAAGTCTCATGTGTTCAGAAGTGAGGTTTTGGAAGGTGACTGGGTCATGTGGATGCTTTACTCATCAGTAGATTAATCTATTAATGAGTTAATAGCTGAAAGTGCTTTCAGGAGTCGGGCCTGGTCAGAGGAGGTGGGTCACTGGGGCATGACCTGGAATGGTTTATTCTTTTTTTTTTTTTTTTTTGTACCGGGGATCGAACTTGCAAGGCAGGTGCCAGAACCACTGAGCTAAATCCCCAGCCACTGGAATGATTTATTCTTATCCCCAGTTCCTCCCTTCTCTCTCTGCTTCCTTGCTGCTATGAGTTGAGCAGCTTTCCTCCTCCACGCCCTTCTACCACGCCATTTCTAACTTAGAGCCGGTCAGCCATGAACTGACCCTCTGAAATTGTGAGCCAAAATAAGCCCTTCTACCTTTAAGTTGTCAACTATTTTGTCCCAGTGAGGAGAAAGTGACTAATACAGGTATAGAATTGAATAGGACCTCTAAGATATCTGCTATGATTTAAGCAACACAAAAATGGAAAATATGGCACACTTTAAAATCTAAATTTCTCATTTTGACTGCAAGATAAAATTTTATTCTTACTATGTAATTAACCCAGGGTTGTATATCTCCAGCTGGAACACACAGATCTTGAGGATGAGTGGAGGTCCATGTATGCCATGTCTTTTTTCATGATTATGATATTGTCAAAATGTTTAATTCAGTATCTCTAGTCTCATAAGCCTGTTCCTAAAAAGTAAATAATAATTCCATTTTAAGATCAAAATTGTGATGTCATGACCTCACACCAAGGTTGCTTACTGGAATTTGAAGAATTCTTGAGAGTGTTACACATGGTACTCTGAGACATCTCACTTTGCTTTTGTTCTTTGTGTTGTGACAGTGCAGCCTCTGATCTCTATACATTCATGACAAATCTGTCTCATAGGGTCTCATGTCCTTGGTTGGTGACTCTCACTGCCTTAACTCTTCTTCATGGAAAGGACACTCTCCACTCTTGTTCTGCACAGCTTGACTGGCAGGGAGAGCATTCATGATTGACACTGAGCATCACTCAGACTTAGGGATAACTGACGAGCTGCACAGAGGGTAATAAATGCCTGCACCAGAAGGAATTGTGAAATTCTCTATGAGCAATTTTACCTCCACCCCATCAATTTTCTTATTACTAAAACCTGGTTTTTATCATTTTAGTTCCCACTATATGATTATAATATTCACTACATGCTTAAATCTGTGTCTCCTTCCAAATGGCTCCTGCCTTACTCCTCAGGACTCTTTAACCATTGTTTCCAGGTCATTGTGCTGCCTTCCCAGACTTCCTTCCATGGACCCAAGGTGTCACCCCACTAGTCCACATCCCACCAGTAAGAATCCTCAGGCATTTTAACCATGCTCCCTCTACTGGGAAAAATTACCAGACACCCACAGCTTGAAGGAGGAAAGGTTTCTTTTGACTCAAGGTTTGCAATCAAAATTGTCTGGCTCCAAGGCAGAAACTCATGGTAGAAGGGCATGATGAAGGAAAAGTGCTCATTTATGGCAGCCAGGAAGCAGAGAGAGGGAAAGAGTTGGGGACAAGAATGCACCCTTCCAGGTCATGCCCCCAGTGACCCACCTCTAAGCAGGCCCCACCTCTAGCAATACAGCTACTGAACTCACCGATGAATGAATCCACTGATGAGTATAGTGCTAACTCTAACCCACAATACAGATACCTTCCAAACACATGAGATCTTTGTATTGCCTTTTAGATCAAAGCATAATATTCTTCCCTTTGCCCCCAAAAGGTTTGTGTCCATCTCATTGTAAAAAATAAACTTAGTCTATCTCTAAGAGTAGCCAAAATCTTAACAGTTCCAGCACTGCTGAAAAGTCCAAGTTCAAAGTCTTTTCTAAGACTCAAGATAAGCTCTTAGCTGTAAACCTCTGTAAAGAAAAATTTAGGAAGTTAAGTACTTGCAACTCACAACAGCAAAGAGTAAATATTCTCATTCCAAAAGGAAGAAATGGGGCATAGAAAGGAATCAGGCCAAGCAAAATCAAAATCCCACAGGGCAAACATTAAATCCTATAGTTCCATGATCAGCACCTGGGGCAAGTTGTGGTAAGATGTGAACTTCCCTTTGGAGCCTTGAGCAGTCCCCCTAGCATCTCTCTTGGGCTTTCTCCACTCACTGCCTGAGGCTTTCCTCAGCCACAGTTCCACATTCCTGGTTGGCGTCTCCAACTTCCTAGTGTCTCTACTGTACTTTTGGCTTCATCTCACAGTTTCACACATTGCCCTCTCAAGAGTAAACTGCCTGACCTCCCAGGACTTCCTTTGAAATCTGGGTACAACCCTGCATGACTGCATAACTTTTGCATTCTGCACGCCTGTAAAACCAGCACCATGTGGATGATGCCAAGGTCTGCTGCAAGCAGACTAACCTCCTTGAACCATAGTTGCACTGACCTCTTAGTGCCTGGATAGCTGAGAACAATGAAATGAATCCCAGGAAACCAATTCCTTAGGTAGCCCCTTCACCATCAGAAGGCCCAGGGATTCTCTTCTTAAATGAAAGCTTTACAATTATGTACCTGTGAGTCTTCAAAGGATGGGGTCTTGCTGATTCTTGAGATATCTCCAGGCCATCGTTCCTACTGTCCTGATGCAAAGTACTGGCTTCTTTTTAATGCTAAGCCTTTCAGCAACCATGTTCTCCTTTGCCCCATCTTTACAGGTTCTTGCTTACTGATGAAACTGCAAACATCTGGTTTTTGCTCCTGATTTTCAATGTAGATCTAACAGCACCTATGCTTCAGCCTGCATGTTGGGCTGCTTTGAACTTTCTGCTACTAGATAAACATTGCCCTTAATCACAGTCTCCCACAAAGCCTCAGGAAATGGGAAAAATGAAGACAAATTTTCTACCAAGGTGTAACACATATGGCCTCTAATTCAACTGCCAATGGAGTCCTTGTTCCCAACTGAAACTGCCAGAGCCTACCTTTACTGTCTGCACTCCTATCAGCATTCTGGTCTTTTGAGTTCTGACCATAATCTCCCATCAAGCTTGGCTCGTAGCATTCTAGGTCTTCACTACTAAGCATTTTCAAACCTTTCCAAACTCCTCTTGCAAACCAGTGCTAAAAGCTTCTAAACTAAATGGTCAGGTACAGTCACAGTAATGACTCCTCTTCTCTGGTACCAAAATCTGTCTTAGCCACTTTCCTGTCACTGGGACAAAATACCTGACCCAACAACTTAAAGAAGGAGAGGATTATTTTGGCTCATGGTTTTCAGTTCAAAGTTGGCTGGCTCCAAGGCAGAAACTCATGGTGGAAGGGAATGGCACAGGAAAGGTGTTTACCCTATGGCAGCCATGAAGTAGAGAGAAGGAGGAGTTGGGGACAAGAATGCACCCTTCCAGGTCATGCCCCCAGTGACCCACCTCCAACAAGACCCCACTTCCTAACAGCATATTCAGCTACTGAATTCATCAGTAGATGAATCCATTGATAAGTATAGTACTAATCCTAACTCACAATCCAATCACCTTCCAGATATATGAGACCTTTGAGAGGCATTTTAGATCTAAACCATAATACCAGGTATCTCCATAGTTACCATAAAGGCCAAATAAATCTCAAAGAGAAAAGCCCTCTTTCCCCCATTCTCAGTCCTCTTCTTCTATTCTGGAATTCAATTTTGTTTCAGGATAACTAACAGTGGAAACAACCATTTGTTCATCATTTGATCATCCATTTGTGCTCTGGCCCACGGGTAGGTTCTGCTCACAATTGCCCAATCAGTAGAGAAACTGATAATGCATTTTATGAAGTCCAGGCAAATCTCAGTACTGGCAAGTCTCAGATGCCACCAAAAATCAGTCCAAGGGGATAAATACAGTAGGATTCCACTTACAGGAGGTACCTAAAGGAGCCAGATTCATAGAGACTGCGACAGAACAGTGGTTTCCAGGGATTGGGGTGAGGGGAAAACTAGCATTTAGTAGGGACAAAGAAAATTTCAGTTAAGAAGGTGAAAATGTTCCAGAGATAGATTGTGATGTTGATGGCAAACAGTAAATATCCTCAGTGTCACAGAACTGTACACTTAGAGATGGTTTAAATGATTATTTTTATGTAATGTGTATTTTATCACACTTTTTAAAAAGAAAATATTCTGCCCAGTTTGCACCATGGCACATCTGGGCTGGTTCTTGTTACCACCTGTGATGGTTGAATGATTGTGTCAACTCTAGAAGTTGGTTAAGAGAAGTTTAACTAAATCGCTCAGCAATTCTACACACTGGAGTGTGGAGGATCCACCCTGGGGTGGCTCTTCCACACCCTAGGTTGGGGAGGACCTACCTTTGAGTGGTTTGTCACCTGGACGGTATAAAGAGGGAATGAGGAAGGATGAATCTGCTTCTGTTCCTTCAGAGGAGCTCCAGTCTTTGCCTTCACCTTGGACATCATCTCCTGGCTTCCAGCTCAAACTCTTTGGTTTCCAGTGCAGATCCTTCCATCTTTCATCATGGACTCTTCAGTCTTCCAGAGCAACAGCCTCCTGATATGGACCCACACAGGACACTGCAGTGAGCTTCAGACCTTTGACTAAATCCTTTGGTCTCCAATGTGAAGACAGTCCTTCTGGACTCGTCTTCATCCAACTCTGTGGGTGGCCATTGTAAGCCAATCTTGGAAATTCTTATATATTTGTAAATCTTGTGTTATACCTGTTCCTTTAGTAAGTACTGACTGATACACCATCTGACTCCAGTGGGAGGTGAGCAAGGAACCAGATTCTCAGGCACTAGCCTGCACTGGCTGCAGATCTCCTATAAGCAAGTCTCAGCTAAAAGATACACAAATTTCCCAAGAGCAACAAAATTTTCCTGCCCAGGCTAAATCCACATTCAGACAGGGAGAGAAAATGGTTTTTCTTACTCCATAGATGTATAGTTCTACTGGCACTAATAACTACATCCAGGGGACCTGGTGTCTCTCTGAGAACATTGGGCATGTTATAGATCACAATGTGTCACCCAAAGACCCCTCCAGTTTCTTAAAACAAATACAGTCTTTCCTGGGCACTTAGAGCCTCTTTCTCAACTGCAGAAACTGCTGGCGACTTTGAATGGCAGCCCTTCACCTACAGAATCAGACACCCAGGCTGTGAAAGCAGTGTGTTCCATGTGGGGACACTTGAGTGAGCCATCAAAATCTGCATAGATTTGAAAGATGAAACTTGAACTCAAAGAGATTTTAGTGTTCCCTCTACCCACACATCCCTCTTTGGATTGTCTTCTCACCTTCAGCCTTTAGGAACATTTTAGTGGAAAAGTCTGAGAAGCTTCCACTGGTACTTGTCTGTTTTAGGAAAAGCACAGGTTGCATTCTTCCTGGCTGGAAGTTCCTCCTAGAAAGATAAGAAATATACACTGTTGAACAGCTTAATATTCCCCACTTGTAAGGACTTTGGAATCTGAAGGGAATTTAAATAAGGAAAAGGAAAAAAGAACAATTTTAATTGCTGCAATGAAATCCCACAGGGAGAATTGCCCAACATGGTTTGCAAGCCCCACACAGACTCTGCTCTGGAGACGTCTACTCAGCACACCCATGTTCAGTCTGTGAATGCCAGTTGCCCCTCCGCATCATATCTCAGCAAGCCCCAGAGGGACACTGGAGTTCTACACACTCAGAAAAGGAAAAGGGAGTTCCAACAAGTCACTGTGAGTGACCCTAAGGTGGTCATCAGAAGGTATGTAGCATCAGTTAGGATTCTCTGAGGCAAGAAAGAAGATTTGAATGACTAACAAATCTGGGTCCTTGGGAAGAAAATGTTCAAATGAGAAGGGGAACATGGGAGTGAGGCAGGGGAAAGGAAAGACAGGACAAGATAGAAAGAGAATAGAAGAAAAAAGTGGAAACAAAGCTTTTGTAAATAAGTAAGGGAAACGGGAAAAGAAGAAGCAAGACATATTATGTACAGGTACAACTTCCTTATGATTAGTGTTATTATGCATATCTAAAATGTACCAATAAATGTTTTGCTTCAAAAAAAATCTGGGCCAAAGGCAATAGATTTTTTATTTACTACTATTAAAGAGATTTTTCTGCCTCCCCAACTTCCTAAGAAGTTTATTTATTTATTTATTTTTCATTAAGTTTATTGGTACATTTTAGGTGTACAACACAGTTACATCCATCATTGGGAACTTGTATCTTTATGTGATGTATTGAGAAGTTAATTTAGAAGAAAATGATCATCATTTCTGTTATTCTTTTGGGCTGCCCAGTGTTTAAACTTTTACACTTCAAGAATCCCACACCTTACTGAGGCAATGCTTGCCTTGCACAATGGAGGATAGAAATGCCAGAGACTCACCTTCCCAGACTCCCTTGGAGCTTGGACAATGGCCAGACTCTGCTGATCAAATGGTCCCAGCACATGCTTTGAACTAGTAGCTACTGAGGTCAGAAACAGGGATGAGGCAGCATCCACCAATGATGGGGGGGTGGCAGCTGAAGAATTTCTAGAATTACCCACTAGCCAGCTTTGCTGGTAGCTGCTATTCACAGCTGTAGCAGCAGAGGTTCTGAGTGTCACTAGTTGCCAACCTAATTCTGCAGCCTTCCTGGTAATTCCACCTATTACCCAATATCCTTTGTCATATAGTCAATTTCCACTTAAAGAAACCAGAGTCAGATTCTATAGCATAAAATTAAAATTCCCAGGGGCTGGGGATTTAGCTCAGTGGTTCCAGTGCCTGCCTTGAAAGCGCAAGGTCCCGAGTTCAATCCCCAGTACCAAAAAAAAAATTAAAATTCCTAAATGGGACATTCTACTAGCACAAGAGAATATTTTATTTTAGATTAAACTTTGACTACTTCGATACTTTTGAAGTAATATTCAATTCCTTAAAAACATATGCAATTTGACCCATAAGCATAGTCTTTAGGGAAGAACAGAGAGAGGTAGAGGATGAACGTTATAAGAATTAGTGGCCAGCCAGGTGTAGTTTCATGTATCTATGATCTCAGCCACTTAGGAGGTGGAGGCAGAGGCAGGAGAATCACAAGTTCAAGGCCAGCTTGGGCTACATAGTGACAATCAGTCTCAAAAAAGTTAGTACTGTACAAAATATGTTCCCAAAAATGTCAATATATCTGAAAGGGTATCTAAACGGGGTAGTGAAAAGGGAGTACTAGACATGAGGAAGAGCCCTATCAGAATCCAGACAAGGATGTAGGATCCCAGAGAACAGCAGAGACATCAGTTGTTTGCTTCTCTCTCACACACTCTCACTCTTGCTCTCTCTCTCTTTCTCTCTCTCTCCCTCCCTCCTATCCTTCCTCACTGTTCCCAGAGCAGTAAATCGCCCATCATTTAGACACTTAAAGCCTTCATGGAAACAAGGCAGAGAGCAGGTGCACTGAACATGGATTCAAAAGCTTTGGTCCTGACCAGGGCTGTTCACCAGCTGGTGCCTTTGATTAACACTGTGTCCCTCAGGACCTCGGATTCCTTATTGGCAAATTGACATGTGAGGTGATATAAATCAGTGGATCCCAAGTCCAAATGCAAAAACTGATGCTAGACTCTGAAGAAATTTTTTCACAGGTACATATACAAAAACAACAACAGAATAATAACTTCTTAATAAAGCTAATTTTTTGCATTAAAATCCTGATAAATTCTATGTTAATAATTCACTTTAAATGTGAATTATATCATAGCAGCGATAGGGGATAAACAGTGTTTTAAATTTCTTTATTTTATTGTATTCATTTTTTTGCCCTTAGTCATCAGTTGATGTCTCATTCTCAGGGAACCTCGGGTTGGCTCTATGTTCCCCTTCTTGCTTAGCCTCACTGATCAGCCATTCCTCTCTAGAGCAAGACCAGTGGTTCAGGAATCTATCACTAGAATGTGTCAAAATCCCTATGCCTTCAGATCATACACATTTGTTTTGGGTTTTATTCTGTTCCCAAGGACTCAGCAGGGAGCATACAATCAAATTTCTTGGACCCACCACCATCTATATTTTTTTAATAATTTATCTCATTTTCTTCAACTTAGAGGAAAATTTTCTTGTTTAAAATTAATTTTATTGGCACATTTTAGGTATACAATATAATGACATTCATCATTGGAGATGTGCACCTTTACATACTCTCTTGGTTCTTAATTTTTGCCCCTTCCCCTGCCCTCCCTTCAACCCCTCCATCCCTCCCTATTTACAAAGACTTTGTTTAAATTTTTTCATTTT
>NW_004624769.1:15814390-15831919 GCF_000247695.1 Heterocephalus glaber
TTCTTCATTGACTCCAATCAGTCTTATGTTTTTCTTCTTTGCATCGTCTAGCAGCTACTGAATTGATGTCTGGTGGTCCCTTACAATTTTAAAGCAATTTTTCTTTTCCTGGTCACTGATTGCAATCCTATCTTCTATATCTGAAGTTCTGTCCTCACATTGGCTCATTCTGCTGTATAAACTTTCAATGGAGTTTTTAATCTCCTGGAAATCTGTTTGCATCTGTTTTGTGGATTCCATTTGTTTCCTATGTTGGAATTCCATCATGTTCCTCAGATCCTCTATTTTTTTATCTGTGTCCTCTCTAGATTTATTACTCTTGTCTTGCAGTATGGGCACATTCTCTGCTGTTATCTGAGAAATTATTTCTGATTTCATTTTTTCCAGATCCTCTTTCATTACCAGTTCAGGGAGTCCAGGTGGTTGAGTATCAGAGTGTCCTATTTCCCTTTGGGGTTGCTTTAGGTGATCTGCAAGACTGGTTTTGAGGCTTGTTTATGTGTCTTCTCATTTCAAAGCTGGGGGTGGGGGTTGCTGCTGGTATCCAGGTGGCTCACCTCCTTGATACTGGTGGTGGCTCTGCTCCTTGGTGCCAGGGTGGTGGTATGATGGCCCAGAATGCTCCTGCTTGGTGCTGGGGACAGTGGTACCTGTGAGACTTTCATCAAATTATGAGACCTCTCTATGCCTGTTTCCTCATCAGCCAAATGGGAGTTGAGAGTTAAATGCATACAGTCTCCCACTTAGCACAGTTCCACCTACAACTTTTAACTTTACCATGATGTGAAAACAATGTATGTTCAGTAGAAACAGTTCCTTGAATTTTGACCTTTTTCTAGACTAGCAATATTAGGTCCTTCCTCAAGTCAGCCATATGATCACCAGAGGAACAACTGACACTACACTGGACTGTGTTGCTAAACTCTGATGTTCAAGGGGCTAAGTGGATTAAATGGATTTTTTACTTACAGTATTTTCAATTTACAATGGCACTATGAAAACCGAACCCCACTGTATGTTGAAAACTAGTGATTCCTTTGAAGTGACCCACATGTGCTGATTCCTGAGAAGTATCTAGACTTGTGTATGTAGTACTTCAGGTCAAGATGTTTCTACTTGGTACATCAGTCATGAACAGATTTTAAGTCCAAAGTACTCCTTTCATTAAGTCACATTCTTTACTCAAAAAGTTCAAGGCTTTCTTCCAAAGAGTAGAATATAGGAAGCAGGGGAAAAAAATAACTTTATATGAAAAATTTAGGCACTGAGCCCCTTGGCCAGGTAATGGAGGACAATATCAATAGTGACTATCATCCAAGCATTCAACACAAAGCCTTTGGAGGACAGTCATGATTAAACTATAGCACCAACCAATCTGCAAACCACACAAGGATAGAATTGCTGTATTTTTCTGTATCCCTATAACATTTACCTATTCCTCTAATGCTCCATATCACTTCCCCCATACAGGAGAGGCTGTGCAAATGTTTCAGTTTTTTAATTTTTTATGTGTGCCAAAACATGTATAACATTTGTATGAACGTTTTAAAGACACATGTGTATTTGTACAAGGCTTTCTTTTGCGACAAAGCTTGAAAGTAGTGACCATAACATTTTCAGGAATTCTGGCACACAATAGGTAGTATAGTTGAGTATTTTACAGGTGTAAGGGTGAGGGGCAGTGCTGATGATGCCTCTTCTGCTACCCAGTAAGATTTATGTGTCTTGTACTCTCCTTCATCTGAAGGATCAGGAACATCCTGCTCCACTGACTCCATCACTCTTTCCCTAAAGCCAGAGCCCAGACTTGCCCAACACTGTCCAGTTGAACTTCTCACAATCACAGGAACTGGTATACTTCCGTGCTGTCTCCCATGCTAGTCACATATGTCTCATGAGTACTTGAAAGGTGTCTGGTGCACATGAGGAAGTAAATTTTGAATTTTTCTTTAAAATTTCTCTAAGTTTAGCTTGTTAAAAATTAAATTTAAATAGCCACCTGAGGCTAGTGGCTATCATATTGGACAATAAGTTCTAGAACAAGTCTGGCCTCCTCCTGCCAGAGAAATGAAAAGATCAATGAACAGCCTGGCAGCCAGCATTCAATGAGCCCAATTCTCTACCCTCTCATCTGTCTTTTGGGAACTGGATTTCTGAGCAGTCCTCTTTCTGGGTTTTACACCCGTTTTGCTTCATTCCCCTGGAGCCTGCCTCTACCCCCTGCCCCAGGGTCTCTGCCTTCTTGCCTGTCTGGGTTTTGGCTTGTTGCTAGGACTTGGCTCTGTGGAAGCCTGAATCATTCACAATCAACTTTTAGAATTTTTATTACAAGAAAAGGAAGCTGGATCTCCAAGCTCTAACCTTTTTCTCTGAGAGTTGATCTAGCTCTTGGGATCTCTTCCTAATCACAGATGCCACCTATACCCTGGGATGCTGGAAGGGTGAATGGTGAAAGGGGAGGCAGGGGGAAAAGTAGCAGCTGCATACACACCCTTCTCCTTACTTCTAACCAAAGTCAGGTTTTACTCAGTGCTAGGATAAGTAAAAGGAAATACAGGCAGATGTGACTGGACAATCTGGTTGAAAATGTGTGCCCTATTCATCATCAGCCCTATGGTGACCATCAACCTGAATTTCCAGCTTGGTGCCACTGCCCAACCCCTCGGTATACAGTCAGAATCCTGAAGAAGAACAAAAGAGAAATAGACAGGGGCTCCTTCTCCCATCTATCTGAAGTCCACATTCAACTTCTATGCTTCTATTTCTTGAGAGAGGACTTTGGTCTTCCCTAAATAACGACACTGGAAAAGTTTACTCTCCTCAGGGGAGAGCAGCACACCTCCCCCCTAACTCATGCTGCTGTGGCCTTATCTCATAGAACAAGGCATCAGAACACAGCAGTCACCCCATGTTCCTAGAAAAATTGAGAGACACATGGGGCAGAAGGTGAGTAGGCATGAATAGGGACAGTTTTTTCATACTATCTCAGTCTCCTGCTTTGTCCTTCTGGACCACATCCCCTGACTGGCTCTTCCATCACCTAAGCTAAGGACAGTGAGAATTTGTCAGGAGGCCTCTTTTTCCTCCACATCAAGGAAATTTAAGTTCTCTGATGGGCAGAAGCATAATAGAAGCAAGAAATGGATGAGGAAGGAAAAGGGAATGTTCTACCTGAGCACATTCTCCAACAATGACAAGACACTGTCAACAATCCTAGAGATAACGTTCTTCATGTTAATATGGTGAAAAGACATTAAAGGAAGAAACATGAGGATGTGTCCTGAGCATAGATGGTCAGGAGATCCACGGTGAAGGCAATCACAAAGGATATCTTTTGTACATGTTTCTTCTCCTGCCAACTGATAGACCGTCCCTGTCTGCAGGACACCAACATTAGACCTCTCCATGCCTTTCCTGTTATACAGAAAAGAGTATAGTAGTTATAAAGGGGGAAAGGGTATGATTTAGACAACTTCATGATCTGTTAAAGGAGATTCTAAATTAGGGTCACAAAAGTATTTTTGAGTCTGTCATCTGTCCTTCCTCTAGTGGCCCAACATTTACCATCAGCCCTTTGAAGGTAAAAGCCATCAGCTAGCATATCATTTTTAAAATTTTTCAAGTAAAAACTCTCTTGAATCTCATTGCCATCTAAAGATTTTTAGTGTTCAAATTTTATTTCCTTTTTTTAACCATTAAGAAGATATGGCATCTTCATTTTAGCCACATAATGTATAATGAAACGTCATTGGAGAATGGATGGCTCTGATAGTTTTTTTTCCTATTAGAGGAGACCCATCATGAAATTTCTTGGATGCTGTTCAGTATTCTTGTGATTCCAGAGATTTGGGAGGTCCTTGCAGTGCCTCAGTGATACCCTTCCAGCACCAGTCCTCAGGGCTTCAAAAGACATCAGCAATCATGCTGACTCTGCACTGATGGATGCTAGAAATTATTCACATTTGTCCCTGGTCCTTGAAGGTGAAGCATATATTGTGCACAATATTTGGTTCCCTAAGCTTAAAAGTTTGAATTTCAGTTGAATAGAAATTTTAGAAATTAAAGGACATTCCATTAGCCATATGAAGCAGATGGTAAATCCTGTACTTAAGATCATTCACTGCAATGTTTTATACCCTGCAGAGAGGTGTAAAGATCTGGTGAGCAGTTAAATAACCCACACAGCTTTCCAAAGGCCTGAGTGACTTGACTGCTTTAACCCATCACAAGTCCCAGGCTCTGATTATCCCTTGAATGCCTTGCCGAGCCTGACTGAGCTCTGCCTCTGCACTTCTACAGCAATCTGAACACCCCACCTGGATTTTCCACATGTGCATCAGGCTCACATGCCTCAGCATGGGCCTCCTGGCTCCTCCGCCTTTGCCTAATCTGGGAAATGTGGAGTGATCCCTCCCCCTTGCTCTTTTTCATCCCCAGTGAACTGATCCCCAAAGCCAGTAGACACTGGGTCAGAAATACTACTCAGGTGAGTTGCCCAAGTCTATTTGGGGCTTCCACCTACTCACCTGATTACTGCAACAAACTGCAACCAGGATCCCTGCCTCATATCCATGCTGTTCACCCTCCATTCTTGAAACCAGGCTCACCTTCTTGAAACCAGTCTGTATAAAGGCTTTCAAAGTACCGTATCAAAATCTGACTCTAGCTGAGCAAACAAAGCCCTTCAGTGTCTGACCTCAAGGTGACTTTGCATCCCTTCTCCCACCAGCCAGCCTGCTCCCAGCTCTCCAGCCTCATGGAGAAGCTCTTTAGGCCCTGACCATGGGCACACTTCACACTTCATGCCTTTGCACACACAGTTGCTTCTGCATAGCATACCCACAATCTCATCTATCAAGTAAACTCATTCATCCTTTGAGGTTCTCCTACGAAGTTTCCCCAACTACCCAGAAGCCACACATCTTAAAGCCCTTACTTACTTTTTGTTTGTGCACAAGGATTTGTGTGCTTCCCATTAGACTCTGAGCTCCTAGAGGGCAGGAAAATTGTACCTAGGGTATAGTTCCTAGCAGAGAGTGTAAACCATACATGCGTATCACCTGGCTTGCTAAGACCTGTTTTCATCCAAGCAAATTTGGGAAGTTCTAATGAACAGGCACAAGGAAGTAACCCATGTGTAAACAGTCACTTAAAGTAAATTCCACCTATGGAGTATTTAGCAAGGGTCAGAATCTGTGCCAGACATTTCATACATTTTCTTTGCATCCTCACTCCAGCCCTATGAAGATTGAACTGTTACATTCACTTCATGTGAAACCAGATTTTAGAGCATAGTGCCTCAAAGAGTCTGTCACTCACCCAAGGACCAAACTGAGGTCTCAGCGTCAGCACTGCCAGAGCAATGGTTTCAGAAGGCATCCTTTTGTATCCAGTAGTGGTGGGTATGGACCTGTTGAGGACAAGGTGTCCTCAGGGAACATGCCATGGCTTATGGGTGGCTGTGGGACGAGGAAGGATGTTAAAGAAAACTTGGAGGATTTTTTCATCTGAAATGGCATTATGATTGGTTGAATGTAGATTTTTTCCAACCTGGACTTGATTGCTGAGTGCACTATAAGTGCTGCAAGGTTCACTGATAAAGCAGAGACATCAGGGCCCCACTGACCCAGCCAATTGACAGTGATTCAGTGTGGGCTAACAGTGGGGGTCCTCTTGGCTGTGCCTCCCATTGATCTCAGCACTAAATGATAAAAATGGCTTTGGATCACTCAGGCAGGAAGCCACCCCATATGATACATACTATCCTGTTTCTCTGCATCATCAGCAAAGGACCCGCCTCTGCTGAGCTGACCCTGCAGTGATCCCAAGTGTAGGTCCAGGATAGCTCCTAGCTGCACATGTGCCAGCTCACTCTTGCTCTCTCCAGAGGCCCATCTTGCAGTTTAACCATGCTCTGTGTATATTCTAAGTGCTGCTCATTTCCCGGGGTAGAAATTGGATTTTGACAGTGTCCCTTTCTCATTTAATCTTTGCATTCTAATTACAGCTTTCTGGGGACTCTTCCTCTGGGTTAGAGTGATGTTCTGCCAGGACCCAAGGCCCCTCCAGAAAGGCCAGCCTCTCCCTCTATCAGCCCCTCCTTTCTAGCAAGAAGGTATCCTATTCATTGCTGAATCTCCCTCTCATCTTCACTTCAAAAAACTGTGCAAGGAAGCTGCGTTCTTGTTGCAATTTACTAACCGAGGGGACACCTAGTGTTGAAAGTGATGAAAGACAGCAGTGAGAAGCCCTGAAGATTCTTATGCATCTTTCATTTTTCCTCTTTTATTTTTTCAGGGTTTGAAAGATGAAGCACTGTGCACCATATCTTTCTATATAGTTTTGACCTGGCATTTTCAGGAAATTTGATTTTAGTTGTCCATTGGGTCTAGGATGTGTTTTAAAAATAAAACCAAACCCTTATTTTCAAAGTTCTCTGTCATCACCTAAAAGTATTTTCATACATGTCTTCATTTGATGAGGCATGGTTAGTATTTGGAAAAATAGAGGCACTAAGAGGTGGAAGAAAGAGCCTCAGCTGGCATTCAGGGAACTGGATTCACTTTTCTGCTCCAACCCATTGAGCATGCTCTGTGGCTTTGGGAAAGCCAATGACCTCTCAGGCCTCAGTTTCCTTAGTTATCAAATGAAGATACTGTGTTAAACTACAGGATCTAAAATTGTATGAATATGTGATATAGAATCACAAAGTTGATTATTATATAGACTTCATAAGGGCTGGTACAAGTAAAAGGCACTGTAGGTGGAACTAAAAAACAGAATCTGTCCTTGAAAAGCTCTCTGGTCCCTGAGCACTAGTCATGTGGGACACAGGGGACTGGGCCAAAGGCCACATTGTTCCCATTTTGCAAGACCACTTATGAATTATTCATGTTGTACCCACAGGCAAAAAGAATGCAAAAGTGCTGGTGTGACCTCTGAGCGTTGGATACACAGAGTAGGAGTGTTATTTGCTAGGGAGAGTAAAACATGAGCTTTTCAGAATGCAAGGGTCTTTATAGATTATCTAGTCTATATTCATCTACATTGCAGATCAAGGAGGCAACACTCAGATTGATTGATTGTTTAGCTCAGAAACACACAGGTGGTTAGTTGCAGAGTCAGAAAAATCTACTGAGAGAAGTCGTTCCAATGAGCAAGAAACTCAAGATACTTATAACTCAACTCATCCAATGGTAGAGAATCTGGTTTCCATGTTCATGTTTACAAAAGTTATATAAGGCAACATAAAAGTTTTACAAATGTTAAAAATCACTGCCCTGGGCATGTATGAGTCATGAAAAGATCTCCAGATATCCTCAAGAAAACAGAAAAGAGTTAGGGAAAAACAGTTCTCAGGATGTTATTTGTTCCTTGAATACAGAGTATAGTCAAGAACAGAGGCTTCTGTCCTCCAGAATTTTGGGCCAAACCACAAAACATTGCATTTAAAATTTTCTAATATTTTTATCCAACACAAAGAACGAATACACGACTGAACTTTTCTAAGATTTTGCACACTGAAAATAGGTCTTCACCAGCCTGATCTTTTTCACTCTCTTCTTCATCTACCTTCTTCCCACCATGCTGTTAGCCAGTTTGTTGTTCCTGGAACACAGTGGTTGCCCTCCTGACCAGCACCTACTACCAGACTGTATCTCTGCTCAGAGTGCTGTGTCACTGGAATCTACCTGACTCCCACCATCTGCAAGTTTCTGCACAAATATCATCTTCGCAGAAGTCCCACCACCACCATCATATCTAGGATAGAACCCTACTCCCGGATCTATTTATTTGGCTCTGTTTTGCCCCTTAGTACGCATCAGCTTCTAATTATCTCCTCCTCCTCTTCTTCTCCTCTCTCCCCCTCTCCTTATCCCCCTTCCCCCTACTTCTCCCCTCACCAGAATGTAGGCTGCATGAAGCCAATGGCTTTGCTGTTTTCCTCCCTGCAGTGTCTTGAGGTCCTAGAACAGTACCTATAATACAAGTGCTTCACATTATAACCTCTGTCCCAGACCTGTTCAAGTCCTACCCCCAAGGGAAATGGATATCTTCACAGCTGGAAGAGGATAATCTCCAACTTACATGAGGAAACTAGAATAAATGACCTGACCAATGTCACAAACTCAAGGCTTGAACTTGGATCTCTTGTTGACTCCCAGTCATAACTCTTCCCACAGTCCCCAAGGTTCTCCAGGCTGGTGCACACCCATTCTTCACCTGGATGGAGAAGGGCCTTCTCTGCTTGCATGTACCAGGCCTTTGGGCAGCTCCTCCAGGCAGGCTGAATCCTGATCTACCACAAGTTAGGCCTGAGACTTGGATCAGGTCCTTAAGTCCTCTCAGCCTTGGGCTTCTCACTACTCAAGAGGAATAACAATATTTACCATCTCCAGAATGTGCAGGTGTTACTTTATATGATAAAAATAACTGTCCAGCTGTGGTTAAGAATTTTGCAATGGGGTGATTGTCCTAACTTATCCAGGTGGCTGCACTATAGTCACAAGTTCATCCCAAAAGGAAGACAAGGAAGTTTGACTGCAGTCAAGGAGAATGTGGTGTGATGATGAATGCACAGAGTGGGGGATAAGCTTGGAGTAAAAGGAAGGGACCACAGATCAAGGATACAAGTGGCTGCCAGAAACCAAAAAAAGCAAAGAACCAGATTCTCTCCTGGAGCTGTCAGAAGGAACCAGTCTGGCAGACACCTTGACATTAGCCCACAGTGAAATGGATTTTGGACTTTTGAGTAAATCTGTGCCACTTGAAGTCATTAAGTTTGTAATAATTTGTTTAAAAAGTGATAGAAAATTGATGCATGCAGTGTGATGAGATCATTCCAGTTCATTCTAAGGAGGTTGGGCCACAGATAGGGTGAGTGCACTGGGTGGTGTGACAACTTATGTGTAGAGCTTGGTCACCCCATACTGCTGGGACCCACCCAAAGGTCTCCTCCAAGCATTGCCCTTTGGCACCATTTCATATGGAAGAAGTTGGGTTGTGCCAGGTTTTCTATTTTGAGATAAAGACATCTGCCTCTCCTGCAGAATCATCAATTTGTTCCTGTTTTGAGAAGTAGGCAGTGACTAATTTGTGACACCACACCTTACCTGTGTGGCTTTCAGTGACTGTTTTCTTTGACAACATCACAATTTAGCCAGTGGGTGAAATTTAAGTCAAGCAAGTTAGGGCTGCCTGGGAACTGGACACACTTGCTTATAAAACATTTCAACATTTCTGAGGCAATATTTTCTCCTACACTTTAAACCAATTTCATTAGCATAGTTGACCTGTATGATGCTTGGCCAACTTACCTGTACCCAGATCTTTCTCTTGCTGAGGGGTACCACTGATAGTCGCATTGGATGACAAACAGTCCTTTCTAGCATCTGCTTTAGAAAATCACAGAACAGAGGGGCATACAACAATGGTATTGCAGATCTGAGATTTTATTCAATTACCTTCATTTAAATGTCACTCAAGATCCTATCTTCAACAAAGAAGCAACGAGGCAGAAACTATCTTCAGGCCTCAGCCTATAAGAAATTCATTCTGACTCAAGACAAATGACAGTTTCAGGAGGACTAACTACCTGGTCTTTAAATTTAAGAGTGAAGTATTATGAGTTAGAATATAAAGTGGCAGAGCAGGCTTAGATAAGGGTGATAACAATGTTATAAATGATAGCTTGGAATTCTCTCTTCCAATAACATTTATTTTCAACTTAATCCATTACCTTTGGATTTCCTCCTGATTCACAGATTTGTTAATAGTGTATCAAATGAATATTTAACTTATGTTTTATTCAAAAGATGATTCTCAGAATCTGAAATGTTAAACATGCAAGAAACTGACTTTCAACTAGCAGGCTACAAAATAGCATGCTAATATGACTAAATTACTATATTATAACCAAAATTTTAAAAACTCCAAGATTGCTGAAACTATCAAAAGCAGCACAATGTGTTGCAAACTTTATAAGCTGATACATTCATTAAGTGTAAATTTCCATTTAAAGCCCTGAGTTGGGGTCCCTGGTGATAAATATACTTTATTGGATGGTTCCTAAATATATTCATTCATAAGATAACTATTATCCTAAGCTTCTGAGAAGTTGGATCTCACATAAATACTGCTTAACAAAACTAAATGGCAGTTAACTAAATCTCACCAGGAAACTGATTATTATTAAAGCTATCCTATTCAACATGAATAAATTTGGCAAATCATAAGATGGGGTAAATTCAATGAGCTTACCATTAGGCAAATTTTATTGCTGCAAGTCAAATTTTAGTAAATTTCAGCCTTCATCAACCAAGAATCAACTAACCTCTGCCTCATTCCTGCACAAAGGAGAGGTACCTGATAACCATGGGGCACTGTTGGTAAAAGGCTAATATTTTTTGTGTGAATTGGCCATAATTTACCATTACTTTTTCTCCTCTCAGCCCTGAGCTCTCATACCATAATTATTACTAATGTTTTCTTTATAGGGGAAGCTGAACAAATGAAATGTTAACAAGGAAAAGGGGGCTGTCAGCAAGGCCAAAATGAGCCCCATGGTTCACCCATACTAGAAAAAGCATATTGCCTTAAGCATCAATTTATTGTCTATATTCATTTTTAGAACTACCATACAGGTTGCCATAAGTAATATAGAACAACAGAGATGATCATTGTCTCACAGTTCTGGAAGAAGGAAGCCTAAACTTGTGGTGTGCCGGGGCCTTGCTCTAATTTGCTCCCTGCCTTTCTTTCTGTGTAGGTATTCCTGGCAGACCTCAGGACTCCTCAGCCTACAGTTCTATCACTCCAATTGGCATCTCCATTGTCACACTGTGTCCCTCTCTGTCTGCACATTGCCTTTGGATAAGGATACCAGTCACATGGATTAAGAATCCACCCAACTCCAAAATGACCTCATCTTTTTTTTTAATGTATAACTTTATTATATCATTCAATAAACACACACATATACAAAAATCAAAATTATTCAAAGAAAGGCAATGCAAGGGAAAAAATACTATAATAATATTCAAATAGAACTCAACCAAAGCAAAACTGAAAAGTACTTAAACATTTTTCCATATAATTTTTAAAAAACATCTCAAGCATTAACAATACATCAGAAGATGTGATTTGTTTTAGAAAGATTTTCAGAACTAATATTGAACAAATTGTAGTCTGGAGAAAAAATTCTAATTAACTAGTAGACTCCACATAGGCCAAATTCTTTTTATTTAAATTTCAATACAGTCATGTGACATGTGATGGAAATATAACCTGAGAAATATGTTATTAGGCAACTTCACCCGTGTGTATCATAAAGTACCACACAGAGTGCCAACTTCTAAGTGCAAACTGAGAAGGTATACGTCAATCATCTGTGATGGCCCCTTGATGTTATCCAAATACACAGTTAAACACGAGATACATGAGGCTACCACTGGCATAGCAGCACACTGTTTTACAGTAAACTCTTTTATATAAGTAGGATTATGCTCTAAAGGATGAAAAGCACAGCATGTTATAAGTACCTAAAACAATAACAGTCATTTAGCACACTATGGAATACTGTGTACTGTACATAGTTGTATGTGCTTCTTCTGGAAACATACCCTCTCTCCTTTGATCTCAGTGACTCTTCCTTCCAACCCACTGATGAGCTTCACCCTAGTCTCTATCTACATCTTTTCCTATATGATCTCATTTTAACAGAAATTCTACTTCCAACCCTACTTCCAGGTAAGTGTGGGACTTGGGAAAGGACTTCATATATCTTAGATTTGGAGGACACAATTCAACCCATAACACGGCTTTTGCCTGTACTTTCTAGACACATATAGTTAGTGACAGTTATTTTGCCCAATTCTCTATAGACAATTCTCTCTCTTGTGCACCTTGTCATTTCTCCTTTTCTAATTTACTTGAAAACTATTTTTAAATGCTAGTCATACATATGCACACACTTGACTAATACAAAAGCAGTTTGGGTTGGATTACACTTTGAAGATTCTCTTATTGAACAACTCTGGCTAAAATATTGCTTTTTTTCCTTTTCTAATCCTCTTCTAATCTAATTCTCTAATCCATGTTTTCTAGAAAAATTGCTATCTAATGTAATTCTTTTCTTTTTCAATGAATTGTATTTATAGGGGTCCCTTAAATGAAATTTAAATATAAAGTTTTTTAATGTTTATTAAGCAAACAAATTCATAAGAAAATCTTTTTTTTTTTTTTGAGTGTCCCAATTTGAAGATGAGAACATTTTTCACTAAGTGATAGGGACAAAAAGTAAGAGGCTGGTAGTGGGTGCCTCAGGGCCCCTGATCTCTGCAGAGAAGGCCAGGGTATGAGGATGACAGCAGAAACCACCCACAGGAACAGCCTCTGTCTTCCTGGAGCTGCCACTAACAGGAAGGACACGATGATTTCATAATAACTTAATTCTTAGAGGAAACATGTCTCTCACTCTTTTCTTTCTTGTAATTCAATGTCAGAAGGAAAAACCTGAAACTAGGACAAGCAACAGAAATAGCCCAGGAGTTGGGCTATTGTGGCACTGACAGGCAAAAGGCCTATTTGTTGCTGTTGTTTTGTTTTTTAACTTTATATCCTTTTATTAGTACATTTTAGGTATACAGTATAATGACATTCATCGTTGGAAATTTGCACCTTTACATAATCTCTCCTGGTTCTTACTTTTCCCCCCTTCCCCTGCCCTCCTTTCAACCCCTCCATCCCTCCCTATCTACAAAGACTTTGTTTCCATTGTTTTCTTTTTCTCATATTAATTCCATTCCCTTCTTTCTTTTCCCCTACCCCTCCCACTTCCTTCCCCTTTGCCCCTTTTCTTTCTATTTCACATTACCTATTATACCTTTTAGTCCTTATTTACACTTTCAGTTTCTCACACTAGAGAAACAATTTGGTATTTACACATGTGTGTCCTATTTATTTCACTTAAGAGTATTGCCTCAATGTGCATCCATTTAGGGAAAAGGCCTGTTAATCAGGCTGGAGTCAGCAGAGTGGGTAGAGCTGGGCCAGAAAAGTCACACAACCCCAGTGCCAGGTTCCTCCCCTGCCACCCCAGACCAGGGACTTGGCCCAGGGCTTCAGAGTCCATTGTGCAGAGCAAGTCAGATGTCAAAAGTGTGTGGAATTAAGAAAAATTCAAGATGTGATATGAGCGAGGAGAGTTTTCTGCCAACTCAGAGACTGGAGGAAAGACACCTCCAAAATAAAGGAGAAAGAGGAAAGAGAAACTGATCAGGGGTGTGGGCAGTCCCTCAGGAACCCTGACAGGTCCCTGAATAATAAATATGATTTACTTATTATTCTTTCAATGATAAAGCCTCTCAAGAAAAGAAGGAATAGCTACCAAAAGGCTTGGGGCATCTAGATAATCCCAGGAAATATTCACTGAGCATGAGCTGGATACCAGGCACTACATTAGAAATGTGGGATAGAAACATTAAAAGATGCTCACTGTCAGAGTAGAAAATAAGCCCTGGTGCTACAGGATAAATACCATGCTGATATTTATAGAGTTAGGACCAAAGAGTAGGGGGGGAAGCATGCCAAGCATCTTGATGTGCCTCTTGGAAGGCTCATCTGAGCTGAGTTGCTACAGAAGAGAAAGCATCACTAAGAGGACAAACACACCAAGAGTGTTGTCAGCAGAAAGTGCTCACTGCTAGAGCATAGATTGTTGGACTAAGGGCAGCTCAGTAGGAACCTCAATAAACTGCCTTGGGCACATGGAAAGAACTTTAGCCTTTATCCTGGAGCCAGTGGAAAGCCACTCACAAATTTGGTAAGAAAGCAATGTTATCTGATTTGCAGGACAGAACGATCTATTTGGACTCTCTTGGGAGGTTGGCATAGAAAGGAGAATGGAGACAGGAGGCTTGAAATAATCTCAACACCTCACTGCCCCTGAACCAAGGCACAAGGATGAGGAGGGAAAGGGGTGATTAGAGCCTGGAGTGAATACAGTATACTTAAGTAAAAGAATCAACACTGCCTGCAAAGTGGGGAAAATGAAGCCCCTCAATAACATCTGTATGATCTTTGGGCAGGTGTGTACAGTATCACACAGTCAGTGGGACTATGGAACAGGGCCACGCATGAGGTGGAAGGTGTTGGACCAGGTCCTTGTGTGCTCAGTGTGAGTGATCTCCCTAAGGCACATCCAAGTGGAGCTATATGGTTGGTGGCCAGGAGAAAGATGGAGAGAGACAGAGAGAAAGATGGAGGAAGAGAGACAGGTAGCTTGTAGGTGACAGCTGAAAACCTAGTTGTAAACAAAATCATTCAAGATGAATGGAAGAGCAAAAAGATCTTAGATAGCAGAGGATGAGGTACTATATCTAAAGGACAAACAAAGACAAAAAGAAAAAATCCACAAGAGACTGAGAAGAGGCCAGAGAGCTTAGGAAAGAGATGTCATGGATACCAAAGAGCAGAAACTTTCAAGGAGGGTCAGCTGTGCCAAATTCCAAAAGATGTCAAATGTTTATTGGACTTGGTCACAAAGATGTGCAGGACTAGGTTACTGGTGTGTGAAAATGGCAGCTGGATTTCAGTGGGGCTTCTAAGTGCCAAAGGTAAGTGGAGCCAAGGAATGGAGGCAGGCAATGGAAACTTTCAAAAGATATTTGGCTAAGAGTTGAAGACAAAAATAACAGTAGGACTGAGTGTGGTGGTGCATACCTGTAATCCCAGCACTCTAGGAAACTGAGGCAGGAGAATCAAAGTTTGAGCCCAGCCTGGGCAATTTAGTAACTTAGTGAGATCCTATCACTTTTAAGAATTATGAATATTATCAAGAAATCAACCAATAACAAATGCTGGCAGAGTTGTGGAAAGAAAGAAACCCTTCTCCATTGTTGGTGGGAGTGTAGACTGGTGCAACCACTGTGGAAATCAATATGGAGATACTTCAAAAAATTAGGATTAGAGGTTCTATTTCACCTAGTTATTCTCCTGCTGAGTATCTTCCCAAAAGAATTAAAGGACTCATACCACAGCATTATATGTGCACCCATGTTTATAGCGGCCCAGTTTGTAATAGCTAAAACTTGGAAACAGCCCAATTGCCTATCAACTGGAGACTAGATAAAGAAGATGCGGGTGTTTTTTAAATAAAATGAAGTACTACTCAGCCATAAAGAATGAGAAACTAGAGACATTTATAGCTAAGTGGATGCTCATTGAAGCCATACTCTTAAGTGAAATAAATGGGACACACAGGTGTAAATACCAAATAGTTTCTCTGGTGTGAGAAACTGAAAGTGTAAATAAGAATCAAAATGTATAATTGATAATGTGAAATAGAAATAAAAGGTGCAAAGGGGAAGGAGAAGTGGGAGGGATAGGGGAAAGGAAAGAAGGGGAAAAATATGAGAAAAGGAAAAAATGGAACAAAGTTTTTGTAAATAGGAAGGGGTGGGGGGGTGAAAGGAGGGCAGGGGAATGGGGAAAAATAAGAACCAGATATATCATATAAAGGTACAAATTACCAATGATAAATGTCATGGTATTGTATACCTAAAATGTACCAATAAACTTAATGAATAAAAAAAGAATTATGATATTAAATAAGATCATGTGTATAAAGTATTCAACACCATTTCTGATACATACTATAAACCAAACAAGCATCAGTATTCACTACAGAACTGAGTCATAGGAAGGGCATATTCAGCCCACATACCCCAAAAGAATCAGACTTCTTGTTTAAGAAGTCAGGGGTGGTAGCACATGTCTTAATCTCAGCATTCTGTGAGCCTGAACCAGCAAGATTGCAAGTTCAAGCTCAGCCTGGGCAATTTGACACAACCCTATATAAACTTTTTTAAAAATTTAAAAGGGCTGTGGATGTAATTCAGTGATGGAGCTCCCCTGGGTTCAATATCTAGTACTGCAAAAAGAAAGAGAAAAGAAAAGAAACAAGAAAAAAAAGGAGGAAGCAAGGAACCTCCTGAGCTAGGATGAGCAGAATGAAACCTCTCTGTGTACTTACAGTCTGAGTGGCTCTGATACTTATAATGATCTTCAGGAAGATATGGAAGGCAGCAGGATGTCTCCACACTAAGAGCAATGTTCCAGCAGCTCTAACTCTCTGTTGAGATATAACTGGAAATATAAGAAGTTCATCCACTTGTGTCATCATTGGACAAACATTTATGAAGCAGTCATGAGGCAGGAAGGGCACTACCGGCCATTCCTCTTCATTCTTTCAACAAACATTCCATACCTACTTGTTGCAGGATACCACTCCAAGTTCAGAGGAAACAATTTTCGATATGAAACAGATGCTCTGTTGTTGTTGTGTGTGACCCCTGTGGTGCAGAGGATGAAAAGATTACTCAGAGGGCCAGGGATTTAGCTCAGTGGTTCTGGCACCTGCCTCGCAAGTGCAAGGTCCCGAGTTTGATCCCTAGTACCAAAAACAAACAAAAAAAAGATTACTCAGAGATGAAATGTGGTGTGAACACGAGGCTCAGAGTCACTGTCCTGAGAGCACCCAGCATGAGGGAGTCTCAAGGGAGCAGCCCAAAACTGAGACCTCTTCAGCTTTTATTTAGAATACTAGAAAGTGCAAGAGAAAAAAAACAGAAGAAAAACAGCTTGGGCAAGAAACTGTATCAAGGCTAAGCAGCTTATTGGGGAAAGAGAAAGGACAGTGGCCAAACACAGTATGCTTCACTAATCTCTTGTTGTTTTCCAGTTGTGCTGTGCTCAGCACATCATGTAAAGACCCATGTGCTTTTGCCCCACAGGTCTGTTCCAGTTTCACCATTCACTCCTTGACACTAAGTCTGTGTCCCTGATGGGGACAGGCCCATATCCTTGACACCTCCCTACTCTGCTCCATCTTGAACATCAAAGCAGCCCCCACTATGACCAACCACCCTATAACTTCTCTCACAGAGTTTAGCAAGAGCCTCCTAACTCTTGCCTGTTGCAGTAGTGAGCTCCTCCAATCTATTCCACAGCCAAATTACAGATTATTTACCAAATAATTACCTGTGGGAGATCACCCTGTTGATTATGCCCAACTTAGGCTGTAAAAAGTTAACCTCACAATTGGCTTGTTTTAAAAAGTGAGTCTGGAGCACCCGGAAGGAAGCTCCCCACCTCCATCCCAGGCTCCTAGGGCAGAGAAGGTGAGTTGGTCCCAGCACCCGGAAGGAAGCTACCTGCCTCCATCCCAGGCTCCTAGGGCAGAGAAGGTGAGCCAGTCCCAGCACCCAAAAGGAAGCTGCCCACCTCCATCCCAAGCTCCTAGGGCAGAGAAGGTGAGCTGTGTGGGCACCAGAAGCACCCCCTCCCGTGGAAATGAGAAGACACATAAACAAGTCTCAAAAACAGATTTCTGGATCACCTACAGCAACCCCAAAGGGAAATGAGATGGAACAATCTGAAACTCAACCACCTGGACTCTCTGAACTGGCAACAAAAGAGGATCTGGGAAAAATGAAATCAGAAATAATTACTCAGATAGCAGCAAAGATT
>NW_004624769.1:15839210-15856041 GCF_000247695.1 Heterocephalus glaber
AGAAGAAGAAGAAGAAGGAAGAGGAAGAAGAGGAAGAAGAAGAGGAAGAAGAAGAAGAAAGAAGAGGAAGAGGAGGAAGAAGGAGAAGGAGAAGAGGAGGAGGAAGAGGAAGAAGGGGAGGGGGAGGAGGGGGGAGGAGAAGAAGAGGAGGAGGAGAAGAGGAAGAGAAGGAAGATGATAAGGAGGAGGAAGATAAGGGGAGGAGGAGAGGGGGAGGAGGAGGAAAAGGAAGAGGAAGGAGAAGGAGGTGGAAGAGGGGGAGGGGGGAGGAGGACACCTGCATGGTCCCCAGTATACTGAGAATGTGACCCCTGCTCTGCAAAGCAGTGACTGCATTTTGTTGCTGGAAGGTGAAAGTGAATCTCTTGGCTGAGAAGTCTCTCCTATGTTCTTAATCTCAGCTGGGTCAAAGCTATAGATCCTAGTGGAAAATGCACAGTGAAATTCGATCAGCTCCACTACCTGGTGGTTATGTGCTCATGATTTATGAGCCTTGAATTCCCCAATTTCCCTTTTTCCCATTTGTAAAATAAGCATAATACCCATCCCCTTGCTGTGGACATTAAATGAGCAGTGGCTTAGTGCTTGCAGAAGTGCAGTGCCTGGGAAGTAAGAGAAGTAGTGCACATGTTGACCGATGTCATTGTAGGCTGTGGGAAAGTGAGTGAGACAGCACGACCCCTGCCTGGCAAGGTACCGGTGTTCAGGGCTGTCCCACATCCTACTGCAGGATTCCTCCCTTATCCCATCATTTTACTTCCTGTGATTTCAGTTACCTTTGACCAAATGAAAGGAAAACTTCAAGAAATAAACAATTCATATGTTTTAAATTGCATGCCATTTTGAGCAGTATGGTGAAATCTTGCTGTCCCTTCCCATCCCTCTCCATACCACCCAAGATGGGATGTGAATCACACTTTGTCCAGCATATTCACACTCTATACCCTACTCACCTGTTACACACCTAGTAGCCATCTTGATTATCAGATCAACTGTGCTTGTACTCAAGTAATCCATATTTTACTTATTAATAGCCACAAAGCTCAAGGGTAGTAATGCTGGCAATTTTATTATAGTGTATTGTTATAGTTATCCTATTTTATTACTAGATATTATTGACTTCTTACTTTGTTTAATTCATAAATTGGACTTTATCATATATATACATACATATACATATACATATACATACATACATATATAGGAAAAACACAGTATATACAGGGTCTGGTACTGTTCATGATTTCCAGCATCCACAGGGACCTTGGGCTGTATCCCCACAACTAAGGGGAACTGCTGTGCATGACACACCTGATTAACCTCAGCTGTCAGGTGACCAGTGGGACAGTCTTCTCCAGCACAGTCTGAATTCATCACCTGAGAGGCACTCACACCCTCCAAGTCCAGATCAGGAAAAACGGGGAAAGAGAGTCTAAGCCCCTGTGTTTCTATCACTCTTCAAAAACTTGCAGAATTGATGATGATCTCCATGTTCAAGCCACTGGACCTTTAGAGTTTCCCGGAAGCCTCCTATATCTCCTTCCTGAGGCCATTTGTACTTGCTCCCAGGAACACTAGGAGCCTGCTGAGCAATTTCCTTCCCTTCCTGTTCCGTCCCTTCCCTTCCCTTCCCTTCCCTTCCCTTCCCTTCCCTTCCCTTCCCTTCCTCTCCCTTCCCATCAACCTTCCTGATTGATGTGCTTCACTCATTTCTTGCCCTTCAGTGTCTCCGAAGGTTCTGTCCTGGGACCTCCACCCTTCTCCTTTAAGCCCTTCTTAAGGGATTTTTCTACCTTACTGACTCTCTGCACCTGTGGGCTGATTCTTCTCTTTTATTTCTAACCTTAAGTTTCATACCTCACTCATCTTCTGAATTATCTTCTCCTATACACCCTGCCCCTCTATACACCCCCACCCAATGATCTGTCTTGCTCCATTTGCCAACCTCAATTAATAGAGTCACTATCTAGTAAATTCCAGGACCAAACTTTGGCCATCACTTTCCCTGTTCTTCTCTCACCATGGTGAATTTTTCTCCAAGCCCTGCTGATTTTATCTGTCAAACACATTCCGCCCATCCCTATCCCTCACTCACTGAGCCATAAAGAAGCTAAATTTCTTGGAGCCAAGTCTCCCACCCTCACCCCATGACCTGATTTCATTCACTGTCTACCATGCTCTTCCTCATAATTCATGATCTTGTAAGACCACTATTCTGTGGTTCCCCAAGATCAGAAAGCTATTTCACGCCCTTTAGCAGTCTTTGTGCTCATCCCTTTCCTGGAATAACCCTGCCTGTCCATCATTGCTTGGCTACCTCATACCTACTGTAGTGTGTGGAATGGTTCCCACTCTCCCCCAAAGATAGGTTTCTCTGAGACCTGCTATGTAACTTTATTTTGAAAAATTGTCTTTGCAAATGTAATTAAGTTAAAGAGCTTGGGACAAAATCACCCTGGGTTATTCAGGCAGACTCTAAATCCAATGAGACGTGTCCTTATAAAAAGAGAGAGAAGCTGAGAAAACAGCCATGTGAAGACAGAGAGAAAAAGAGAATGATGCAGCCACACACCAAGCTTCTGGAGCCACCAGAAGCTGAAAGAGACAAGAACTAAAATCTCCCCTTGAGCCCTGGAAGGGACAGAGGCCCTACTGACAACTTTATTTTGGACTTTGTGGCCTCCAAAACTAAGAATAAATTTCCATTGCTTTAACTTTTCAAGTTGACAGTCATCTGTTATGCACACCTAAAAAACAAATACGCTCACTCTTCAGAACTCACTTCACACAGCCTCTACTTCAGGAAGTTTTCCTTTATCTCTCTCACCATCACCCACCTCTCACCAACCTTTATCCATTCCTTTCCTAGTTCTGCATCACTCTATATGCTCCTGAAAGGTAGCAACCAGGTTCTGTCTCCATTGTACCATGAGAGTTCAGCACCAACCCAAAAATTTAACAGGTGCTCAGCCAGATCAGTGCAAGTAAATCTCAGCCCCTGAGCAGCCCCTAGGGTCCCAACCTTCACAAACATGACCAGATAGAATTATCACAGCAAGTCTATAAGGCAAATGCTATTGTGGCTGCTTTGTAGATGCAAACACTGACTCTCAGTAGATTATCCAAGGAGTAGAGTCAGAATGTGTGTTCAGATCTCTTTGAATCACAGGCCCAGGGAGCATGAGCTGGGCTTGCTCAAAAGTCAATGAACAACAAGAAGAGCAGCTATTGGAGGAGAGGGTGGGAATACTGGGTCTTAATTGGAGCATTGAGACAGTGTGTGTGTGTGTGTGTGTGCGCGCAAAAGTTAATAAACTGAAGTCCATCTAACTCAGTGATGGTGAACATTTTAGAGATGAGTGCCCAGATTGTAACTCAAAACCCACTTATTTATCACAAAATGCCAACATTGCAATTAAACCTGAATTCTGAGGTTTTAGTTTAGAAAAAACAACTCGTACCTTAACATTTTCTGTCTTAAAAGAAAATACAGTAACAGAGCTTCAAATGACACAAACAGCTTTGTATTGCAAGGTACAAGTTTGTATTTGGCGTGCTTTTGTGTGCTGTTTTCCGATGATCAGCTGTGGGTGATGCTGGGTGACCTGGATTGAGTGCCAACAGAGAAGGCTCTGGCCTTCTAACTCAGGCTGGTGTAAATATTTTACAGTGGTGTAAATTCTGAGGGCTGTGGGACAAGGGTTCTGCCATGCCAGAGGGATGAGTGATTAAGAAGGATACAGGCAAAGGGAAGGAAGAAAAGGAGGAGGAGAAGGATAGCACTGCTGAAGTTCTGAAACATGGTTTTGTTTCCTCTAGCTCCTCCACTTGCAATTGTCCTCATTTCTGCCACCATCTGGTGACCTTGCAGTCAGGGTCTCGGGCACATATGATGTCTTAGCTTTCAGTATGGCACTTCACCAAGCGCAAGAGGCTGAATAATGACCCCAAAAGACATCCAAGTCATGGCTTCTACAACCCATGGGCCATGCCTTATATGACAAAAAAAGACTTTACGGATTTGATTCAGCTTAGGATCTTGAGACCAGATTACCTAGGAGGGCCTAACATAGCCATCAGTATTGTAAGAAATGAGACAAAGAAGTGTGACACAGAGGAGAAGCCAATGGAGGCAAAAAATAGAGTGACATGGCTACAAACCAAGAAATGCCAATAGCCATGAAGCTGAAGAGGCAAGAAATGAATTCTCCTCAGAGCCCTCCAAAGGAGCATGGCCCTGCTGATACCATGATTTCAGCCAGAGCTATTGACTCCAGCCTTCAAACCACCCCCACGTTTGTGGTCCTTTCTCTTCCTTCATTCCTTCCTTCCTTCCTTCCTTTTTTCTTTCTTTCCTTTTCTTTCTTTCTTTCTTTCTTTCTTCCTTTCTTTCTTTCTTTTCTTTTCAGTATTATGGATTAAAGCCAGGGTCTTGTGCATGCTAACCAAGCACTCTACCACTGAGCTATATCGCCACCACTTTTTAAATTTTTTATTTATTTTTTAAATTTCAAATACAAGCCCTTGTTGAGTTGCTCAGGCTGCTCTCAAACTTTCAATCCTCTTGCTTTAGCCTACCAAATAACTGGGATTATAGGCTTGTGCCATTGTACCAGGCAATAGTCATTTCCTACAGCAGTCACAAGAAACTAATATACCAGTCTTCCAAAATTTCCTTCATCCTAATCAAAACTTGTTGTCTTATAGTTTTCTTTAGTTCAATGTTACAGAGACACAAAATGTGATTACAACACTTCACTCTAATGTGAGTTCTCAGAGACAATTATGCTTTTAAAGAAGGGGATTTTTTAATTCCTCAATCTCTAACTGGTTAGATTAATATAAAGAAGTGACATGGGCTGATGCTTCACACAGTAGGTGCAATTTTTGGCAAATGGACTGGTAAAGTGGCAAATTTGCCCCAGGTAGGGGTGGGGATCTGCCCTCAAGGGCTCTCTCCTTATTTTGGTTCTTTTCTTACAAGGGAGCTTACAGATTCTCCAGAAATTCTGTTTGTTCTCAGGGACTCCAGTGTTGCCCACCCAGTGCCTGGCACAGTAATGCTGAGTTCCAGTGATGAATGAATGATGATGGCAACAATCTGAGGTCCCAGGGAGGGAGAGGGGAAACCAGCTTGCATAGGCTGGGTGTGTGTTAAATGCCTGAGACTTGATTTTTGGCCTTACAACAGAACCTATTTAAATACCTCCAAGGTCTGTGTCATTTACTGCAATTTAATAACTTTCTATGTTCAGCAACATCCTCCTCTAGTTTTCTGATAAAACTAGCCCCGCAAAGCAGATAAAATTCTTCTGTGAAGTGCTAACTTGCTGAGAACCGTAGAAAGAATTCTCCCAGCACTTTAAGCCAAAACCTTCACAAGTGATAACTTGTGGATGATTGTTCAAGTTAACACAGAGCAAGAAGTAATCACCCCCCCAAAATAAAGCCAGTATCTAAAATAATCAAAGTCTATAATAGATACAATCCACAGCATCTGAAATATACTTTCTAAGTGATAGTGTCATCAAAACATAGAAAGCAACACCTTCACCATCCTGCAATTTTCCTACAAATATTCTTTCTCAATAGTTATATTTATACTCCACCCACTTAGTGTTTAACAGTCCAAAAATAAATTGTGAACTATCACCAAGTGAGAGATTAGCTGTAGGATTAGTTCCAGCTTTGAAGACAAAATAATCCCTGAATTTCCTCTCTCAATTTTCCTACATTCCACAGAACTTTATTGAGTATCTTCTACTTTCAAACCTTGGAGATGTGCACAGGAAATAAACCATTACATATAGAAGTAGACAATACTTCATGAAAGTATTGCAATTACCAGGTTGAATATCTGAACTAGAAATTTCATTGTGTTTGTGGGAAGGCTTGCAATACATGCAGTTAATGACTTAAAGTTAGAAAAGCCTGGGAGTCCCCTCCACCTTGGCTCTCTGGATGTCCTGGGGTGGCTATTCCCACATGGGATTGGCTCATGAGGCAGCCATCAGCTGTTAAATGGTGACCTCCAACTTCAGCTGAAGCAGTGCTCAAAGTCTGAAGTGCACACAAATCAACTCAAATCACCTTCAAATACAGATTGTGATTGGATGAAGCCAGGATAGGAGCCTAAGATTCTGGATCTCTAATGAGCTTCAGATACTCAGAAAGGCCATGCTGCTGGTCTGAGGATCACATTTCCAGGAGCAAGGAATTAGAGCAGGTGTGTTTACTTAAAACAAAAGCAACTTCTGACAGCATGAGATTTTTAGGTGCTTGTGTAAAGTCTCCAAGACTTCCCAACAAAGGTAGAGAAGCTGAAACTATCTGAACCAGGAGAAAGGCAGTCCCAATGAGCTACAGTAGCTTAGGTCTTGCTACCTTGCTGAGCAAAAGTGGTCCAATGCTAAATCTAAAATTAGAGCTGCAAAGCATAGAATTGAACTGCCTCATTTAAGAACAAAAGAGATGAAGGCAAAATCCCTGGGAAGTCACCCTATCATGGGTTCCTTTCAGGCTTAGATTTGATACAGAAACGTTCACTGTTTGTCCTCTTCGTGGCAGAGATTGCAGCTATTGCCAGGGCACACTTGGCTTCACCTGAGTGCACCAAAAAATAGGTTAATGCCACCTACTTCCTGTTAATGTCATTAGTGGGTTGACAATGTCAACCATTGTCCTTACACTTGGTTACCGGAGAGGGGGCAGAGGAACCAGGGTTGCTCAGTAAGGAAAGTTCAGAGAAGTTTCCAACCCAATGGGATCTTTGAGGCCATGGCTTCTTAAAGGGGCAGTGAAAGTACCTGTGGTGCTGAAGCTTCCATCTAGACAACACTTTCTTCTTTCTTAGTGCATAAGCCTGTGGAAGACAGGGCCAAGTCCCTTCTGCTAGGCATTCCCAGTCCCTGGCTCATTGCTGGTGCTCACAGCAAGCTGTAGTCCCTGGGCTCATGAACAGTAAGAGCAAATGGAAGGGGCTTAAGGTCAGAGCTGATGGCTCCTGACAATGCTCACACACGCCAAAGGGAGCCAGGTGTCTGTCAGAACATTGGCCAACCCTGAATCACAGGTGTCTGACAGGACTCTCCTTTACAGTCACAGAAGAATAAACTGAGGTCACATGGTGAATCAACCCTCACTTAGTGAAATACTCTGTGATAGCAGCTTGCTGTGTGCCAACGGCATCCCTTGTCTCTTCAGTGCTCCTCAGATTCCTCAGTCCTAAAATGGAGTGTTGGATTCAAAGCTCTTGTAGGTGCCTTCAGAGGAAGCCACTGTGTTGCTACTCACTGCAGAGTGGAAGGCAGAAGTTCAGTTCCCTTCATGCTTCAACTTCCTGGTACTTCAGAAACATAGCAGGACCAGCTCCATTGGTGCTTTCCCCACTCTGACAAGACTCCCCACACTTCTCTACTTGATTAAATCCCCAATGCCTTAATGAATTTAGAAATCTACTGTGCCTATTAGAGATGGGAGGAGGTGGGAAGGATATGAAGTCACCCAGAATACTTCCTCTGAGAGTAACTTGGTTGAAATTACCATACACCCATTACATTCTTTTCCTGCCATTCATTTGCCCTTGCCTCCTTCTCAAGCCCACAAATCCTTAGTTTCTAAAATTGAAAAGAAACACACACACACACGCACGCACACACACACACACACACACAAATCCATCTTTCAGTGTTTGAGAGCTACACGTCAAACCTATGGACATAAAGCAATTTCAGTAAAAATAACAATAAACACAGTCTGTGCTCATTATATTCTTCAACGGAGATCTTAAATCTAGGAGGCTAAGCACAGAGTAATATTTAATTATCACTGCCTAACTTCTAAATAGCGTTCCTTCCTTTCTCTTTTTTATTTTTTAAATTGACATAAAATTATATGTATTTATCATGTACAACATAAGATCGCTCGATTTGGCATTATGATAACAAAATACCCAATTAACTTTGTAAAAAGTTTATTTAGGCCTGTAGTTTTGCAGGTTCAGGGGCACAGTGCCTCCCTCTGCTCAGTTCAGGGCCCTTCAGCTTCCTCACATCATGGCAGATTTGCAATGTGGGAATCTGCACAGAAGATAATACATCATGATACAGAAAGCAAAAGGGCTGGGTGAGGCCAGTGTCAGGCTTCTATAGCAGTTCTCCAGAGAGAACTACCAAGAGGTCCCACAAGAGCCACCTTAATCCACTCTGAGGGCATTTCCTCAATGACTTCAGGACCTTTCCCTTGGCCCCATGTCTTTAAGGTGCTACCACTCACTAGTGTCACCCTGGGGACAAAGACTCTAATCACATGGACCCTTGGAGGACAAACCAAATACAAGTCATAGCAAGTGGGATCTTCTGATATATACAGTTGTCCAGCAATACCATGGAGAATTGGTTCCATAAACCCCTTGGATATTAAAACCTATGGGTGCTCAAGTCACCATATACAAAATGGTGTAGTACTGGCATACTATTTGTGCACATTTTCCTGCATACTTTAGATTAGGGGTTCTGAATCCCTGGGCCACTGACCAATAGCAGCAGTCTGTGGTTCATTTGGAACCAGGCCACACAGAAGGACATGAGCAGCAGGCTGAGTTAGCTAAGCTGCACCTGTATTCACACTGCTCCCAGTTGCTTACCTTGCTGCCTAAGCTCCACCTCCTGTCAGATCAGCAGCATTAGATTCTCACAGGAGCACAGCCCCACTCTGAACTGTGTGCATCCCAGGAATCTAGGTTTCAAGCTCCTTGGAATCATCTTGAAACCAATTCTCTGCCCTACATGAAAAATTGTCATCTACAAAAGCAGTCTCTGATGCCAAAAAAGATAGAGGACTGCTGCTTTAAATTATCACTAGAATATCAATAATGCCTAAATGCAATATTAATACCATCTAAACAGTTGTTATACTGGATTGTTTAATGAATAATGACCCAAAAAGTCTGTAGTCTCAACACAGATGCAATTTCCCCCCAGTATTCTCAACCTACAACTGATTAAGTCTGCACAAGAAGAGCCCTTGGGTAAGAAGGACTAATTGCATATTTCCTGTGAGATGGTTGTATTTGTTAATTGATAAATCCATTACTTCACATGGTTTTCAGTGTTGTGATGTGAACACTTAACAGCCATGCTCCCAGTATTTTTGAAAAATTTTATCAGTACATGTTTCCAGTACATAATGATTACCTTCACTGTGGAAAGTCGGAACATGTACATATCTTAATTCTTGTTACTTCCCCTTCCCCTTTTCCTCCCTCCTTGTCTTGGTCCCCCTCTCATTCACAAAATCTCTATCTTCCTGTTGCCTATTGTCTTTTATTTTTAAGAATATACATCATAACTATAGTCACCATGCTATACCATAATAGGTCTCTTTAACTTATTCCTCCTGTCTAACTGCAAATATGTATCCTTCGCCCAACATCTCCCCTTCCTGGCTTTCTTATTTTCATGGGGATTCAAGTCAAGACTTGGCTCTTGTGTGGCAGGCAGTAGCACTACTGAGCTAAATCCCCAGCCCCTGGATTTCTTTTAATTTTGATGCTAATAACTGAGTATTTGAGAATGGCTATGACAGTGAGGAGCTTCTGCACCCACACTGGAAGAACACAGCTGACCTGTGAGCACTAGGTGATGTCACCTGTGAGGGGGACCCCCAAAGACCCCCACTCACTAGCCTAACCTGGGCCAGCTTAGTCAACTTCAAGAAGAATTATGGTGGCTTCTTCAAGAAGGATAAAGCCCTCTCCCCCCCCATGAGGAAAAATGTGAAATAAATGAAAATATATAACAGTGAAAATGTCACAACACACTGCCAAAGCACATGAAAGCCACTGCCAAAGAGATTCACTGGCAAAATAAAACCACTATCTGAGCGGTTCAGCCATCTTCTAGATGCTTTGCCTGTTTCCTTGTTTCACTCTAATGACCAACTTGGACATAGTAGACGCAATTGTTATATCCATTTTACAGAAGAGGAAACCGAGACTCATTAACTTGCCTAAATCTGGCTCAGTCCTAAGAGGTGGATCTGGAATTTAAACCCATTGTTTGGCCCCAGCAATTTCACCCAACGTAAGAGCACCACTCTGCTCTCAGGTTGGGTGAGATCCAGGTCAACATGGAGGAACACTGGTTCCTCTTCCCGAAGACGAATAAAGAGAAAGCTGTTTAAGGCACCCCACTTTGGGGCAGTGTGATTCAGACCTTCAGGCAAGGAAGGGAGAAACTGAAACCTAAAGAGATGGTCGCTTTCCCGCAGGTGGGTGCCACAGCCGTGGGCATGCGCACCAGGGCTCCCATGCGGCACCCCCACCTCACCCCCACGCCACCGCGAGCTCAGTCACACGTCGTCGGGACTTTTAGCCCTAGGCAACCTTTGGCCCCAGCTCCCGGATCAACGCCGGGAAATTAAACATGTTGCACGGAAGGAAATTTGGCCTGTGGAAGGTGCTGCAGCTGGTGGTTAACACCAGCAGTAAGAGGATCAACTCCCAGGCCGCTGGTTTAAAAAGGGGAACGCGGGTGAGAAGTGTGCGTGCTCCCTTTTACCCATTCACTTTAGTTAATTTGGATGATAAGGGTTCGTGTTTAATCCCTTTGTGTGCGAGTGAATGTACTGAAATGGACAACCCCTGAGAAGGCACCCGCGGCTGGCAGAGCAACCTGCAGGAGGGTGCTGGTCGTGTCCAATCTGGCGTGAAGTAGAAAAGAAACTGAAAGCAAGACAGAGAGAGACACCCTAGGGTGCGTAGTGCAGACCCGCTCTACTCTTAACGGGCTGCGGCTGGTGGATTGCGCTCTTCCCCTAGGCCGCGCACCTGGGCCTGGCTCTGCGCCCTGGAGCCTCGCGCGGCGCTCCGCCCTACCCACCTCTGCCCGAGGAACAACACCACCCACAGGGAGAGCCCGGGCGCTGTCACGGTCTCGAGCAGAGAGAATTGAAGCGGGGGGGGTGGAAGGTAGCAAAGGGGGTGATATGTAATGAGATAGCTCTGCTGATCCCAGATGGAAACGATTAGGAAAAGGTGAGAACGTGGTGGCTGAGGAGTAGGTCGTAAAACAAACGTTGTTTTTATTGTTTCCATCTGCAAGAAAGCTCACCCACCACCCACAGGCTGCAAACTCAGAGCCCCCAGAGAGAGGGTTCCGAGGCAGCAAACGTAGCCGAGGCTGTTCGCGGGGGAGGAGGGCCTCGGGCCGCGGCCCCGCTGCCCGTAGAGGCGCAGCCGGCCAGGAGCTTCCCAGACCGTGCCACCCCCTCCTTCTCTCTGGGCTCGTCCGGCAGATTTTCCCCCTCGTTTCTTTTCGTGCCTTCCCTCCCTCCTCCTCCCCCGATATTTTCGCTTTCTAAAGCCATAAAAAAGAGATCAACTCCCCTAACTTCACGGGGCCCTTTTCAGTGACAAATATTGATGCCCAAAGTGTCTGCGCTCTCCCGCCCCCAAACGTTAAGAAAAAGCACCCGCGAAAGGGGGACATAAAAAGTTAACAATGCTGTGAAAATATGTTTGCAGAACATAGACAATCGTTGGATTAGACGTATTCAAGTATGAAATAATGCCTTTTTGTGTCAAAACTTGGGCGATAGGCGGGTACAAAATTCCCTGTGGCAGAGACTTGCTCCCTTTGTGAGCCGTGCGCTTTGGCGTCTCCACTTGGGCGCATTACTCAGAGCCCTCTAAGCGCGATTGTTTCTCCCTTTCTAATGACATTTACCGGATCAAAACATGCTGTTAATTCGATCAGAAGGCTTCACCCTCCCTGACAAAGCCACAATCATTTCTCCTGAAGTTTGTTAAATTGACCAAAATTGGGCAAATGAATAGGGGTCTGTAGGCGCCCCTCACGCAGGTGACGTCGCATAATGCTCGCCTGGCCAGCTGCATTCTCCCTTTTCTTCTCGGTCCACTCTTCTCCATGTTGCCCCCCAATCCTCCCTCCACCACCACCACCACCACCACCCCCACCCACACACACGCCGCCCGCCTGTCTCTCCTCCACACCCCCGGCATTATGAAAATTTAGCCCAATGAAACTATTCAGACTTTTCAATGGACATTTTCGTATAGGATAATAGGCTACAAATTGAACCTCTTCCCCCCGCGAAGAGAGAGCCGGAGGAGGGAGAAAAGAAAGCAAGCGCCTGGGTGGGGTGGGGTAGGGTGGGGGCGTCGCGTGCCAAAGACCCGCGGGAGGGGCGAGGCGAGGCGGGAGCCTCGTGTGCCAGCCGCAGCCCCACACCTGCCGGGATGTCCGGACAAATAAAGCGGTGTAAACAAAAAAGGGGGAGATGGACGTGTCACCAAGTCGTGTGAGAAAAGCCTGGGAACAAACGGGGCGCCTTCGTCTCCAAGAGCTCTCCCTTGAACCCGGCGGAACAGCCTATTAAAGGCTTAATTACTTTAATGACTCTGGACAGGCTTTAAAACGCACTCGGCGCTGGGACGGCGGGCTTGCTGGGATTTGTAAACAGGCGATCCTGTGAGACTCAGCGGTGCGACTAAAGGAGGCGACACTGTTTTGTGAGGGCCCTCGCCCCCTGGTGCCCGCGGCCACTGCGCCCCTGCGCTCCGCGCCCGCGACTGCTGCAGGCGCTCGCTGGCCCGCCGGCTCCAGTTTACCGCCTCCTTTTCCCGCCCGGGGCTGTTGCCATGCTAATGTCATTCCCAGCCGATCACGTGTCCTTTGAAGGGCCACGTGGATTAACAAAACTGACCTGCCCCCAGCTCACCCCCCTTGGCTGCTAATTTTTTTTCTTAACTTCTTTAAAACTGATCTTGAATGCATACATCCTCCAAACGCAGATCCCCTAATCCTATGGAATAATTCAACTCGTGAATGCACTTGGAGTCCTAGATGACCGCTTTATAAGGCAGCCCCTCAGATTTGGGAGGCCTCAGTCTACCTGAGACACTCGAAGAGGCGGAAAGTGGACGTGTGCCTCGCACCAGCGCCTCTCCCGAGGGCGCGCACTGACCGGGATGTCAGACAAGCTCAAGGACCGAAAAGTGAGTCCTTGCGCCTTAATGTGGAGGTGGGACCCACTGACCCTCCACCTGGCTGCACTGCTGGCAGAGACCTGGCCACATGGGACTTTGCGTGTGGAAGAATCTTAAGCGATTTGGGAAGGGAATGGAAACAGAGCGAGGAGAGTCCTTAGCCGGGGGCGGGGGCCGGGGAGCTCAGGATGGGAATCAGATGTCCTCCCCAAAACCCTGGCGCTCGGTTTGGCTGAGTGGCCCTAGAGAGTAGGGTGGCTGGAAGAGGAGCGTGCCACCTCAGGCAAGCGGGGACAGTGCTTCCTTGCGGCGGCACAGGGGTCCCTTTGGGGGAGTGAACTGCAGCTGTGCCTTGGATGACTCCCTGGGCAAAGCCATCCTGAACACAAAATCCTCTTTTCGCAGAGAACTCCGGTTTCTCATAAAGTGATAGAAAAGCGGAGGAGGGACCGGATCAACCGCTGTTTGAATGAGCTGGGCAAGACGGTACCGATGGCCCTGGCGAAGCAGGTAACGTCCACGGCCCAAGCCGCGTGCCGAGCTTTGGGAACCCCCGGTAGCCTCTCTGGGGGGAAACGCCTGGCGCCCGGAGGCAGCGGTGTTCAGGGCGGACCTCGCTCCCCGGAGAGCCGCAGGCCTCTCTGTCCTCTTCGAATAAAGTTGGGCCCGCCCGCCGGCTAGGCTTGGTCTGGCACCGCAGGGCTGCTGCAAGGAGTCTTTCGCCTTTTGCAGAGTTCCGGGAAGCTGGAGAAGGCGGAGATCCTAGAGATGACCGTTCAGTACCTGAGAGCTCTGCATTCATCGGATTTTCCCCGAGGAAGGGAAAAAGGTGGGTTGAGTTAGGGAAAGGGAAACGTGGGCAGGGAGCGTGCGCCCGAGAGACCTGGGGGCCAGGAGAGTGAAGGCGCTTCCCAGAGAGGACAACTAGACGGACGCTGCCAGGGCTGGGACGAGGGTCCCCCAAAAGCTCCTCTCCCGCCAGGGCGAAGCTAGGGAAGACTGGTTCTGAGGCGTCTTCTCAGGTGAGGTGGGTGTGGTCCGGCTCTTACTAGAGTTCTCCAGTCACTAGACTATGGAGAGGGGAGTGAGGACCTCGAAAGGGAACTTTGGCCAGCAAGTGTGGAGGGAGATGCCCAGCACCCACCTAGACCTCCTTGGGAATGGGGTGCTCAGTAGTTCTTCCTTCTTGCTTCTCCAGCAGAACTTCTAGCGGAGTTCGCCAATTACTTTCACTACGGCTACCACGAGTGCATGAAGAACCTGGTGCATTACCTCACCACGGTGGAGAGGATGGAGACCAAGGACACCAAGTACGCGCGCATCCTCGCCTTCCTGCAGTCCAAGGCCCGCCTGGGCGCAGAGCCCGCCTTCTCCCCGCTGGCTTCGCTCCCGGAGCCCGATTTCTCCTATCAGCTGCACTCGGCTGGGCCGGAGTTCGCGGGCCACACCCCCAGCGAGGCCGCGGTGTTCCCGCAGGGCGCTGCCCCAGGGACTTTCCCCTGGCCTCACGGCGCTGCCCGAAACCCCGCGCTACCCTACCTGCCCAGCGCGCCGGTGCCACTTTCGAGCCCGGCGCAGCAGCACAGCCCTTTCCTGGCGCCGGTGCAGGGCCTGGACCGCCACTACCTCAACCTGATCGGCCACACCCACCCCAACGCCCTCAACCTGCACACGCCCCAGCATCCCCCGGTGCTCTGACGCCCAGTGCCCGACGGCTGGCTGCGCTTGGGCGCCGCTTAGGAGACGTGTATATATTGTACATGTGTAAATATTGTGTCCACACAAAACCGGGGGTGGGGGAGAAGACCAAAAGCGAAATAGTCTTCTGAAGAATCTCCTCTTCCGAATAAATCTTTCCTGAAAGACCCAGAGAGGTAGATTTCTTTGTTACCTTTCGCTCATCCACAACCCATACCTTCCAGGTGCGGAGGGTGTGAGGCTGACAGATGACAAGGTGAAGGTCTTTAGTGGCTTGGCTGGGAAGGGGCGGGCGTGTCGCGGAGTCTGGAGCGGAAGGAGGCTAAACGCAGGCTTAGCAAGTATCCAAGGCGTCACTTGGGGGTGGGATTCGCCACTTTCCGGGTGTTAGAGACTGCGCCCGCCTAGCGCGCCTCTGGCCTCTGCGGCCTTTGCTTAGGAGGAGGAGAGGAAGGGAGCACTAGGCTCTCAGAATATTCGAATCCAAGGACTCGCCCAAAACAGGTTTTATGGACTTTGGCCCACTGGGACCTGGGCGCCCTTCCCACCTCTCAGCGAGTCTCCTCGGCGCGCGCACGAGACCGCCCATCTGCAAAACCTAGGCCTGCCGCTCGAATAGCTGACTTCGCGGCCTTAAGTTTGTAAAAATAATTAGTGGATCAAATAATGTTCTGAGTTATGACTTAGAAATAACACCTATCGAAGTTTTCTGACTCTCTTCAGAAGACTCGGTGCCAGAGGTTGGTATCTCTTTTGTGCACAGGTCCGGCGCAGGCCAAGTTGGAGGATGCGCCCGGCTGAGCGAAGCCCCGCTGAACTCCGCTCAGATTCTCAGGCCTGGAGGGAGAGTTTTTCCCTTTTTCCCAATGAGACTGTTTATTAATCTTCCCACTCCATCCAGAACATGGTGAAAAAATTCTGGAGTCTACGGGGGACTTGGCTAGTGATCTTTTAGGTAGTTGTGGTTTTCACTTTCAGTGGATTTATGCCTTAGCCGCAAAATAGTGATACATTTAAAATGACAAGCTAAAATCTTATTCTTCTACCACTCAAACAGCAAAATGAGCTCCATATTGTTTTATGTAAATATATAAAATATACAAGATATTCAGCCATCTAAAGTTAGAGATTTAAATTTTTTCCATCATTGATTTTTTCTTTTAACTTTTGTTCATGTTATCTTCAATGTTCTTTAAACAAATAGTTTGAAATTATGTAGTACTGTTTTCCTCTTTCCAGAGGCTGGAAGTATAGAGAGGCGGTTTGCCTTCTCTCAGTAAATTAACTTATTCCATTTCTCTGGACAGGGTTTCGGAGAGCTCTGACCTAGTCTATTTACTGAGGTCATGGAATGGGATGAACCGCCATTTGTAAACCATCAAAATCATCACACAGTTGCAAAAAAATAAACAAAACCCTCCACTCCATTTTCCTTACAATGAATATATTATGTGTATTTGGGGGATCTATAAATTTTAGAAAAGGTCTTACATGTCAGGGATACTTGAAATAACTTATCTATAAAATGTGAGATATCTCCTTGCTTCTGAACTGATAGAGTTGCAGCATGAAAGTGAGTGTGAGACCAGGAGCCTTCCTGGATAACAAATCCACATGGAGCAATACAGGATAAAAACGAATTATGCAGAAATGGCAGAGTGGATGGTACCCATTATTGGAACACATGTCTTACATTTTCATCAGCACTGGATACAGAATATGAGGAAGGCCTTTCAGATTTTTTTTTTCATCTGAGCATTAAGCCAATCTGAATTCCCTTTTGGCAGTGAAGCATTAAAGATATAGTGTTACCCTGGAAATATAAATTATTAATATATTCAGCATTTCTGTCACTTCTCAACTGTTAACCAAATTAGACAAAACTTTCTTTTGCTAAGTAGATTTTCTCTCTGGGATTAGCTTTGGGAATGCACAGGGCCACCACAGTAAAAACTTTGGTCATTTACATAAAATTTTGCAAACTTCCACTGGTCCATGACAGTCTTTGTACCTCAAATGTTGGTATTCTTGATTTTTTTCTTTCTCATTTAACTGTGGAGGATAAAACCCTGCTTTGGGTTTACAATGACTTTAGGATAAAAGTCTCCCTACTTTCTCTCTCTC
>NW_004624769.1:15856141-15870301 GCF_000247695.1 Heterocephalus glaber
TCTCTCTCTCTCTCTCTCTCTCTCTCTCTCTCTCTCTCTCTCTCTCTCTCTCTCTCTGTCTCTCTGTATGTTGTGTCTTTTTCTGAAACCTTTATCCAAAGTCCCAATTCTCTAGGTTTGACCAAAAGTCAAACCAGCAATAGTTTGACTTTGCAAAAGATTAAAAATGTCACAACAAAATGGGATTGATTCAAATCACATTGTGACTTCAATGTGTTCTTCCTGCACTCTGCCTGACAACACACTACTTCCAGCCTCCTTGTCCCACACTCCCCTAACTTGTCCCCCCTCTGTCTGAGTCTCTTATGCCCAATCCCTTCACTCTTTCTTTAAGGAAGTTGTATAGTAATGGTTTCCAAGAGAGGCCCAACCAAACCCAGAAATAACCAAAAACAAAAACCAGTGGGTTTGGCTAGAGGTAAGCCATTGTGATTCCTCTGAAAGGGGCAAGCTCTTGTTCCTTGGTCTTCATCCTTGAGTGAGCAAGAATAAAAGTAATCATCCCCATGAAATCAAAGGTTTTCTCCAGGGGCTTGAGGCATAAAGCTTATGGCTGGTGCTTTGGGTCTGTCCCCATGGCTCTGCAGGGCTGGAACTAGTAGCTTCCAGGCACTCCAGCTACCCTGCCAAAAGGGCAGTAATACAGAGCTCACTTGTGCTTCCAAGCATTGTTAAACAAAGACAGCCCCATGTTTAGTGGGGCCCTCTCTGGTCTAAGCTGCTAGATGCCAGGAAAAGAAGGTTGAGGAGCTGCTATGAAAGGTGTGAAGTTCATAGGAAGCTGACATGGATGTCTGGATGGAGTCACGTGCCAAGAGAAGGGCAGATATGGGGCATGTAGTAGGAGCTCAATCAATATTTGCAGAATGATTAAATGAACTGCCTAACAGCGATGAGTCTCTTAAAATTCTGCATCAGCTCCTCTGCAAATCTCTTGTTTCTGCCCTCAGTCCCCTCCCGTATCATCAGAGACAAGAAAGGAATTGAACACCCACCCAGAAATCTGGGGCATAATCTACACACATTGTAAGGATTGTCAGAAGGAGCAATTGCCTTACCTTGGCCTAGAAATTATACCCTGTGATCCATCTAGCAGCAGGAGACAATGTCTAACTTGCTTGATTAGGAAGTTAACTCTTCCTTCAGACCCAACTAAATTCAGACCCCAAATCCAGGGCTCAGATTCAGAACTAGCCTAATGGGGTTCTGCTCCTTTCACATGGATAAGGTCCAAGTCTGAGCTGACTTGGACTTCATCCTCTTTTAGTTATTCAGAGTATGGCTTCTAGAGCCAAACTCTAGATTTGCCTACCTGTATGACTTTTGACACGTTGCTCAGGCTCTCAGGGTCAATTTCATTATCTGTAATATTTTTAAGATAAATATATTGAAAGTTCATATCTCATTGCAGTGGTGGCACTCTGGAGGCTGAACCAGGAGCACTGTCATCATGAGTTCAATGCCAACGTAGTCTAATAGGAAGACTCTGTCTCCAAAAAAGAACAAAAATGCAACTCTTAGGGTTGAGATGGAGTTTTAGAGAGTTAGTATACTCAAGGCACTCTGTACAGTGCTGGGGACATAGTGGGTGCTCAATTACTCTAGTTGTATTACTCTATTTTCTCTTTCTCCCTTTCAAAGAGTCACAGCTACTTCAAGCTAAAAGCCAAAATACCCAGGCATATCATGAAAAACATTAATCCCAGGACTTTGCTTAAACCCCAAGATAATTGTCTTTTTTAGGGCAAATGGAAGTGGGATCTCTAATTCTACCCTATTTTCAATCTTGGGGCTCTGTGTCCTACAGCAACCTATGATTGGTAGTCAGTCAGAGTCCTTCTAATAAATTTGGAGTGCTATTTCTCACCCTTTCAAAAATATTCTTTAATAAAATGTAATAATTATCCATATTCATAGAACACAGTGTGCTATTTCTACATATGTATATATATATATACTGTACAATGACTAGATCAGAATAATTTGTAAATATTTGTACTTTTCAATATGCATTGTTCATTATCACATAACACTTGTACACATTTATGGAGTATAATATGATATTTTAATAATGTATATATACAATGTATAAAATCTAATCAAGGTAATTGGCATATCTATCACCCAGATATTTATCATTTCTTTGTTCTGGGAACATTCAAAATGCTCTCGACTAGCTATTTTTAAATACACAAATGTTTTCAACCTTAGTTTCCCTACTGTGCTATATAAACGCTTGAAGTCATTTGTCCCACACACATCTTGTTTCTCGGTGTCCCTCCTGCCTCTCCCCTTCCCAGCCTCTAATAACCACTATCTTCAACTTCTGTGAGGTGAACTTATTAGCTTCCACATGTCTCACACCTTTTAGCTACAGAAATGTGATCTGACATTGTACAGCAGCTCTTATACCTTCATTCCTACGATCTCTCTCCCATTACAACTTGCAAAGACTATTAGCACGCCAATCTTGGCCATTATAATTTTTCCCTATTGGAATATAGCACAGATAAACTAATTCCACACTCCTTAACTATACTTTCTATGACAGCTTTAAGCTCTTCTAAACAACCTCACCATTCTTTCCTTTATTTTTCCTTCATTGTTTTCCCCTTCTCTCTGCTCCACTCATGGCCTCAGGCCAATAGCTCTGTATTCTGCTCCTGGACTCTCACTCTCTTCTAGTTTGGCCTTCAGTTCTCATTCTTTCTAGTGTTCTGATTGCTTGGCTCCTGCTATCTGATTTCCCAAAATTTATGCCACTTTACATTGTAAAATGTAATTAATGAAGAAAACACTTTGCCATAGAGAGTCAGTGTGAAGAAAACGCTCTCCTGTTTTAGGATTGGAAGTTAAAATGCATCTCTGTACCTCTCTATGTATTGTGTGCTACATGCACAGCCGGAATCGATGCATGTGTGTGCATCCATATATAATTACGTGTGTCCATCTGCAGTTGGGAGGAACTTTGATCTCCCACTCCTTGTGCCACCTTCTAACAGGATCCTACCAGACTAGAACTCCTATACTGTCTCAGCACTCCTTCACATTCCTCAGTTACCCGGTGGGAGGGTTAGGAAGAGGGTACAAGAATGCTTGGCTTAGTCCCTTTCTGTTTGGGGAAACCTGCACACAGGAACCATCCAAGCATTCATTAGCAGGCTGATGTAAGATTCTAGCTCCTCTTGTGCATTTCATGGAGAGGTGGAATTCTGAGATGAAGTGCTGCAAGCACTTCAAAGCAAAACATTGAAGTCATATCCATCAAGTGGTCCCAAAATGTATGTTTTTATCTTCACTTGACACCTATCTTACTCCAGATAGGAGAAAAAAATGGTTTTATTTATTGGGTAGCCTAAAAGCCTGAGAGCCTGGGTGATTATATATCTGCAGCCAAGGATGGGGACACACAGATAAGTCTGGCTCAGGAGAGCCAATGTGTACATGTGAGGGATGTTTGGCTATGTCACGGTGTGTATGTGGATGGAAAAATTGGAGCCAGAGGAAAAAGCCACCCACTGAAGAGAGCTGCCAGATTAGAGCTCGAGGGAACCCAGCTATTTCTGTCTTGCTTGGAAGATAAGAGTCACTGTGAAGATCTGTAAATCTGTCCATTACATGCTTTGACTAGTTCTCTGTCTGGTAGGTAGAACAGAAGCAAAGCAGAAGGGAGGCAGTAGCAGTTTCGTGCTGAATAGGGAAATGTGAGATAGTGGGAACATTATTCAAATGATAGCAGGTGAAAGTGGGAATATTAATAAAGCAAGAAGCCGGCAGAGAGTGAGGGAGAGGGATGGGGGGACAGAGAGGGGAAGAGAGAGAGAGAGAGAGAGAGAGAGAGAGAGAGAGGCACAGAGAGGGGGAGAGAGAGAGAGAGAGAGAGGGAGAGAGGCACAGAGAGAGAGAGAGAGAGCCAACACAATTGAGAAACTGAACTTTTTTTGCTTTCTATATTCCTGAGTAGCCTTATGTATTATGTTTAACTTAAAACTAAGCATTAATACAAATATATTAGTTAAAGCTTTTTAAGTAGGAGAAGACTTTCTTACTACACTATTTTTAGAACTTTTGCATTGTTCGCACTAGGACTTTATTTTTTTTTACATAAACATGATTTCTACTTTATATTTATTATAAGCTTGTGATCTAACCTTGTTACTCTTTCTAAATACAACATAAAGTATAATTAGTGGAGAAAAATTGCTATAGAGAGTAGCCATGGAGAAAATGCATACAAGTTTTAGCCCTGAAAGTTACAACCTTTCTCTGCATGTTTTGGATATGCAGTATGTCATGTCCATGGCCATAATTGCAACACATATAGTCCTAGCAACACTGTGGAGAGCTTGGCGAAGCCAATTCCAGACACTTGCATATGCTGTTTTGGAAAAACATCAAGTTGGAGACAGAGCTATTTGACAATTTATATTCTGGCCAGAAGCAATATATTTGCAAAGATCAAATCCCCGATTTACCCATTGTATCTCTCATGTCTTAGATCCATTCATTTCTCTATATTCTTTGCCATAGTCACAGACCTGGCTGAAGACATCCCACCAAATTCTCAAGCCCTCATTCAGTTTCTTCCTACTCATTTTCAAGATAGCAGCCAGAAGTATTTTTTCTATGATGTAAATCTAAAATTCCTGCATTTAAAATTATTTGATTTCTTCCCATTACTCTTAGGATAAAGTCCATGTTCATTGTGAGGTCTCCCTTTTGGCCCCATTGCTTGCTTGACACCATCTCAAAGTCAACATTGAGGCACAGTGACTTTCACTCCACAAGTATACACAGTTCTCTTTCATGCAAGATAATTATGAACACTGTAAGAGGCAAAGAAATCTACATGAGGTTGGTAAGTGGACTAAAACTGTTTCCTTTGAAATTGGTAACCTGTTTACAATTTTGAACTTTAAATAATGGTTTATCTTGTCAATTTGTTCCCCTTTTTCATCTTGAACCAGTAATTTTTATATTTTCCTCTTTGCAACGAAGAAGACATCAAGAAAGGAAGAAAGGAAGAATGAAGTATTTTTTGGACTTGCTAAGTTTCAGTTGAGAAGAAGCTTCAGACATTCCAAGTAGTAAGCATTCGGAAGAGTCACTTAGTTGGAGGGCTACAGAATTTATCTTATAGGGCTGGGGATGTAGCTCAGCAATGCAGTGCGCACCTGGCAAGCATAAGGCTCTGAGTTTGACTCCCAGTGCCCAAACAACCAAAAACCAAGATTTGTCTAATAGCTGCATTTACACAATAAGCGTACTTTTTGGAGTGGTCTCATTAGAGGTGGTAGATAAAAGAAGGGGCTAAATCCCCCTAAACTGCCCTTTGGTGCCTCCCTTGACCTGGCATAATGTTTAGTGTTTTCACACACCGTCACTCCATTTCTCTCCACATTAACCTCTGCAGTAGGTTGCTGAGGTTATGTGCTGATAGCTGACTGAAAGAGTTTGTCCAGAGCCACATAAATATTTTATGGTGGAGTTAGGATTCAAACCTGAGTACATTCCTTCTTAGACCAGTATCCTTTCTTCTATGCAGCAGCTGCTACAATCAGGAACATTCTAATACCTTCTTAAAATGCTATGGTCTCAACAGAAATTTAGGAAACCTCTGTTTTTATTGTGTAAAGTTGTGGTTCTTCATGATTTCAGAATTGATTGTTCAGAATCCATGCATTCAACCAACCATTAATCAAAAATATTATTTAGAAATTGCATCTAGTGCTTGCTTCAGCAGAACATATACTAAAAACATTGCATCTATACTAAACCTATACAGACTTTTTTCTTGTCATTTTTCCCTTAACATAGTGTAACAGCTACTTATGTATTATTTACATTGTATCAGGTATTATAAGTAATCTAGAGATGATTTAAAGTATATAAGAATGTAGGTGAGTTTATGTAAATACTGCACCATTTTGTATACGGGTCTTGAGCATCCACACATTTTAGGGGACAGTCCTGGAACCAACTCACCACAGACACTGAGGAATGACTGTAGAATATCTAAAATTTGGGCTTAAAATTAACATAATTTTTTAAAAAACCTAATTACAAAAGTAGAATATGCTGATAGTAGAAAATTGGAAACACATAGAAAGCATAAAGAAGGTACAGAAAGACCTACAATCCCACTGTCCAGATAAAAGCACTTGAACATTTTTATATCCTTCCTTAAAATCTATGTACACACTAAATTTTATATACATTTTAAATAGCTAATCCATTTCATACAAAGTATTGCTGGATTAGAAATGGAGTACTGGGCAGCAGCAAAATACCTGGAGTTGAAATATCTGAAAAAACAACTTAACAAAGAGAAAAAGAAGTGAAATACCAGGAATCAAGAAAGAGCCAACAGGAAAACTAGAAACCACAGAGAAAATGAAAACAATGGCGAGGAAAGAATGAAATAGTCCGGAATACTAACCCTGGCTCCTGGAGAAGAGGCTCTGTCTCCACTACTAGATAAGTCTGGGGAGGGTCGACAGCCCCAGGGAGAAACAATGAACCGGGCCAGGAATGCCAGCCACACAAAAAGCCTACAATTATTGTAAGCTGCAAACATAGTGTGGGATTTTACTCTGCACGTGACTCCTTCTATATAGCATGCTAGAATTGGAGAAGATAATGCAGCATCTGCCATACTTAAGACTGATATAATCAGAAGCTATTCGGAGAAGGGGTTTATTGTTTAATATTGAGCTACGCTTGGAATCAAAATTCCCAGAACAAGGTAGGGTCTCTGGAATCATCCTACAGTAATGACTAGGTGGGAGATGGCCGCAAGAGATAGTTGTAGAGAAAGGGTAGGTTAGTTGTAGACCCCTGAGAAGTTTAAGCAGCAGCAAATTCAGCTTGTGAAGACCACAGCAGTCTTGCCTCTGTGGAGAGAGCCCAAGCTGGTCACCTGTAGTTTTCCAAGGGGGCTGGGTCAAAAAGAGCTGACATTAAGTTCAGCAGACTACTTGGCCCTCATCTCTGCCTACTTCTAGCACAGATTTCAGTGTTTTATTTGCTTTTTCCTATCTGCCAACCTGATCAGAGCTATGCCACAGCTTGGATGGTAGTCAAATCCTGGGGTGAATGGGCAGAGGGGCCTCTGGAGCAAGAGAGGCACCTTATGAGTCCAAAGGCCATATATAGTCCTAAAGCAGACACCACATCATTGACTGACCATGTCTACTGGGAAAGATGGGACAAGACTCAGAATTTATACAGAAAAAAGTAGACATGAAAACAAAATGGGCTCTAGTTGTGACTCAAAATCCTCCATTTGTATCTGGTGGATTCCAATACCATCATCCCTGGAAAGAAACCACTCAAGCAAATACATGGAGGAATTTTTTTGGAATAATTTCTCTTTTTGTTTGTTTTTAAGTTTCTGCTTCTTTTTTCTGTTTTTTGCTCTTTTTAAATTCTTTTTTATTTTTCTTGTTTTTTTTTTATGTCAATTTAACCTAATTTGGTTAACTTTCTTATTCTATGATTGGATTTTTTAAATCTTGCTTTTCTCTCCTTCCCATCTTCCTTTACTTTCTTGCTCAAATTTTACTCTTTTAATTTTTTCCTTCTCCCACCCTTCCATTTTTATTGTTAATACTCAAAAGCTTTATTAATATTTTTGTTTTTCTGGTCTTTGTAATATTTTGACCATTCTTTCAAGATCATGTACATAGTATATTAATCATTGTTATTCTCTAATTTTTCATAGAAGAATGTTTTTATATTTCTTTCATTAATATCTACTTGTATTACATTAAAATAAAAAATTAAAATAATTTTAGTTATTTAGTTGATTCTATGCAATTAGTGCTGATTTCTATTATTAATGGTGGAATAGTTGTTGCTTTCAATTTTTTTTTTTACTGTATGCCAATATCTGGTTTGTCTTTGTATCATCAACATTACTGCAGGGTTTTTTTCCTCTCTGAGTAGTTCTGGGGATCAAGCCACCAGAAGAAGTTTGGACACTAAGAAGACCCTCAAATATTATGCTGAGTAGGTCAAAGAGGAGTATTACCAAAACATAACCAAATCCAAGAGCACATCACAGGGAGGTAAAATCTAACTAACAAGATCTCCATTGATCTTCAACCCACCATGGAAAAAAAAAGTAAAGAAGAGAAACACAAGAAAGCAAGGCAACACGGTGCCTCCCAAGACCCCACATCCCCAAACCCCCAAAGCCAACCTCACAGACACTGACGTAGAAGAAACTATGGGCAAAGAAGGAATAAACCAAATGGTCAAAATGTTTGAAGAGATAAAAGAGAAACATATAAGCAAACACATAAGACGTTTAACAAGCTCAAAGATGGTTTAATTAAAACAGTAAAGGATTTTACCAATAAAATGTTCAGCTAGCTTAAAGAAGAAGCAAACAATAAACTAATTGAGTTAAACAAGATATAAATGACTTCAGTAAAGAATATAAAAGTAGGGAAAAAAAGCAAAATATTACATAATATGAAAGCATGAATGGCAGACCTGACCAAAGTGAAGACAGGGTCAGAATCAGAAGACAAGGTAGATATAATAGGTCATAAATTCAATTATAGCCAAAAAAATGACAAGAAAGGGGTTGGGGATATAGCACAGTGGTTGAGCATTTCTAGCAAGTGCAAGGCCCTGGGTTCAATCCCCAGCATGGAAAAAAAAATGACAACAAAACTTGTAAGCTGGATCCAACAGCTATGAGATGACTAAAAAACCCTTCAGAATTATAGACACAAAGGAAAAATTAGAAGACAATGCAAAAGGTATAAAAATTTATTCACTAAAATCATAGCAGAAAACATTCCAAAATATAGGAACAATATTCAATATTTAAGTACAAGAAGCATACAAAATCCTGAATAGCCACAACCAAAAAAGAATTTCTCCATGACACATCATAATCAAAATTACAGAAATGCAACAAAAGGAGAGAATATTTAAAGCAATTAGAGAAAAGTAGAAGTGATTTATAAAGGCAAACCTACCAGAATAAATGAGGATTTCTGAGCATAACTTTTAAAGGGCAGGAGATTATGGAGCAAAGTTTTTCAAGTCCTAAAAGAAAATAACTGTCAACCTAAACTTCTACATTCTGCAAAATAAGCCTTCAAAATTGATGGAGAAATAAACTTTCCATAACAAAGAAATTCTGAACAAATACATGACACCAGCATTGCCGAAAATATTTAAAATAATCTTAGACAAAGACAAGGAAGACACCAGCATCAGAGTTCAAATGAAAGTAACTGAAAGAATAGTTAAACATAAGGGAAAATATAAAGAAATAAGTACTGAAAAATAATGCAATGATGGGCTTCAATAAATAATATCCAGGGGCTGGGGATTTAGCTCAGTGGTTCCACCACCTGCCCTGCAAGCACAAGGACCCAAGTTCAATCCCCAGTACCAAATAAACAAATAAATAAATAAATAAATACTATCCAATAATAAGTCTCAATGTCAATAGTATTACCTCCCCAGTCAAAAGACACAGACTGGCAGATTGTATCAAAAAGAAAATGTAATCATATATTGCAAACAGAAGACACATTTTCTCCAAAAGGAAGTTTATAGAGTAAAAGTGAAAAGATAAAAAATGATCAACATTCAACTAGAGCCAAAACAAAAGCAAGGGTAAGCTATCTTATTTTCAGACACAGCAGACTTGAAGCCAAAACTGATCAGAAGAGACAAAGATGGCCACTACATACTGGTAAAGGGAACAATTCAATAGGAAGAGATAACAATTGTAAATACCTGTGCATCAAATGTAGACACACTCAACTTCATAAACTAAAAACTGCTAGACTTAAAGAGACAGATAGATACCCACAAAATCATAGTGTGGGACTTCAATACCCCACTCTCACAATTAGACAGGTAGTCCTCCCTCATAGGAACAATCAGACCTGCACTAGATGAACAGCACCCCTCCCCACATTAGCAAGCAGGTCCCCACTGGGCATGCAGCACCCCCTCACGTGCAAGAGCGTGACCACCAAACAACTCCAAGCTGGCTCTGCATTTTGCTTCTCTGTAATACAGAGCAGCAGAGGTGAGGACTAACCAACCAACCTTCTCCAGGATGAGGTCAATTCCCAAAGAAAGAAGGGAGCAACCGTATCAAACAACCACAGACATTAAGTCCAACAGTCCACTCGAACCCCTGTCCTTCAACCTACATCCAGCAGAGACCAAAAGGCCGATTGTATTCTCCATCCACCAGTGAGAGCAAGGACAAGCCTTAGCTTGGACAGTAACCACAATCTGGGGGGAATGGACAGAGCAGGCTCTGTGCAGGGAAGGCACCTCAAAAACCCATACGCCCTAAAGCTAGACACAGGAAATCATTGCTTGCTGCATCCCACGACTTCACACCTTGGAAAGAAACACTCATTCAATAACAGGAATATTTTCTTTGGCTCAATCTTTTTTTTCATTTCTTTATTTTGTATTATCTTTCCTTCATTGGGTTTTTGAAGGATTTGAGAATTTTTCTCCTTTCTTTCCTACTTTTAAATTCTTTTATTGCCTTTCAACTTCATCGTTTATCCTTTCAACTATTTTCTCTCCCTTCTCACTTTTACTTTCTACCTTTGCTTCTATCCTTTTTCTTCTTTTTCTTGTTCATTCTTTCCTGTGACTGTCCTCTATCACTATTAATTTCCTTTTACTCCTGAATAGAACCCATCTCACTTTTCTTTCCTTCTTCTCAGATACCATTGATTAATTTCTCAAATTTTGATTTTCTCATTTGCTAGTTCCTTACCCCTCTACCTTTACTAGTATAACTTGTAAATTTTATGAATCTCTAGGTATCTGTTAACTTTATGTGATTGTGGTTCAATACTGTTCTACTGTTAGTAAAGGTAAAGTTGTTCTACTTAGTGGTTATTTAATGTAGGTTAATATTTGGTGTGTCTTAGTATTCATAGGATAAATATAGATCTCTTCTCTGTTGTTAAGGATAGTACTTTATTAGTCCTTAGGGTTTGTCAATTTACAGTTTGTTTTTGACAATATAATTGATGTGGATTTTATTATTATAGCCAAGGTGACATAGCCATTGCTATTAATTGGATTTTTGGGATGCCGATATTTGAATTGCCTTGGAGGCATTATCAACCCTGTGGCCCATTTCTGGAAAACTGGGTACTGGGCCAAATACACTGTATACAACTTCATATCTCAAGTAAATGGAAGTGGTTTTCCTGGTGGTGAATTCATAGTGCAGTTTTACACTTTGCATCTTCTCTATTTTCTGCATTCTCAATCCACAGGCTAAAACAGGTCTGATCCCTTTGGCAAAAGTAAATACCAAAAAAAGTGGAATGAATTATTCATAAATCTTCTTTTCACCTTTACCCAACTCAGAGTTGATGTTGGCTTTGTCTGTTTGCTCTCTGTTCTACCATTTTCAGTTACAATCTGGACAAGCTCACTATGTCTGCCCCTCACACTCTTCCTTTTTCTGTGGGAGTGCTCCCCATTAACCAGTCCTCTGACGTGGAGAAAAGTGGCCGTGTGGTCTCACTGCTTCAGTGGAAGCTCCCTGCTGAGTTGGGAGTTTCATGTCTAATTCATTCTCTGACACTTCACCTATATCACTTCACAGATAGAAGGATATTTTCTTCTTTACTCAGACAAATACACCAACCGCTTCCCCATTTTTTACTTTTAATATCAATGAAGACAAAAAAGAAGTTGACTTGAAAGTTTAAACTATTCAGGTAATCTCATTTAAAACTCTGACATGCAGCTTTTTATCAACTTCTATCTTCTGGATCCACTTTTGGCCCAGAAGCATTCAAAACAATACAATCATTACCATCCCCATCATCATCAGGTTCTATGTTCCAGCTGATCAGAAATTTTGATCCTGTAGGCAATAGTTTAAGACATGCCATTCTAATAATTTAGGTTTACAAAGCATCATTCTTTCAGTTTGAATAATTAAAGATATACTATCAATTTAGTTTTCTTGAGGTGAAATAACAAATTCTATCCTTAGAGCAGACTGAATGAGGCAGCCATTCCTGCCTCACACAGCAGCGACACACTGTCCTTCGAACTTTGTCCTCGGTGCAACTGGGTACTCATCCTTGGCACTTCCTGCTTTCTCTCAGCTATGCACACAATCCATCACCAGAGTCTAAATCTTCCCACCTTTCTCCATGTCCTTTGATAGTCCCACAGTTCAAGCCACTGTTTGCCTACCTGGTGTCCTGGGCTGCCAGGTTTGGCTTTTCAGAATGTATTTTCTGCATTCAGCCTGAGCCAATTTTAATGGAATTTAAATTGTGTTCTAATCTCTCATTGCTACATTAGAATAACATAACATCTTCAAGGCTCATCTGTGTGGTAACATGTCAGAGTTTCCTTCCTCTTAAGGCTGAACAGTATTCCATGGTATATATACACCACATTTGGTTTCTCTATTCATTTGTGGGTGAGTACACAGGTTGTTTCCACTCTCAGGTTATTGTGAATAATGTACTGTGATAAAAATGAGTGTACAGATAACTGAATTCCAACTTTCAATTCTTTTGGGTATGTACATGGAAGTGGAATTACTGGATCATATGGTAATTCTATCCTTAACTTTTTTAAAGGAACTCCCATACTATTTTCCACAGGAGTGGAACAATTTTACATTCACACCAGCAATGCACAAGGTTCTAATTTCTCTGTATCCCCACAACAGTTATTTTCTGTTTTTTTTAAAAATAATAACTATCCTAATGTGTGTGAAGTAGCATCTCATTCCATTTGACATTCCCTAATACAAATAAAATGTTCAGTTAATGTTGAACATTTTTCATATGCTTATTGACAATCTGTAGATCTTTGTTGAAATGTCTATTTGTGTCTAGTCTTCATTTTTAAATTGTTAGTTTTTTATTGTTAAGTTGTAAACGCTCTTCATATACTCTTGGTATTAGCCCTTTGTCAGATATATGACTTACAAATATTTTCTCAAATTCCTTGGATTGCTTCTGTTTACTCTGTTGATAGTGTCCTTTGATGTGCAAAAGTTTTAAATTTTGCATCCAATTTTTCTATTTTTTTATGGCTTGTGCTTTTTATATCATATCCAATAAATCATTCATAATTTTAATTATATGTTTATCTGTTTTACTTCATAAATGTCTGCTCCAGTAGACTATACAATACTCAAAAGCAGAAACCCTTGTTTTAATTCCACTGTACCTACATTAGGGCTGGTGACTGGTAGGTAGGTACAGTAAGTTCCCAAGAAGTTCTGTCCCAGGATAACATTCTAAGTCAGATTCATTCATAAGTCAACAAAGTGAGTCTTACACACCTTTTACAAAAATATACAATTTAAAGCATAAAAAATTCAAGCACACAAATACAGTAATCTGGACTGTACTCTACTATCACACTGTATAGTAAGCATACAGCAGCACAACTGTGACAATGAGCTATTTCCATGATTTATTCTCATCTACGAATGGTGGTAATGCGAGGTCCATTGGTATCTGTGAAAGTTTGAAACTCAAATGTTCATAAGTCAGGGACTTACTGTATTCCAATCTACATATCCGCATATTGATGTATATCTTCTGATGTTTTTAATTTATGATATAGCATTGTACTCTATTAATTTATATATTTATGTGAAATATATTGACTAATAAATTGACTAACTTCCATGTGACATTTGTCTTACTGAAAATTCAAACTAAATTACAGAACATGAATTTAAATAAACCCACATTAGAGATCCCAGGCACGGCTTGGAGGCCTGCCCCCATCCGGCGCTCCACTCCATGGGTCAGCCAAGCAGCGTGAAGCTGCTCAGCAGTGTCCCAGTTCCTGCCCACGCCATGGTGAGGTACCAGGAGTGGCTTGGAGCCCTGCCCCCATCCGGCGCTCCCATTTGCTGTGCAGGAGCCTGCAAGGCCCAGTTCCACTACCCCCCACCCCACCCCCCCGCACCCTCTGGCCCATCTGCTACCTGGTCCCACATTACAGAGGCACAGGGGAATTATACTTCACATAGTTAAATGTGATAGATTAATAACTACCACAAATTGTCATTTTATAAGCTGTGCTTGATGCTATGGTACTGCTGATTGTATCATTTGGTCTAACATGTTGTGATTGATCTAATCAGTTTTCCTTCCT